>CM076571.1:629137747-629595917 GCA_034641835.2 Pinus albicaulis
ACCACAAAGATTAGTCCAAATCGTGAGCGGATATATGGGATTTCAGATATCAATATCTATATATCAATATATATAGATATTGATATATAGATATTTCCAAGGTCAAATATCTCAAACAGAGTGATTTATGAAAATTTGTTTTGGTCAAGCATTAAATAACGAATCCTATTCATCCTTTACAATGATATTATAGATCATTCGATAGGGCCGGTAGCTCAGTGGGATCGTAGCTCATGGGTCCCTGACCATGAAGTTCAAATCCCTTCTAGCCCAAAAGATGTTGTATTTGAAATGAAGATTCCTTTCCATCGCGGTATAGGAGAGAATATTTCTTTATAAATGTAATAAAGGATTCTATCATAATCCCGGATCGATACTTCATGTTCCTAATCAATAATGAATGGAGATGATTTCTCAATGATTCATTCCACTATTGATTAATAATTTTCATCATTGTATTTATACTTATATGACTTCTCTTCATACAAAATAAGATAGGAAAAGTAACAATTTTCACCTTTATATGGAAGGAAAAAATCTATGTCTATAAAGGAGTGGTTCGAAGACAAAGGCGTAAAATAACCGGATTACTCAAAAATTCTGGTCGAAAGGGATAGTAAGGGTTAGTTCGGGATCGAGACCCATTTACATTCTTTCTCTCATACTTGATTCATGTCAAATATTATCAATAGACATTCAAATAACATTTCATTTTGATAATAAGCCGAACAACTTGTTCGAGAGTTGGGAGTTAGTCATCGATCTTGCTTTGATCCCCTATCGGAGTCACCGACCCAAATACGAACAAACGTTAGCTCGCTTTTTTTCTTCTTGGGAGAAATGACTATAGATAGATAAATTGGCTTGTTTTTTCCTAGGGACGGACATAGCCAAGTGGACTAAGGCAAGTGGATTGTGAATCCACCATGCGCGGGTTCAATTCCCCCGTCTGTTCACCCATAAAAGAAGATAAAAAAAATCGGGCCGGATCCGATTCGTTGTCATTTTCATATTTCATTGAAATAAATTATATCCAAGTGGTATAAGGGTATTGGTTGGTTGACACGAGCTTTCCAATTATATTTAATCAATATTATATTATATATTCTATTCATTGGGATGAAAAAAAAAGGGAGAGAGAGGGGGGTAACAAAGAAATGAAAAAAAGAAGATCCTAGATAATCAAATTGGAAGAGATACAAAGTTATCAATTTCTATGCAATCCATGGACAAAATCTAATTTGATGATAGTATATAATAAAAACCATATATAATATGACCATACTATATACTAATATGATATATACATATATATATATCCCATATATATATATATATATATATATATATATATATATATATATATATATATATATATATATAGGATATATATTATATATATATATATATATATGATAATTATATATATATATATATAGGATATACTAATATATATATATATATATATATATATATATATATAGGATATTAGTATACTGGAGGGTTCCTATACTTTTTGGTGATGCAACTCATGCTGCTTCAATCACTAAGATACTTGCTAGAGAGATGGGAATTCGTGTGAGTTGTATAGGTACTTATTGTAAACATGATGCAGAATGGTTCAAAGAGCAAATTAAAGATTTTTGTGATGAGATGATCATCACAGCATGATCATGTCTGAAGTAGGAGATATTATCGCCGTGTGGAACCCTCTCGCAATATTTGGTACTCAAATGGAACGTCATATTGGTAAACGTCTTGAGATTCCTCGTGGAGTTATTTCTGCACTCACTCATATCCAAAAATTTTCCTTGGGATATCGACCCTTCCCGGGTTACGAAGGTACTAATCAAATAGCTGATCTAGTTTATAACTCATTCTGCTTCCGGGGTATGGAGGATCATCTTCTAGAGATTTTTTTGTGGTCATGATACGAAAGAAATAATGACTAAATCATTATCCACGGATATTAGTCCAATTTGGGATCCCGAAAGTCGGAAAGAATTGGGTAAAATCCCCTTGTTTTGTAAGAGACTAAGTAAAGATAAATACAGAAAAAATTTGCACGACGAAAGGGCCTTTTTGAACGTTATCGTCGAGGTAATGCACGTAGCTAAAGAAGAATTAAGTTAAGTACCTAATCAATATCAATTAATTGATTACATTGAGTGTATTCTATACAAAAAGAGTGGATCCAATTCGATACCTATTCCTATCATATCAATTGAGTTAATGACTATTCATAATCACGTTTCGATCATGATTCGAGATCGTGGAGGGATCTTCAAAACATCGTCTAAAACGATGTGGTAATTTACATAATTGGTTTCGTGAATATGGATTATGACATCATTTCATATTCTGGATCAAGTGCCCTTGGCTCAAAATTATTCTTATTTTCTTATATACTCTCCAAGTCAATCTTGTTTCCACGTGATTCCATTCAAAGATGACGAATATTTGAATCGTTCTATTGTTAAAGCCTAGGATTTTCTATCGATGTGTCTAACATCTCGTCCCAATACAAATGACAATCCAAAAATTCATTTATCTCTTATTCTAGATTGACAATAGTGTATTGTGTCGATATAATTCATCCATTCACAATAGAAATAGATATCTTAGGTTCATCATTTATCATTGATTCTATCCAATCATGATAATTCTGTCGATGGATCATTTATTCATAACCTAGATTACTTTATTCTGGAATGGTGGATCGAAACTATACATATCCATATATGAACCGACGAGTGAATTATTTGGTCATTCACATAGGTTTTTTATCCCTCCCGTTTCGTCAATTAGATTGGTAGGATTCTATTTACCCTGCTCATATTTGAGTAACCTCGCATTCCACTTCGATCGTATATATACTCAATATCTATTCGCAATATGGGTTGCTAACTCAATGTTAGAGTACTCGGCTTTTAAGTGCGACTAAAATCTTTTACACATTTGAATGAAGTAGAAAACTCGTCGATACCATCGGTAAAGTTCGGAAGACTACGACTGATCCTAATGAACGGAAAAAAAAAGCATGTCGTTCCAACATATGATATTTATGATACCCGATATTATTTCTCGGATACCTGATTGTATTCGATCAGGACCGGATCTGATTCAAGGAATCAAATGGGTGGAAAATGTCTATTATATACCTAGATGGATGTATAATATGCTCATCCTTTCGGATCAAATGTGATAATTGTGAATAGTATTTCATCAATTCGCGGTTAAGTCGAATGAGTCAATGGAGAAAGCTATATGACTTGAATCATAAGTAGACCCAGAGAAACGAGCTTCTATTCCTTGTTCCAATTAAGCGAGTGAGGAATTCCCTTTACTGATCAGAAGTTAAGAGTAGTTTAGTACCTGATATCGGGAGGTTTTCCCCGAGTAGATCAGGGATTTATACACTCACAATGAGTCCTAAGTACTCGAGTACGTATGTGTAAGATAAATAGTGTACCGACCAGTGTTTATTTATTCCATGAGTCAGAGAGCGATTGGTTGCCAGGATAAAAAAAATTGTTCTTCCTCATGACGAATGAGATCCTTGGGTAGTAAATCTATAGAAGATAGAATCTTTATATTTCGATATATCTCTTTTTTCCTATATTGTCCGACTAGATCGCACCATGTATTTTCTCAGAAATGAAGAGGTTATTCTCATGAACGAGGGCCATAGCTAAGGTTTGGAAATGGATGAATTCCATAGATACGGAAAGGAAGATAACTCTCGGCAACAATGCTTTTTATATCCACTCTTTTTTCAGGAATATCTTTACGCAATTTCTCATGATCATTATTTGGATGGATCAAGTTCTTCTGAACCGATGGAACATTTAAGTTCCAATGATCAATTCGAGCTTTCCTAATCATGAAACGTTTGATTGGTCAAATACGTCAACAAAATCATTCAATTGTTTTATTCGTGAATTGCGCTCCAAATCCATTAGCCGATTGCAAGAAGAGTTCCTATTCTGAATCGGTACTAGAAGGACTTACATTGGTCCCGGGAAGTTCCGTTCTCTATACTGTCAAAATATTCTGTGGAAGGGATGAATGAATGGAAGAGTTTCCGGTCGATCCATTCAATATTTCCCTTCTTGGAGGATAAATTCCCGCATTCAAATTATATATCCGATGCACGAATACCCTATTCTATTCATCCGGAAATTTTGGTTCGAACCTTTCGTCGCTTGATCCGAGATGCTCCCTCCTTGCACCCATTACGCTCTGTTCTCTATGAATATCGAAATAGTCCAGAGAATTTACAAAGATCAATTATTGTTGTCCCAAGAGTAAATACGAGATTCTTCCCCTGCTCCTCGTGGAATTATTATGTCTATGAATGCGAATCCATTTTCTTTTCCCTTCTTAAACGATCCTCTCATTCACGATCGTTGTCTCATAGACCTTTCCCTCAGCGAACTCATTTTCATCGAAAGATAAAAAATATTATCATATTTTCTTGTTGAAATTCAATCGAAAAGTATCTCGGTTGTTGAAGGATCCTAAAATTCACTATGTTAGATATGGTGAAAGATCTATTATAGCTATAAAAGGTACTCATCTCCTAGTGAAAAAAATGTAGATATTATCTTCTACTTTTTTCGGCAATGTTATTTCCATCTTTGGTCCGAACCGTATAGGGTCTCGTTCTCATCAATTATCCAAGAATTGTTCTTCTTCTCCATGTTATTTTCTTCGAGGGTTCTGGATGAACCCTCTTTTTGTCGAACCAAAATGTTAGATGAGTTATTCATCGCCGATCTTATTACCAATGAATTTGATCTAATAGTTCCGATTGTACAAATACTTGGATTATTGGCTAGAGAAAAATTCGTGACGTATCGGGACGGCCAATTAGTAAATTGTCTTGGACCAATCTAACAGTATGATGATATCCTCAATCGATTTGATCAAATTTGGAGAAATCTTTTTCATTACTACAGTGGATCCTTTGGTCGAGATGGTTTATATCGTATAAAGTATATACTTTCATTATCATGTGCTAAAACTTTAGCCTGTAAACATAAAAGTACGATACGTGTAATTCCTTTCGATTATCCTATAATATTATACTATTAATATTATTCAATGATTTTTCTCATAGGATCCTTTCTAATATTATACCCGATATTCATTCGATCTAATTGAATCATGTACTAATACTAATCGAAACAAAATTGGTTGGAAAGATTATTTTTAGTTTTTTCAACATACTGTAAAGATATTAAACTCGAACTTCGATATCATATCGAACTTAAATTCTAAGTTCGATATTGTCATTTCTATTTTGGATTCTCACTTGAATAAGCTCAAAAGTATTGATCCTCAACTATTAAAGAAAAAGAACTTAGATATAAATGACCTGTTGGATCTAATGGGTACTCTAATCATTCATTTAAAAAAAATAAAACCCTTTCTTTTTCTTTTGGATGACCATAATCTTTCATAAAGATCGAAATTATTGATTGATGAAGGAACAATTGCACCATTTGTTCCGAATGATATACCGATTAATCCATCGATTATTGACTTCCTTTATAATGAAAAGAATCGCATGGAATCGGTTGATAACACTGATTTTTCGACAATATCCAACGATCGAGAAAATTGGTTGAATCCTATGAAACTATCTGATCAGAGCTCATTGAGAGCTTCTTTTCACGGAGCAAATACGCTCCAATTTTTTGATTATTTGCATCATCCTCGGCCAAATTATAGGAAGAGATTACCTTCTGATATGAAAAGGATTTATATAAAAAGGAAGAATCTTACATATGGACAATTATTCAATCTTTTGCTCATCCACAACAATATATCTTCCTTGCTCATTGGTGAAATAGGACCCGTTCACTCAGAAAAAGATACTATTTCTTTGATCAAGTCACAAGTATCTAACATATTCTTACCTAAATATTTACAACAAAAAACGAAGTGGTGAACAACCGTTTGTATTAATCTATGATTTGTACAGATCCTTAAATTTAATAACTCAATTGAATCCATTCGTTCGTGACAAGAGATATATTTCCTCGATCGAAGAGATTTCTACAACGCCTTTAACAAAAGAACAAATAGTCAATTTAGAAAAAACTTTTTGCCAACCTTTTTTCAATAGATCCGATTCAGAAGAAAACAACTTGGATAAATGCCTTAAAAGGGGTTTAAGTTCAAACGTGGGTCTTATTCAAACTCGATCTTATCAAGATGATTTACTATCCGAAATCTTTTCCAATAAGAACCAGGAAATGTTTCATCGTATTCAAGATTGGTTTGTAACCAAAAGTTTCAAAAAACATAATTGGAAACGAGGGCATAGATGGGAGGAGTACCCTTTCTAATTCATCTAAAGAGGAACAGTAAGATTAAACCATCACCACATTTTAATGAACCTCGCTAAAAAAACAGGGAGATGTATAGGATCTCTCAAATAGATAGTATTTTTTCAAAATGGGATTTGTTCAAAACATACATGCCATGGTTTTTTTACCTCTCGCATGGTGTAAATATCTTGAAAATATGCTTTTATATACTCTTCCGGAGATATTACTACATGGCAAGTAATCCATTTGTTTCTATTTTGCAAGATATTAAGCATAATATTATGCTTAAATGGAATATATTGTGGGAACTTTCTCATCCATTATGGGAACCTATCAAATGGAAATTGAGAACGAATCTAACCAATCTTTTGAATTTGAGATTCGGAAACTGACTCTTATAAATAATTTTTTTCTCTTCTCGCGAGGATTGTTTCATAGAGGAAACTAGTGATCGAGAATGGACACATCTGAGATTACTAAATGCTCGGAGGTATGAACTATTAATGGTATTATATATTAACCCTATAATATAATATATATCTTAAATGGACTAAGGGGGATATTATATTATAATCTATAATGTAGTCGATTATAGATATATGGTTAACTAATAATATTATCCATAAATATAGTTAATATATATAATATCACATAACTAATTAATTAATATAGGATAATAATAGGATATCATAACATATATTATGATATCCTATATAGAATATCTACTAATCCCTATATGACTATTAATATAATATATCCTAATAATGATAATAGTATATATATATATATATATATATATATATATATATATATATATATATATATATATATATATATAAATATATTAATATATATATTAATATATACTAGTATTTAACTAATATATTATAACATATATTATAATAGACTAGTCATATATATAGTATATATAGTATATAATATATTATAACTATATATAACTATAATATATTAATATTAAATATATATATACTAGTAATATATTAGTATATATATACATATATACTAGGATATATAATAATAATCATATAGTATATTAGTATACTAATTCTATTATATATAATATATTAATATGATAGTTGATAATAATTATTATTAGTATAATTATCATATATGGCATTAATATATTAATATAGTTATGATCTATCTATATATGATAATATAGTATTAACTTAAACTATATTAGTTAATATTAATATAGTATACTAATATTATCCTAATATACTATTGATGGTCAGAATCAAGTACAGAACTTAACCATTCCACCACAAAGTTTGCTTTTGGTTCGTAATGATCAATATGTGGAATCGGAACAAATTATTATCGAGGTTCGTGCTAGAACATCTTCCTTCAAGGAAAAAGTTCGCAAAAATATATATTCCCGACTTAGAAGGAGAAATGCACTCGGAGTACCAATGTGTGTCATGCACCCGAATATGTACACGGTAATGTTCATTCTATACTTAGGACGGGTTATCTATGGATATTATCTGGGAGGTATATACGGATCCGGTGTAGTACCCTTTCCATTTCATAAGTATCAGATCAAGTAGATGTTCAACCTTTTGTTGCCAAACATACCGATTCTTACGTGGATCAAGTGGAACATAGATCGTGTGACTCAAAATGCTATGGGAAGGAAGAACAAATCTTCAATTATTCGAAAACCGAACCGATCGAGACCATATCCAACGAGCATCGAGACTCTATTTACGTCACCTTTTCCCCTAAGAATTACAATATGAAGGGGGAAAAAAGCAAATGAATCGATTCATCGTCTCGTTGCGAAAGTGTGATAAAGAATGGGGAAAAAAGAACAATACCTTGTCCTCGATAGCGATTCTTAGAATACCAAAAAGTGGTACTCTACGGATAAATTCCATTTTTTGGATATTCTAACGTAGAACATGGAATACCTGGATGGGCCAAATATGACAACACCCTTTTTCCCTAGATTTATCGAGGGAAGGGGACAACTTGCGAGATTCAAATTAGCAATTCCATTTTGTATGAAGATGGTGAACGAATCCAAGTAATGAGTGATACAAGTATTCCATTGGTTCGAACTTGTCTAGGATTTGATTGGGAACAAATAGATTCTATAGAATCTGAGGCTTATGTTTCTCTTATTTCAGTAAGAACAAATAATATCGTTAACAATATGGTTCAAATTAGCTTGATGAAATACCCCCCTTTTTTAATGGGGAGAAGGGACAATAAAGCAAGTTCAAATTTGATGTTCCATAACAATTTGGACCACACTAATCTTTTCTCTTCCAATGGGGCGAGTCAATTAATTAGTAAGCATCAAGGGACTATTTGTTAATTATCGAATGGGGAAGAAGACAGTGGATCTTTTATGGTTCTATCACCATCCGACTATTTTCGAATCGTTCTATTCAATGATTCTAAATGTTATGATACAGAAATAAATCAAATAGAAAGGATCCTATGAGAAAAAACCATTGAATTTTCAGGGTCTCTTGGGTCATTTACATAGTATAACCAGTCGTTTTCCATCCACCCAGTTTATAACTGATAAAAAAGTATTATCAAAGAAACATTCCATTTTCCACAATTATTTCATGGATGAAAATATGAGAATTTCTCATTTCGATCCGTGCAATAACATCATTTCCAATCTCTTGGGTCCAAATTGGTGCTCTTCCTCATCCGAATTCTGCAAAAAAACATTTCCAGTAGTTAGTCTTGGACAATTGATTCCTGAAAGTGTATGGATATCCGAGGATGAACCACTCCCCGAACTCGGTCAAATCATAGCAAGTTGATGAGGAATCTTTAGTCATTAGATCAGCTAAACCCTATCCGGCTACTCGAAAAGCGACCGTTCATGGTCATTATGGAGAAATTATTGACAAAGGAGATACATTGATAACATTGATATATGAAAGGTTAAAATCTAGTGATATAATTCTAGGTCTTCCTAAAGTTGAACAATTGTCGAAGCCCGTTTGAATAATTCAATATCGATGAATCCGAAAGAAAGTTTTGAAAATTGGACCGGAGATATGACAAGATTTCTTGGAAGTCTTTGGGGGTTATTCATCGCGTGCTAGGATAACTATGGAACAAAGTCGATTCATTTAGTCAATCGTATTCAAAAAAGTTTACCAATCCCAAGGGGTACGAATTGGTGATAAGCATATAGAGATTATTGTACGCCAAATGACATCGAAAGTATTAATTTCGTAAGATGGAACGGCTAATGTTTTTTTCACCGGGGGAACTCATTGGATTATCACGAGCTACGTAGAATGGATCGTGCTCCGGAAGAGACAATCTACTATCAAACCATGTTATTAGGAATAACAAGGGCATCTCTCGAATACTCAAATTTTTATATCCGAGCGAGTTTCCAAGAAACTGCTTCGGGTCTTAGCTAAAGCTTCTCTACAAGGTCGTATCGATTGGTTGAAAGGCTTGAAGGAAAATGTTATTCTCGTGGGGGGATGATACTCGCCAGTACTCAGGGAAACATATTCACCATTCAGAGGAAACGGAACGGAATAGATCCAAGAATAGGGAATAGGAATCTATTTAGCAACAAAGTGAAGGATATTTTATTTCATCATGACAAAGTATCTTTTTTTTTCCATTCAAGAAAATTATCACAATATATTAAAACAGCCATTAAAAGAGTCTTGAGAAAGAGATTTATTTTTATGTTCATGAATATATCTTCTATAATAGGAAGAATAGGAAACATTCTATGAGTGAGAACGTTTCTACCACGTACTAGACAGATAGGCAATCTTTAAGATGTAATCGATTCCGTTGGAATAATTAGATATTATGATACATTTTATTTCGCTATTTTGGGGAGGAAAGAGAACGAGAATGAGCAAAAGATATTGGAACATTGATTTGGAAGAGATGATGGAAGCAAGAGTTCATTTAGGGCATAAAACTAGGAAATGGAACCCTAAGATGGCACCTTACATTTTTACAGAGCGTAAAGATACTCATATTATTAATCTGCTAAACCGCTCGTTCTTTATCGTAAGCTTGTGATTTGGTGTTTGATATAGCAAGTAGAGGAAAACAATTCCTGATTGTCGATACGAAATCTCAAGAAACTGATTTAGTAGCAGTAGCTGATACAAAAGCTCGATGTCATTATGTAAATAGAAAATGGCTAAGTGATATCTTAACTAATTGGTCTACTACTGAGACAAGACTTAATAATTTCAAGGATTTAAAAAAATAACAACATACTAGACGATTCAATCAACTTCCAAAAAAAAGCACATATGCTCAAGAGACAATTAGACTAATTGCAGAAATATCTAGGTGGGATTAGATACATGAGGAGCTTACCCGATATTGCGATAATTACCAATCAACGAGAAGAATCCATTGCTCTTGGGGAATGTAGAACTTTGGGTATTCCGACAATTTGCTTGGTTGATACAGATTGTGATCCAGATCTCGTGGATATCCCAATTCCAGCCAATGACATTCTTTTCGCCAATTCGAAGGTAATATGGAAATGGTCTATTGTGTCTCTCCAAAAAGTATTAAACTCAGTAGGAATACATCCAGGATCAGGCTAATATAAAAACTTACCATACAAGAGCTTCTTCAGAGATATTCTTATTAAAGGAACATATGAGTCTGTCGCTAGACTTTTTGATCAAATAGGATCTGGCTAGTTCCCATAGGACCTATAAGTAAAATCCCTTTGGAAAAATAATGATCCTGAGTGGAATGAGAAAGGCATTTTGGGGTTTGGTTGACACAATATTTGTGAAGAGGTAATCTTCTGATAAAAAGCAAGGAATATCCGGTTTTCTGCTAAACAAAATGGATTTAACTCGTAATTCATTAGACATTTTTGATAAGTGTGGGCCAAATATCGTAAGTAAATAAGCCCCTAGCTGTCCGAGTGATTTGATCTCCAAATTCCTTCTTGAGGAAAATATGACTTACAGATCATATTTGATTCAAATTGAGAAAGGTTTTTTTTCCAGTCATTAGAAACTCGAACTAGTATTTCCATCTCTTTTTTCGGAGATATCCATGCTAGAGCACAATCCGTTCAACTCTCTTATTATAGTTATAAGAAAATTGAGCTTTCTATTCTTCCTCTTCCTCTTCGTAGAAGGAAGACTTTCTATGTCTATATAATAGAGAAGGTAATTATACACGGGAGGATTTATCGATTTTTGCAACTCTATCATGTATGATGGATCCTCTAAATACTGGATGAGTTCAAAGTCTATCTTTAAATTGATAAAGGCGGAATAAATAACTTTAAAATATCGAAGAATAGAATACATAAGAACGAAAAAAGGGATAAGAATCCCATATTCATACCTCCGAGCATTTAGTAATCTCAAATGTGTCCATTCTCGATCACTAGTTTCCTCTATGAAACAATCCTCGCGGGAAGAGAAAAAATTATTTATAAGAGTTGTTCTGAATCTCAAATTCAAATGATTGGTTAGATTCGTTCTCAATTTCCATTTGATAGGTTCCCATAATGGATGAGAAAGTATATATAATAGGGTTATTATATAGTAGTTAATCCAATATATCTAGGTTATCCTATATTATCATAATATTACATTCAAATCCTAACCAAAAACCCTATGTATGGATATATTATACTGTAAGATATATATATATATATATATATATATAGATGATTGATTCTATTATTATATCTAGGTTATCCTATATATACTATCCTATATATAGGTTTATCCTATATAGGTTACCTTTATTATAATATTAACTATGTTATTATAATATATGTTATAAGGGTCAATAATTATAGGCCTATTATATCAGTATGTCTATTATATTGGATAGACTCCCTGATTATATCCTAATAAAATCGAATATCAGGGAATATTAACTATTCCTGTGAGTTTATACTATTATTATATTCCTACTGCTATCTGGTACAGTAGAGGTAATATTATTTTCCTTTATTTTGTACTTATATTATTAAAATATTAACTAATGAGTTTTGGTACACATACTAAATCAATTGATAACTGGTTCCAGGAATGGTAGATCAATTGGAATGAGAACAGATATGAAAAAAACTTGATTAGATCCGGGAACTCGTAATAAGTGGACAAGAGGTACCTATCGGAAATTTGATCCGGGTTGCTCGGGACTCGAACTCGGAGCTCGTCGGATGGAGTGGATGATCTCGCTCCTTCGACATCGGTAAGAGCGAGAAATCTCTCCCCAAACCGTGCTTGCAATTCTCATTGCACACGGATTTCCCCATGTAATGTATCTATTTCCTAATCATTTTAGTTCTCGGATAGAAAAATAAAAATGATTATGAATCGAGGCAATTACTCAAAGAGCATTTCATTGGTCAAATAAGTTTTCTATTTTAAGATCATGTATCTTTTGCTAGGAATTAGCTAGGGGATTTATCTGGGGGACTATCTCGAATACCAAATTCGTTCTCTCTGCGAACGGGCCGCCGCTTTTGACTGAAAAAGGCGGGAGAATCAAATTCTTGTTCTTTTGAAAACGATTTTTGAAAAGAGTTCCGGACCTAATTCCTTCCGAACTACACGTATCGTACTTTTATGTTTACAAAGGCTAAAGTTTTAGCACATGATAATGAAAGTATATACTTTATACGATATAAACCATCTCGACCAAAGGATCCACTGTAGTAATGAAAAATATTTGTCCAAATTTGATCAAATCTATTGAGGATATCATCATCTGTTAGATTGGTCCAAGACAATTTACTAATTGGCCGTCCTGATACGTCACATAATTTTTCTCTAGCCAATAATCCAAGTATTGGTACAATCGGAACTATTGGACCAAATTCATTGGTAATAAGATCGGCGATGAATAACTCATCTAGAATTTTGGTTCTGACAAAAAGAGGGTTCATCCGAACCCTCAGAAAATAACCTAGAGAAGAAGAACAATTCTTGGATAATTGATGAGAACAGACCCTATACGGTTCGGACCAAAGATGGAAATAACATTGCCGAAAAAAAGTAGAAGATAATATCTACATTTTTTTCACTAGGAGATGAGTACCTTTTATAGCTATAATAGATCTTTCACCATATCTAACATAGTGAATTTTAGGATCCTTCAACAACCGGATACTTTTCAATTGAATTTTGACGAGAAAATATGATAATATTTTTTATCTTTCGATGAAAATGAGTTCACCGAGGGAAAGGTCTATGAGACAACGATCGTGAATGAGAGGATCGTTTAAGAAGGGAAAATAAAATGGATTCGCATTCATAGACATAATAATTCCACGAGAATAGGGAAGAATCTCGTATTTACTCTTGGGACGACAATAATTGATCTTTGTAAATTCTCTCGGACTATTTCGATATTCATAGAGAACAGATCGTAATGGGTGCAAGGAGGGAGCATCTCTGATCAAGCGACGAAAGGTTCGAACCAAAATTTCCGAATGAATAGAATAGGGTATTCGTGCATCTGATATATAATTTGAATGCGGGAATTTATCCTCCAAGAAGGGAAATATTGAATGGATCGACCAAAAACTCTTCCATTCATTCATCCCTTCCACGAATATTTTGACCAGTATAGAGAACGGAACTTCCGGGACCAATGTAAGTCCTTCTAGTACCAATTCAGAATAGGAACTCTTCTTGCAATCGGCTAATGGATTTGGAGCGCAATTCACGAATAAAACAATTGAATGATTTTGTTGACGTATTTGACCAATCAAACGTTTTACGATTTAGGAAACTCGAATTGATCATTGGAACTTAAATGTTCCATCGGTTCGGAAAGAACTTGATCCATCCAAATAATGATCATGAGAAATTGCGTAAAGATCTTCTCGAAAAAAGAGTGGATATAAAAAGCATTGTTTCCGAGAGTTATCTTCCTTTCCGTATCTATGGAATTCATCCATTTCCAAACCTCAGCTATGGCCCTCGTTCATGAGAATAACCTCTTCATTTTCGAGAAAATACATGGTGCGATCTAGTCGAAACAAGATAGGAAAAAAAGAGATATATCCAAATATAAAGATTCTATCTTCTATAGATTTACTACCCAAGGATCTCATTCGTCATGAGGAAGAACAATTTTTTTTATCCCGGCAACCAATCGCTCTCCCGACTCATGGAATAAATAAACTCGATGACACTATTTATCTTACACATCCGTACTCGAGTACTTAGGACTCATTGTGAGTGTATAAATCCCCGATCTACTCGGGAAAACCTCCCAATATCGGTACTAAACCGCTCTTAACTTCTGATCGATAAAGGGAATTCCTCGCTCGCTTAATTGGAACGAGGAACGAAGCTCGTTTCTGCGGGTCTACTTATGATTCAAGTCATATAGCTTTCTCCATTAACTCATTCGAATTAACCGCGAATTGATGAAATACTATTCACAATTATCACATTTGATCCGAAAGGATGAGCATATTATACATCCATCCAGGTATATAATAGACATTTTCCACCCATTTGATTCCTTGAATCAGATCCGGTCCTGATCGAATACAATCGGGTATCCGAGAAATAATATCAGGTATCATAAAGATCATATGTTGGAACGACATGCTTTTTTTCCGTTCATTAGGATCAGTCGTAGTCTTCCGAACTTTACCAATGGTATCGACGAGTTTTCTACTTCATTCAAATGTGTAAAAGATCTTAGTCGCACTTAAAAGCCAAGTACTCTACCATTGAGTTAGCAACCCATATTGCGAATAGATATTGAGTATATATACGATCGAAGTGGAATGCGAGGTTACTCAATATCCTATTAATATATCAAACTAGAAATCATTAGGATTTATATTACATATATTGATAAATAAATATTAATAAAGGGATAAATCCTAGAACAATAGTACCTAAGAAACCCTCATATTAAAGCTAAAACAAATATAACTATTAGGAACATTAATAATATAATATACTAAGAATAATATAGGATATAATATACTATAATATAGCTAAAAGGAAAAAAGATATAATAAATTAACCTATAAGAAAAGGAAGAATATAGGCCTAATATATATAGGATAATAGGGTTTTATAATAACCTACCCTATTGTTTATCCAGGTATAACTACTATATAATAGGGTATATTATAAGTAACCGATACGAAGATCCCAATGAATTGGGTGTTTTTGTATGATCAAATTGATTACTGCGAAGAAAACTAAGACGCCAGGTCCTAGGAGTCCAAACTACGCTCTTTATTAATTCTTCATCCATATCCATATCCCTATACATTTTTTTTGTGGCGAGAGTAAACTTGAATTCATATTCTTTCAGAAATCGTATCATATGATTATTTCTCATTTTGGGTTGAGGAACAAATGTGATTTGATCCTTATCGAACTTACTCTGATCCTTATCGGACTTACCCCGACATATTCCTAACCTAGAAAATGGAAACTCCACGAGAATACTTTCTAAAAGACTAGAAGCTAGATCAAGATCATGCTCAGCGAATTTATCGAGAGGAATCCAATTCTCTCTATTTCGTTCCGATATAGACCAAGAATCTCGAGCCGCTGATCCGGCCAAGCAACCCAAAATATGGGGAAGTATGGTCAATTCCTTCATAGTTGTTTCGGCAATCGAAGGTTCTAAATACCATTCGGACAAATAACAAAACCTTTTCTTCCATAATTCCTTTTTGGTAGATAGAGGATTCATGGGAGAATTTCTTCTAAGCGTATTTTGTATAACAACCTTTCCTACTTTGTAGATAAGTCTTTCGTCATTTTGACCGGATCCAACCTGATTATCCATAGATTGAAGATGACAAATTTGACTATAAATAGCGTATCGAATTGTATTAGTGTCTATAACTGATTTCTTTCGGGTAATACTAGTTATTAAGGCTTCATTGGCCAGTGCTGCTAGATCTCGTGCATCGGAATCTATGGTTATAGATCCAAATTCATCGGGACAGGATACCTCTTTTTCCGAGTATAATCCCTTGCTACATAAAAGAATAGGAAATTCCCTTTGTCGCTGTGGGATAACAAGCATTCGAATATTGATCGAGCTATCTAATCGATTTGGAGCTATTAGAGCTGGATCCACTCTTTGGGGGATATGAGTCGAAGCAATAAAAAGAATATTTCTAATATAATCTTTCTCACCACCCCTAGAAATATAGTTCAATAATAAACCAAAGAAAGAGTCAGTGAAGCCTAAACCAAATAAATAGATAATTCTGAATATTTAAGATATATACTATCAAATTATTTCTAAATTAAAAAATTTACATTCAAATTTTTATCATCAAATTGAATCCGCATTCAAATTCGAACTTGGTAACATACCAACTAGATGCCATTGTTCTTATGACTTGCTTTTGTTTAAGAAAAAAATTAAACCCAATGTGTACTTATTACCTTCATTTCAATCCATCATTGCTTTTTCTTACCTTCACTAATACTCTTGTTCTAATGCCATTTTTTAATTAAATTTTGAAATTATTTGTAAAAATAACATGTCCTTTTTAAAAAACATAATGATGTATAATACAAATATTTCACACTTTCGGAAAATATTCATTGCAATTTATTTTTTAATTAAATTTTGAAATTATTTGTAAAAATAACATGTCCTTTTTAAAAAACATAATGATGTATAATACAAATATTTCACACTTTCGGAAAATATTCATTGCAATTTATGAAAAATCAATAGAGTCAATTCCAAAAAGAATTTTCATTTGATAATTTCTTCTTAATAATTTGAGATAATATTTAAATGCCATGGTTTTCCAACTTCAATTTAATTTATTTTCTCTTTGTGTTAGGAGATTTTTACGATTACATAAGTGATATTTTGGTTAATCCAAATCCGCAAGCCAATATATTAATAGTATGCCTCATGAAAAGATCATACTTTTCAATGTATGATTTGGTCCAAATTATTTATTTTTCTTATATTTTTTGTTGAATTAAGTTAATATTTTTTATTTATAAATATTACAAAATTTATTTGAACCAACACATATTACAATTAATGTAATTTTATTTCCTTATTTAAATAAATCAATCAATTTGACAAATCAAGATGAATAACAATTTTAGTTGTCATCTCAACAAAAACTTTACAATTAAAGTCAATTTTAAAATAATCTTTATTTTTTTTGGAGGTTTATTTTTCTTATTTCCACTATGAAATTAGATGAATTTTTATTAATTTCTCAAAGTTTCTTATTTCAAGTTAAGGTGGATGAGGATTTATTGATTTTTTATTTTATTTTTTTAATTAACGACTTAGATTGATTCTTGAGGGAATATGCTTAGCATATGCTTTATCTAAAGCTTATCAACTATTTTAGTGTGTTACAGAGTTTGTTAGGTTGTATTGACTTTTTATAAATTTAAAAAATTAGATTCGTGTCAAGTGGCTCAAGCCCACCAAATTCTTAGGGATTTGAGATTATTCCAATTCTAATAAGTTCCTCCATTATAAGTTCTTCATTATTATTTATAACATTCATTTATATATAAACACATTTTATTTAGCAAAATGATCCATTACTTTTAATAAATTAAAAAAAATAGATTAGTTCCAAATGGCTCGAGCCCCCCATTTTCTAGGGATTTGAGATTATCTCAATTGTAATAAGTTCCTCCTTGATAAATTCCCCATTGTTATTTATAACATTCATTTATACAAACAAATTTTATTTAGCAAAATGGTCCATTTTACAATAAAATGTGTAATTTTTTTTTTCTCAAGTTAAAGTTGACCCATAATCTTTTTATATATGGTTAATCATATAAATGTATATATTGGTAAGACATTCTTAATATTGCAATAATTTTCTTTGTTATATTTATAAAACCTTCCACCATATCAACCACATTAATATTTTTAATATAGTTATACTAATTTATATTTTTATTAAAAAAAACTAATTATTAATTTATATTTTTTAATCATATTATTATTATTATTATTAATCTCAAAATTAAAAAAAAAAATCCATTTCAATTAAAAAAAATTCCTCCCAACACATTATTACATTGGCTTCAAAATACTAGATAACTACCCTAACCATCATCATACATGTCATCCAACAAATGTTAAATAGTTAGCATCATACATGTCATCCAACAAATGTTAAATGTTAAATAGTTAGCTACTTTTTGACAACTTTTCGTTTCAAAAAAATTATCGTCAAATCCCCATTTTCAACTTTTGAAGCTGTAACCTTGAATTCTTTGACCATTGTTGGGGAACTCTCTATAGTCTATCACGTCCAACTAAAGCAGGCATCTCCATCTCTCAAAATCCCCCTAAATGCATTCGTTCATAAATGCATTTAGTAATTCCTCATAATGAAATGCTCGAATTGTTTACTCCAAATCCCTGAATAATTTGGAATAGGAAGGATATAACGAAAATTAAATATATTTTTTCTGCTTTCTATCCAAAATTATACTAATGTTACTTAATACAAAATATTCTCCTTTCTATCCAAGATGTATTAATCTCCTTTTACATTCCGTATTAATAAACCTTTTTTCTCTGATTGCCTTTGACATTATCTTTAGCACTGATCCCTTTTATTTCCTTTCTTTGTTTATCAGTAATTAATAGTACTTGCATTGGTCATAAACCCACGATGAAAAGAAGAAAAATAAAACTTATATGTATCCCTTGATATGCTTCTTTTTGAAAGTAAGTGAGTCGTCTAATTCTGTTCTCTATTTATGTGATCAAAATTCACTTTTTGAAAAGTCCTTACTAGTGTTTTGATACGATCCATCCAATTGATTACTATAGATGGATTGAAGGCGTTTCGTCCCTTGACCCAATCTAATATACCTTTGGCATCCCCATATATCTGAATCTATTCAATGCAAATCCATTTGGCCGTGATCAACACTCCCCACAGGGCAATGATTTCATCTTTGCTATTAGTACCTCTCCCACCTTCCCACTATAAGTGATGGAACTTATCTAACTCTAAATAGATCACTGCTCCACAACCACATACTTTCCTTGAACAAGCACGGTTAAAGAACTAGATCCAGGTGGATATTGGTGGCCACTCGTCTATTCCACTTGGACCCCCACCATTGTTTCTTTCAGTTTTTCAAGGGCCTCCTCGAGCAATATTTTGATAGGATCTCTTTTTCTCTCGTCTTTCTTTTTGTCTCCCATGGGTGACCGACGTGGTTTGCCCTATATATTATTGAGAAATAATGGAAAAACCTAAACATTCAAAAACCTAACCCTAGGAGGTGAAACACCAGAGTATGGGCCCCCTTGAGGTAAATTGGTACATCAATTTCCCGGGGTTGTAACTTTGGCATACTATCTCTGTTTGACTCACATGATACATCGTTAGAAAGATCTATCTGAGGACTACAATTGTTGATAACAAATTTCAATATTAGAACAAACTTGTATTTGCTAGAAGTTTCATGCCCAAAAAACGTCGTTTAGGGCCTCAAAACGGCTATGGAAGTTCAGGACCCGAAAAAACTACAAAAAATAGTAAATTTTACTACAATTAAGGAAACTAAAAAACTGAAAGAAACAATGGTGGGGGTCCAAGTGTAATAGGCAGTGGCCACCAATATCCACCTAGATCATTACCACAACACACCCACAACCGTACACCATCGGGTGGCTTCACCAAGGACGAGATCTCTGTGTCAGCCAGCAGTGTCACCTTCCCTACATCATCAAGCCCTTAACTGATGAGGTATTATGTGACATTGCACTTCTTGATGTTTTTGATGTATTATTAGTCAAGCCATACTTGTGGAAGTGACATGCTGTGTATGAGTCCCGACCTCGTGCTATTATTGTTACTTTTGACAATAAGTTGTATAGGATACCAGAGGTACTACCTCCTGCTGCTATCTCTTTGGTTACTGCAAAACAATGCAGTAAGCTTATTTCCAAAATCGGAAATTTTTTTTTCCTAATGATCCACCCTTAGGGCAAGAAGAAGATTGTGGCCATGACCTCCAGATAGGGCTCCTCCGCATGACAACAACAAATGGACAAGGTCATGGAGGAGTATGGGGACATCTTCACCTCACCCGCAGGGGTGTAACTGCACTGTCAAGTCAAGCACCCCATCGATATGGCCCCAGGTGCGCCGCTACCCAATGGACCAATCTATCGATGCTCTGTTCTATAGAACGATGAAATCAAGAGGCAGATTCAGGAGCTGCTGCAAAAAGGTCACATCCGGTCAAGGTCATCGCCCTGTGGGAGCCCGATATTGTTGGTGTAGAGGAAGGATGGGACTTGCAGACTCTGTATTGACTATCGGGCGCTGAACAAGATCACTGTTCGGAATAGGTACCCAATCCCACGGATTGATGACCTTCTGGACCAAATCAAAGGGGCGAAATATTTCAGTAAGATCGACCTGATCGACCTGAAGTCCGGGTATCACCAGGTACCAATCGAACCATCTAATGTGTGGAAGACTGCATTCAAATCTAAGGAGGGCCTTTTTGAATGGTTGGTCATGCCTTTCGGGTTGACGAATGCTCCCGCAACCTTCATGAGGCTGATGGACGACATCTTGTGGCCATTCACCAACTCATTTCTAGTAGTGTACTTGGATGACATCCTGATCTTCAGCCATAATTGGGAAGAGCACCTCCACCACATCCGACAAGTCCTCCAAACACTGCGTCAACACAAGTTGTGTGCCAATTTGGAGAAGTTCACTTTTGGCATGACCCAGGTTGAGTATCTGGGATACATTATTGATGAGCGGGGGGTTCATGTGGATTCAACCAAGATCCAAGTCATTCGTGATTGTCCAACACCAACCACTCTAACAGAGCTTTGCATATTTCTGGGTCTTGCTAATTTCTATCGCAGGTTCGTGTTGGTATTCTCTCATATCACTTGGCCCTTGAGTCAAGTCACAAAGGGAGCAGCGAAAGTAAAATTATTTTGGTCAGAATCTCAACAGAAAGCGTTCGTAGAATTGAAACATCACCTCTGCTCTGCCCCAATGCTCACATTACCAAACTTGCAACAACCATTTGAGATCGAGACAGATGCCTCTAACTATGCTATTGGGGCAGTTCTTACTCAACATGGGCATCCAGTGGCATATCACAGTGAGACACTATCCGACATAGTCCAGAAGTATCCCACTTATAACAAAGAAATGTATTCCATTGTGTAGGCTTGCTGACAATGGAAGCATTACATTTTGGAGAAGGAAACGATCATCCACACAGACCACCGACCCCTGTAGTTCATACAGACACAAGGGAAGTTGCAGAACGATCACCATTAGAAGTGGTACACATATCTGCAAAAGTTTCATTTGAACATCAAGTACAAGAAGGGCAGCATCAATAATGTTGCAGACTGCCTCAACTGACCCCCGATCGTGGTGATAACCACTGTGCTCAACTCTTGTGGGCACGAGACTTCTGATTGGCTGCTTCTCTACAAGAGCGATACAGAATTCGACCACACATACAAGACGCTCTTTGGGGGGGGGGGGGGTGCGGTAACCGAGTTCCAAATTTTCACCTCTAAGATGCATTGCTATGTTACCTGGGACACCTTTGTTTTCCTTCAAGCGAGCGTGCCAAGATGATTTGGGAAGCGCACTATAGTCGGGTTGCCGGGAAATTCAGGGTCGAGAAAACAATGGTAGTACTACAGAAATATCTCTATTGGCCAAACCTTCAACATGATGTAGGGAAGTACAGAAGATCTTGCATTGCCTGTGCCATTGCCAAACTGACCATCAAGAAGCAAGGCCTCTATACCCCACTTCCTACCCCTAGTCAACCTTGGTAATCCATCTCCATGGATTTCATGTCGAACCTTCCTTCTACTAAGCATGGAAATAATTGTGTTTACGTGGTCGTCGACAGATTCTCGAAGATGGCCATTATGACAGCTTGTAAGAAGAATATCATAGCAGAAGCCACTGCTAAAATCTTCTTTGAATGAGTGTGGGTACACTTTGGGATCCCATAGTCTATAATCTCAGATTGGGACAACAAGTTCCTGAGTACATTTTGGTCCAGCCTCTGGTCAATGCTGGACACCAAGCTCACCAAGTCCACAACTTTCCATCCCCAAAGTGATGGCTAGACAAAGTTCGTCAACAATATGATCATACACATTCTGCGCATCTACAACTCAAAGCATCCATGCACATGGGATGAGAGCCTCCCCTATGTACAAAATAGATATAACTGGGCCCTCCACAACTCAACCAACCACAACCCCTTTCAGGTGGGCTTGGGATTCTAGCCACTATGTCCCATTGACATAGCCATGCCATTTGCAGCTACTCAAGATGATTCAGATCATGTCTAATCTGAAGATGCCAAAGTGAAAAACTTCATTGATCACATTCAACACATCTGCCAACAGGTTTGTGACATATTTGACAGAGCCAATGCTAAGTACAAGTAGCGACATGATCAACATCGGGTGCAACACAACTTCCAGGTGGGCGACAAGGTGTGGCTAAATTTGCAGAAGGAGCACCTCGCTGGACCCCACCGCAAGCTGCGCCCGCTCTAATATGGGCCATAAACCATCACCAAGGCTGTAGAGGACAATTCCTTCGAGCTCAATATTCCACCAATCCTTGGTTTTCACCCAATGTTCAATGTGGACCACCTTCGGCCCTACTTTCAACCTCTATTGGACACATCCGACATGGCAAAACAACTCACAACAACAAAGTTAAACCCAAATTGCATGGAAAAAGCCACAACTAATCAGATTATGGACACACAAATAAAGAACACCCGTTAGCAGAGGATCCAACTATATTTAGTTGTCAAAGAAGGAGGGCAAGTGGCTCACCAGGGACCAAGTTCAACAGAAGTTTCCTCATCTCATGGGGGAACTCAACGTAATGGGGACCATTGCTTCCTAAGGGGGGAGGAATGATCTAAGTGGATATTGGTGGCCACCCGCCTATTCCACTTGGACCCCTACCATTGTTTCTTTCGATTTTTCAGTTTTCTTAATTGTAGCAAAATTTACTATTTTTGGCAGTTTTTTGGATCCTGAACTTTCAGAGCCATTTTGAGGCACTAATCGATGTTTTTTGGGCATGAAACCTCTGGCTAATAGGATTTTGTTCTGGACTTGACATTCACTTTTAGCATTTGTACTCCTCGGATAGATATTTCTAACAATGTATCATGTGCGTCAAACAAAGATAGTATGCCAAATTTACGACCCCGAGAAATTGATGTACCAATTTACCCCTACAGGGCCCATAGTCTGGCATTTCATCTCCTAGGGTTAGGTTTTTGGATGTTTAGGGTTTTCCATTATTTCTCAATAATATATAGGCCTTCGAGCCTCATTGTAACACAAAGTTCAAAGGGTTGTAGCCGCCACATCTCTTTTCACAGATAAGCTACCATCGCCCTAGCTAGTTTATTTCCATTATGTTTGTAAGCAAATTTCAGTTCTTTGATATTAGTGAAATGATGTGTTATTTCCACTGCATCTTGGTATTTATGGTTATATGTGTATTCTGTTGCGTTCCTGCATAAATTCAGATAAGAACCCCAAAATATATGATTTCCCTATCTTAGTAATTTTAAATTTCCTGTAACCTTTGCTAACTTGTATCAGCCAAATTTCATTGTAGAAAGCCACCATCTTAGTAATATCCTCATGTATGTCCAATCCTTTATGGTAAAAAATAATAGCATTTCTCCACCTCCATATAATCCATAATATGTACAATGACAATGTCTTGTATCTTCGATCTTTAATCCATGTTCTGAAGCACGTTGTTAACTTGTTGAAATGCCCCTTATCTGCAATATTAAGATGTCCCAACACCCCTTCCCAAATTTCCTTTGCATAAATACATTCCATAAAGAGATGATTAATCTCTTCCCCCCCCTTCGTACATAAAATGCCGATGCCTGGTCCATGCATACCTCTTCTTTGTAGAATTTTCCGCATCAGAATCTGATTATGTATGGCTAACCAAATAAAAGACTTGATTTTATTTGGTGCTTTCCATTTCCATATGATCTAAAATTTTTGTTTACATTTATTACCTCTATCCTCTTTTTCTAGGCTCGAATATATATATTTTACCATCGAAGACCCCTTTTTAAGGGACCCCTTCCATGACATTTGATCCACATCATTAATTAATGATATCCCTGCGTTCCTAATAACAATGATATATGCCTCCCACTCCTCAAAACGTTAATCAGGTAAACCCATATCCTCTGCTTTAAACCATGCCTCGCTGTCCAGATGATGAAAACTGTGATAGCAAATCTGATTAACATGGAAAATACCTACTTTATGAATAT
Organism: Pinus albicaulis; assembly: GCA_034641835.2. Lineage (NCBI taxonomy): Eukaryota > Viridiplantae > Streptophyta > Pinopsida > Pinales > Pinaceae > Pinus > Pinus albicaulis. The sequence continues at coordinate 629,162,418 of CM076571.1, forward strand.
GATTGAGTATCTCAATTGATAAGGCGTAACTTCCGTGCATACCTATGATGGCATCTTACCCAATAATTACCCTAGCTCCATCTCCCATACACAATCACACCTTTCCCTGTAAAAAATGCATAACCTGTAGCATACTTTCCAAATATATGATGTCTGAGATTTCTTCCTTGCCCCATTGTAAATCCATGATGAGAAAGTATGACCATACATATATTTATCCTTTATAATACCTGACCAAATACCTTCTCCCGCTACCACTCTCCACATATTTTTAATTAAGAGGGCCTTGTTGAAATTATCACGATCAATAATCCCCCAACCTTCATGTTCAACAACTCTTGCAATGAGTGACCATTATGCTAAATGTATCTTTCTTGTTTTCTCTCCTATGTGAGCACCTAGCCATAAGGTAAATAAACCATTTTAATATACATGTGAACTAATTTATTATATTATCAACTTTAATATATATATATATATATATATATATATATATATATATATATATATATATATATATATATATATATATATATATATATATATATATATATAAACAACAATAAAATATTTCAATGTTCAAACAAAAGAAGTGATGGAAAGTAAAAAGATTCAATTCTTTCCTTGTAACATTTTTTTTTAACACAAAAGAGTATACTTGTATATTAATCTGAGCCCATTCTCAGAATGTAACAAGGTGATTTACATTTACAGTACATTTCCAATGAAGGTTCCATATGTTGTTATATTACTACGAAGCCTTTCCATTTTATAAAAATTCCAAAGTAGTTCCAGACTGCTATCCTACAATTATATAGACAGAAAAATTTCTTCATAATTAGCATACATTTACAACATATCATAAAAACAACAAAAAATCTAAAACTGAAGAGATATTGATCAGATAATCATTCTTCCATATCAACCGGGATGTTTAGATCAAATCCTAGGCCTTTCATGTCCTCCTCCCTGCTCTTGCTATACTGCAAGAATTTGAGCTCTTCCAATTGACGTTGAAGTGCGCCAATTTAAACTTCCTTAGTTTAATTTTTTCACTCGTGGCCATATTCTGCTCTTGCATGTTGAGCGTGTCCTGTTGCTATTGGTGTAAGATAAGCTGAATTATATGCATCCCTGTTCCGATATCCTCATGCTCGGTGGCACATCTTTCACATGAAACCAGCCCCAACCCGCGTCCTTTACCACCTCTGCCATGCCGACGATCAAAACTGGACCGACGACGTCCCCAAGGCCCAGTAGCCGAGCTACCCACCTCCAAATTGCTATGGGATTCCATCTAGGGTGCAACCCCAGTTCTCTCAAACAATTTTGCCTAAATCTTGCAGTAGTTACATCCACCAAACACCGCCCAAATTTGCACAATGTCCTGCACCGTCGGTGCCCTAAATCTTGTGGTATTTCTCCCACAAGAAGCTAACCACTGTGCTCCCTCAGAACCCCTTGATTTCCCCAGACCTTTCAGCTTTGACCACTCCTAAACGTCTTTCACAATTGAAACCTGAGCACTTCCCAACTCCAACTTCTTTCCCCCAAACTCCCGACTACCAACTCCCTTCCCCGACATCAAACTAGCAGGGGAAGAACCAATTTTCCCACAACACCCATCCAACAACATGAATCCTATATTGACACTGAACCAAAGCTTTAATGAAACACCAAGAACCTTCACTTGAGAACACTCAAAGTTAAGACGTCGAAGGTCATCAATACTACCAACTTTGTTCCATATGTTAAAATTCTCACCAACTCCACAACCTAAACCACTGCCAGAAGCTCTCAACTATCTCACACCCCATAATTCCTTGAAATTTCTAGAACCCCAAAATCCACCCCCAACATTCCTTTCCTCACCATCCATCCAAGAAACAAAGCACAACACTAACCACACATTTTCATTGCCTGTGACACTGACGAGAGTTTGCCTCAATGACAAACTCCAACTAACCTTGCTAACTGAATTGCACTTTTTGTTATCCAAGAACCTAGAGTAGTTGTATAAATAGGACCGGATTTATCATGGATGACCTCATTCTATTGCTGCCAGCTCCCCCATTAACTTCCATAACACTTTTGTATCTTAAATCCTCCTCAGACCTGTTATTGTGAAGATTATCCCATGCCAACTGAAGTTTCCTGCACTTTGGATTTAATTTCCACCCACGTTTATCCAAAATTAACATGCTCCAACCATGAATGCATTGGAAACCACCATCGCTCCAGGTCCAATATCCCTCGACTCTTCTGCTCCAAATTCTATTGTAAATTACATGTGTGGCTCCCGAAAATATGCATCCAAGACCCACGTCCCACCACCATGGAGAGATTGTCATGAACAACCATGATCCAACATTGGAAAGGAGGCCCGATGCGACAGGGGAAGTGAGGGCCCAAGGGGATTTGGGGATACCAAGATATTGGAGGCACATGTGAAGTGGTCAAGGGAGGGTAGGCTTCGAAGTCAGGAGAATGGATGTCGGGATGAAAACGACGAGAGGAGTGACTTGGCATCAAAATTTATAGTCGGAAGGTGGGGAGGGGGGAATACCAAGGAAATATAGGTCTCTAGGAAGGAAAGGGGAAGAAAGGGGGTGGGTAAGAAGGGTGAAGGGGAAAAGGAAGGCCCAGAAGAGTTCAAACACAACACCAACTAACAGATTCCACCAAAATATTTTCTTCCAAGTTCTCAATCTCTTTTGGATTTCAACATACTTATTTCTTAATCCTTGGTCTCTAGGAGTAATAATTTTCCCATTTCTTTTTCTCATTCTAACATAGTTAGGGGATCGAATGTCTTCCCTCCTGGCCATTCACCATACTGATATTTGATGTCAATAGGCAGAATTGGTTTTCTTGTTTATTAGCTTCTTTATTCTGCCCGTGGAGAATATGGTAGTACTCGACTTCTCCTAGGTTTGACTCTTTAGCTTTTTTTCGTTTTATGATTTCAGATTGAGAATGCAGTTTTGAGCCGAAGTCCCGTTGTCCATATGCTTGATTATCAATAGGGAGTCTCCTAGGATAACCTCCTCCCTAATTCCTTTTTCTTGTACTATAGATAGCCCTAACGTAAGGCCCAATGCCTCTACTTGATTATTAGTATTTATTCCCATACCCCAAGGATATCTTACTTATATTTTTCCATCGAGATTAATAAGAATCCCTCCCCCTCCTACCACCCCATTTCTTTATAAAATATTTTTTTTTTGGTAAGTTAGGCTATTCTATTAATTCGAAAACATAGAAGTTACATATGCTACAAGTTGAGTTGGCAAGCTGTGCTTACCCAATCTTGACCTTTGTTACATGGTTTCTAGGCTGCCTCGGGGGAGGAAACCAGCCAGAACAAAACTTAAAACAAAAAATTACATTGTGCGTAGTAGCGCTGGCATATCTAAGCAATACAAAGTGAATGGTAGCAAAAAGACACGAATGGAAAGCTTGACAAAAAACATGAGAGAACTGTGCAGCTGCGCATGCTTCACTTTTCATCTTCATCATCACTATTGGGGACCTCCTCCTCAATGGGGAAAGCAGGGGTCTGCGCAACAACTTCCTTCGCATCTGCCATTGTATGCCTGGGATTGTGGACCGGTGCACAGAGGATGGGGGAGTCTGGACCTACGTTGTCGGGGACACGCGTCTAGATGCCATCGGAATCCATCACCCATATGTCTGAGTCCTCATCTTCCTCCTCCTGAACTGGCAGTGGGTTAGTTTTGTGGTGCTGGAGGTGTGTCTGGGGAGAGATGGTGGACTTCCGCGGGCCGCGTCTTTCTCTTTGCGCAGCTTTCCCATGGGCTTCTGCATTCTATGCGGGATCGGGACTCTGACGCGCAAAAGTGTTGGAAGATGATCCTTCTATCGACTCTAGGCGATTGTCCTCGCCACGGTAATATCGACTAGGGAGAGCCCCTCTCTGTCCTCCTCAGATAGTTCTCTGGTGAAGTTTGGGAGCCATTGCACACAAAGGCAAGGGGGAGTGATTTAGGGAAGGTACACAAAAGGGCAAGCAGCACTGGGGCTCAAGGGGTAGGAATAGATGGGGGGAAGGTGCGTAGGAAGGGGTGTAGCAACCCAAGGGAGACTACGCAACGCAACTCTAAGAATAGAGCTTCGTAGCCTTCTGAAATCAGGGAGAAGCCAGAGTAGAGTTAAAGAGGTGAAAGGCAAATATGACAGACTGTGTATTGAAAAAGGTTGAGAGCTCATCTTAAGGGGTTGGGGTGTGTGCGAGGAGGATAGCAATGGGTGGGCTTTGCACACATCTGTGTGTTATGATTGATCACCTAAGCATGCTCGAGTGAAGGGGGATGACTGCAATATGGGTTAATCATGGTGATCACTTATGGTGATAGATGCGAAGTGATGCTCTGTACATGGTGACGCAGTTCCTGTCCTCTTGTCATCATTTTTGATTCTATGAGTCTCGTGCGAGTGGCTAACGGTTTGAGGATCCGCAGTAGGTGAGGCTCTGGGCAGAAGATCTACGCCTCTTGGGGAGTGTGGGATGTGATTGTCAAGCGTGTCAGTTCTGTAACCCGCATCCGAGGGCATTTCCTTATAATATTAATAAGAGGGAAATGTGTACTTAATTGAATTCTTAATATAAATATAATATATGGAATTTAAAAATATTATTAGTAATTAAAAATTTCAATGTGAATAATAAATAAAATATTTTCATAAATAAAATTAAGTAATATTGATATGTATTTAAAAATATATTATTATAAAAATATATTTAATATGAACAATGTAATAAATAAATAAAAATGCTCATGTTAGTAAATTATTTCAATTATTTAAATGTCAAGAATTTACATATAATAATAATAAAATGTTTATATATTATATAGAATAGTGGAAAATTAATTTTTTATTGTTATAAAATTTCAAGTATCAATTTTTTTATATTTTGACCTTTTCATAAAGGGTTAATTTTGAATAGAATTCATTGAAATTGTATATTTAAGCAAATTCATCCCATGTATTAAAATGAGTTTCAGGGGGTTGAATCTATTTATGCATTCAAAACTGCAATAATAATAATAATAAAATGTCTATATATTATATAAAGTAGTTGAAAAGTTAAATTCTTATTATTATAGCATTTCAAGTATCATTATTTTATATTTTGACCCTTTTATTAAAAGTTAAATTTGAATGAAGCAAATATTTGTTGGAATTGTATGTTTAAGCTATTTTATCCCATGTATTCAAGTGAGTTTCAAGGGGTTGAATCTATTTATGCATTCAAAAATACAATTTAAAAAATGAATAGATGATAGTTAAGATGAATCTCTCTCTCTCTATATCTCTCTCTCTCCATATATATATATATATATATATATATATATATATATATATATGCTAACTATCATATATATATAGAGAGAGAGAGAGAGATTCATCTTAACTATCATCTATCAAGTCCCTAGAGATATGTAATTTTTGGAGGTGATTTTTTTTTATGTTTTGCACTACTTCAAGAGATTTGATCTCTCTCTACTCTTGCTAGGTTTGTGGTTAAAATAGATCTATACTGATAAATACAAAAGAATATTTCCAACTTATTATTAATTAATAATTATGGTATACTTTATAGTTGATTATTGGTTATTTCATAAACATCTTTATTTTTTTAGAATTTTTTTTATACCATTTGTAATAATAAATGTAGAGATTATCGTTCAAAAGAAGTGATAGAAGTTATAAAAATTGAAGTTTTCCTAGTTATTTTAAAACTCCTCTAAAGTTCTTATTTTAGTAGAGGATTTTCAAAATGTTTTCTAAAAGAAATAAGAATTAAGTTAAGTTTTTTTAATAAATAAATAATTATGATTAAATAAAAGATACAAATAGAAAGTTTATTAAGCTAATTTTTATTAAATAATTATGATTAAATAAAAGATATAATAGGAAGTTCAGATGAAAACATAGAACCATTTAAATTTCAACAATATCATAAAATTGTGATAATTAACATGTAGATGATTTTCACCCATTAACATAAGTAGTAGCACTATTAAATCTTTGGGTCCATTTAATGGGATAAAACTAAGATTTAAAATCAAATTCTAAGAATATTTCAATGATCACGTTGCATTTTAAGTGCCTCCATATAGCAATAGTACTAAGTTTGGGTATGGCTTCAATTGATTATGTCATTTTCTTATTTTTCTTTAAATTAGGCACATTGAAAGAGAATTCTAATTATTGCAAAATATGATTTGGTTTGAACACATCAACCTTACCTTTATTGGGTTTGATGTTCACCTTCATATTTCTTTATATACATTTCTTTTTGGTGACTTATTATATCTGCCAGAAGTAGCAGGTATATAGCAATCGATATTGTTTTGACCCGGCATTAATTTTCTTAACTTTCTAAGTATCAAATGGTCAAACCAAATTCCTTCAAAATAAAAAGTATTGAAAATGATTTAATTGAATTTTAATTGATTTTATTTGGCCGATCATCTTTGGAGTCTTATTGCAGAACTCGATTTGGATTTGTTAGCAATTTTTCATTTTAAGCAAAGTTTTGATTTCGTGGTGTAGGTGTTTTCCAAATTTTACTTTGAGAATTTTGTCTAAAGTTATGCAAAGGAAGTTGTTTGAAACTTTTATCCAAAGTTGGGCGAAAGAAACAGTTTGAAACTTTTACCCATAGAACTCTGACACTTTTTCTGAAGCCAACTGTCCTCCACATGTCTTCAACTCATCTCCACATGTCCTCAATTCAACTCAAGAAGAGGACCCCTATTTGGTATTTGGTTGTAGAGATTAATTTTTTTTTATTTATAGACACCCGAATGAATGCCCAATCCTTGGATTCTATACGGCTTCCACAAGCGCCCCAAATCTTCCCTCCTACTAGAGGATCGCAATGGTGTGATATATGTAAATCTTGGGGCCATGCCTCATCTTCATGTGTTATGCTAATTAACTAAAATAAGAAAATGTCCCTCCACTACCTACACACTTATAATTATTGTACACCAATTGATTCTAAAATCTGAAGCTAACTTAGCAATGATCCTCCTTCATTGGTAATTGTACACCAAAACCCACTATTATATGTTATTTTTTTATACACCACACTATTTATAATTTTATTATATGTTTATGCATTACACTTAATTTTTGCATCATATCTGAGTTGTGTCATTTTTAGTAAGAAATCAGAAGAAATCAGATTCACACGTCTACATTGATAACAATGTTTACTGAAAGTTTAAGGGGTAAAATTCTTTATCCAAATTCATAAATAAAATTAGCTTTTGGTATTCCAAGCGATTCCTATCTCCACACTTTACATATTAATTCCATCATTCTTTCTATTAAGTGAGAAATAGAATAAAATTATATATATAGTTTGTCAGATGCCATTTAGAGTATTTTTGGGAATAAAACGTTAGAGTATATATATATATATATATATATTGTCCAATGCCATTTAGAGTATCTTTGGGATTGTTTTGTTGAATATATTTTTGATATTGTTTGGTTGGAAGAAATAGATTTATGCCACATAAAACTCACTCCGTAAACATGAATGGTATAATGGTTACGTTAAAATTTGTCGTGCAGATCATAGCTTGGGACGTGAAGCCCAATACATTAAAGGAAAGAGAAGGTTAGACCATATGCTAGGTAACAAGCTATGGTTTTTGCAGTTTTGAATTCGTTCGGGGTAAGCCACTGGAGTTATCCATTTCATAGATATTCATTTAGTGGATGGGTATTATTAGTTTGGGTTGGGCTGTGATTTTTGCAGTTTTGGTTTTTGTAGTTTTGAACTCGTTCGGGGTAAACCACTGGAGTTATCCATTTCATAGATATTCATTTAGTGGATGGGTATTATCAGTTTGGGTTGGGCTTTGCACCAATTCAAAGTGTCTTAAATTTTAAAGAGCAATACCAATATAAAAATTTAAAAATATGAACAATATTTGTTGTTGGTTTCATTCATACAAACAATATGAACAAGTTTGATAATAGTGTTTTGTCTCGGTAGGTATACCATTGCATTGCAAGCTTGTTTATATATGGGTTTTCTTTATTGAGATTCAACAAGATGATGAGCTTAGTGAAAAGAGTCACCTTCACTAAGTGGGCCCACATGCTATTTTTGGCGCAAGTCAATTTTTAGACACGTCGATCATATTTCAGAAGTTGCAGGATGCTATTTGTTGATGGTTGATCAAGTTGGAAAAATAGATGAAATTCTATTTTTAGAATATTGGGCGAAGTCTATTTATAGATCGTCAATCTAAAAATAGACGCATGTCGATTATTATTAGCTCTTAATAATAATCAGACTCTAAATAAAAACTTATTCTCTTGGAGCACTTCAGTTCAGTGCACAGATGTGGCACAGCAGCTGACAGAAGGAATTACGCTATTCCTAAGGGTTTACTGGAGCTATTGCATGGAGGACTCAGTTAGAACTCAAGTGGCGGGGTTATGACACAGTTGGAAGAAGTAGTTATGGAGTTGTATTTAGTTTAACTCAGTTAGACTCAGTTGAGCTAGTTGTATCTAGTCTAACTGATTGATACACCAGTGAGAGTGGAGTGAATTAATTAGTTAATTAATTCACAAATAATAACTCATTAATCAAATGAACAATACATCAGTTAACTACAGTGCATGGCAGTTTCAGTGGAGACCAGTGGAGAGATAGGTGAAAGGGAAAGATAGACTATCTGTTGTGAATATTAGTGATGCATTGATTGCATCCAACACACAGTGGAGATGCCAATGAGGATTGCGCAGTCAAGGATGGAGTAATTCGAATTCATTCAAAGCTATTCTTCAGCAGAGATTGCGCAGTGGAGGCAGGCTTGTAGGTGGCAAAGATCGGTGCATGGATTTGCAAGATTAGGCCTGTATAGTGTATGACGATTGTACTGTACTGAGGGCTTGTGATAAGCTTTGTATGTTTGTATGAGATTGTCATATGATCTCCATGTTACATAATATATAGTTGGGGTTTCTCACTCTCTTTACCCGCCTTGCTAAACCCATATGTGATTGAATATTTTTGTTTATGCTTCACATGTGTGTGCAATTAAATTTTCCGCAAAAGATTAACAAGTGGAATAGATTCAGTATCTTGCATAAAGTTAAATATTGTGAGATCAGGTGGAACTTGGACATATGCATGCTTAGTGCTTATAATTTCTACATGGTATCAGAGCATTGTTGATTGAAGATTGCAATTGTGAAGTGAGTTTGTGCTGGTGGACAATTCGAATTTGCTACATAAAATTCTTGGTGCAGAAATCGAGTATACATTGAAATTTCTTTCAACGGGTTGAGATTGGAGTATGCCCTTGATGGGAGCTCGAATTACATAGCCTGGAAGGACAGGATGGAGGCGGTGTTGGAGGATAATGGGCTGAAGGAGTTCATGGGTTATGATGTTCCTACGGATTCAGCGATGTCACGATTGATGCATGGCAGAAGATCGCAAAGACGAGGAGAATTCTCGTCGGGAAGGTGTGAAGGACCACATCAGGTCCAAATTTCTTCACTGGGAAAGCCACTCCATTATTAATGTGGAAGGCTTTGACAGATTTGTTCCAAAGCAGAAGCGACCAGAGGAAGTTGGCACTTAAAGACAAGCTCAGAAAAATAAAAATGGAGAAGGGCGACAGTATTCCAAAATACCTCACGAAGTTTGTCCACCGCAAGGATGAATTGGGAAGTGTGGGGATTACTGTTGATGATGAAGACTTGGTGAGCTTGGCGCTCCTTGGGCTTCCGAAGAGTTGGCATAGCTACGAAGACTTTGTCAATGGACGAGAGAAACTGTCGGGATGGGAGTGACTTTGGCTGGATCTTGTGCAGGAAGAGATAAGGTGGGGTACCACGGATGGATCTTCATCGAAGAATGAAGATGAAGAGAATTGCGCTTTGGTTTCTGTGCTCTAAATCCGGTGCGAAAGGAAAGAAGCACGACTTGTCCAAAGTGAAGTGTTTTCACTGTCACGAGCATGGACATTTCACCACTAACTGTCCACAGAAGAAGAAGAATAAGCAGGCTGCTGGATCTGCAGCTGGAGAGGCCTTAGCCTCGCAATTTGAGCTGGATTTTTCCTTGATCGCATGCTTGGTTTCAAGCTGCATGGGATCGGTGTGGTATCTTGACAATGGTGCATCTTTCCATATGACGGGAGACAAAGAGTTGTTCAGTGACTTGGAGGAGAAGGACCTCCAGATGCATATAGAGATGGTCGATGATGGTCGGTACAGTGCGACTAGCATTGGGACCATTACCTTTGAGAGGGAGTCCGGTAAAACGTTCTTGTTGAAGAATGTCATGCATGTTCCAGGTCTGAAGAAGAACTTGGTCTCAGTCGCAATGCTGGAAGACAGGGGTTATGATGTTGTTTTCAGTGAGGGAAAAGCCTTCCTTCGACATAAAACAATGGGTCAAACCAAGAAGATAGGGTGGAAGGAATTCAAGAACCTCTACAAGCCGGAGGTAGATGGTTGCGCGACAATGGTAGGCAAAGCAAGAAGAAGGTGGTGGAGCGGGGGATGAGGCGAATTATGGCACGGTGATATCGTCATCTTCACTCATGGTGCTTGAAAATTTTTGCAGCTAGGGCTCCCCCTACCGGACTTCCCAAGGGTACTGCGACGTACTCAAGGTGCAAAGGATGTACAATGGGTAAGTTTGTGAAGACCACCTTTCATGAGAAGGAGAACCGTGCTTCGGTGATCCTGGAGAGAATTCACACAGACATGTGTGGACCATTCTTGGTTGCTTCAACAGCGAAACACAGGTATTATGTGATATTTTTTGATGAATTTTCTCTTAGATGCTGGATCTTCTTCATGCAGAAGAAGAGTGAAACGTTCTCAAAGTTCTGTGAGTTCAAGGCATTGGTGGAGAAGGAGTCGGGGAAGTAGGTGAAAGCTCTAAGGAGCGATAATGGTGGTGAATAAATCTCTGGCAAGTTCAAAGACTTCTGTAGAAAAGAAGGAATTCGAAGAGAACTCATAGCGCCTCATAACCCACAGCAGAATGGGGTCGTAGAGAAAAAGAACATAACGATCGTGGGTGTTGCACGAGCGATGCTGCATGACCAGGGCCTACCAATGCACTTGTGGGTGGAAGCATGCAACACTGTGGTTTATGTGCAAAACCGTTGTCCTCATAGAGTACTTGGCATGAGTACACCCGAGGAAGATTTTACTGGTAAGAAGCCTGATATTTCTCATTTGAAGATTTTTGTCTCACCTGTTTACATTCATGTGACGAAGGATGCCAGGAAGAAGTTGGGATATTTGTGGGGTACACAGAAACCCCATAACTATCGTGTGTATTTGCAAAACAGTCGGATGACTATTATGCGACGGGATATAAAATTTAATGAGGTGAAAGCCATGCAGATGTCGCTTGAGAGGAAGCTACACTTGCATGCGGAAGATGAACTTCTTGTTCCCAAATATGAGCCTTTGGATGTGGATCAGCCACAGGCGGAGATTCATGGAGTGGAGGAGTCCACTCATGCAGAACCAAACATCAGACAAGGCAGAAAGCGTGCCACAGAAACTGAGAGACTGAAGGTGGATGCAGCACATAATGTAGGAGTTCCTACATCACAGCGCAGATAGAGACAGTCACCTAACCGATATACTGGATACATGGCTCTTATGAGCAAGTGTATTGTGACAGAGCCACCTTCTTTTGAAGAATCAGCGTAGGAGCCCACATGGGTAGATGCCATGGTGGAGGAGTATGACTCCATTGTCAGAAACAGTGCTTGGGAGATTGTTCCAAGGCTGGTGGGAAAATCAGTTGTAGGATCAAGATGGATCTACAAGGTAAAGCAAGTTGCTGATGGGAGCCGTCGAGAAGTATAAGGCAAGATTTGTTGCTCCTGGTTCTCATAAATTGAGGGGATTGACTATGAAGAAACCTTTGCACCTGTCGCACGATATTCTTCCATACGGACCATCCTTGCTCTCTCAGTGCAGATGGGTTGGCACATTCATCAGATGGATGTGAAGACTGCGTTCCTTAATGGGATCATTGAGGAAGAGGTGTACATTGATAAGCTTGAAGGATTTGAGATCTTCAGCAGCGAGTCGCATGTGTGCAGGCTCAAAAGAGCGATGTATGGGTTGAAACAAGCACCCCGTGCTTGGTACACTCGGATCGACAGCTATTTCACTGGACTTGGCTTCACCAAGAGTGAGGTGGATGCAAACCTGTACCAGATTGTAGTTGAGGGTAAGCTTTTGATCATTGTACTTTATGTTGATGATTTTATACTAACAGGTGATGAGCAGTTGATACACTCATGCAAGGTAGATCTTGCAAAGGAGTTTGAGATGAAGGATTTGGGCCTCATTCATTATTTCCTTAGATTGGAAATATGGCAGCGGGAAGGTGAATTGTTTGTGTCTCAAGGCAAGTATGCCCGGGAGATACTGGAGAAGTTTCACATGCAAGGCTGCAAGCCTATCGACACTCCTCCTCCAGGAAATTGGAAGAAAGAGGACGCTACATCGGCAGAGGTAGTGGATGCCACTGTTTACCGACAGTTGGTAGGTTCGCTCATTTATTTAGTCAATACAAGACCAAACATATGCTATGCGGTGAACCAGATTTCACAAGCGATGGTTAAGCCTACCAAGATCTTTTGGAAGGGGGGGAAGCATGTCCTGAGATATCTCAGGGGCACATTTGAGTATGGTTTATGGTACAGACAGACGGATGAGGTGAAGTTGCATGGCTTCACGGATGCAGATTGGGCAGGAAGTCCAACAGAAAAAAAGAGCACATCAGCAGGGATTTTCAGTATCGGATCTATGGCAGTTTCTTGGTACAACAGGAAACAAAGATCTGTGGCACTCAGTTTAGCGGAAGCGGAATACATGGCAGCAAGTTTAGCTGCATGTGAGGCTATCTGGATGAGGAAGATTTTGGTTGGTTTGTTCGGTTCACATTTAGATCCCACGGTGATTCATTGTGATAATTAGAGTTGCATTAAGCTCTCGGTTAATCCTGTGTTTCATGATAGATCTAAACATATTGATATCTGGTATCATCATATCAGAGATTGTGTGCAGCGGAAGATCATGTTGCTTCAGTACATTCCTACGGAGGATCAGGATGCAGATATTCTGACGAAGGCGCTCACCAAGAGAAAATTCGAATACCATAGAGGCAGGATCGGGGTGAAGGATAATCCATATCTTGTTGAGAGGGAGTGTTGATATTCAACAAGATGATGAGCTTAGTGAAAAGATTCATCTTCACTAAGTGGGCCCGCAGGCTATTTTTGGCGCAAGTATATTTTTAGACTATGTCTATTTTTAGACATGTCGATCATATTTCAGAAGTTGCAGGATGATATTTGTGGATGGTTGATCAAGTTGGAAAAATAGATGAAATTCTATTGTTATAATATTGGGCGAAGTATATTTATAGATTGTCAATCTAAAAATAGATGCATGTCGATTATTATTATCTCTTAATAATAATCAGACTCTAAACAACAACTTATTCTCTTGGAGCACTTCAGTTCAGTGCACAGATGTGGCACAACAGTTGATAGAAGGAATTACGCTATTCCTAAGGGTTTACTGGAGCTATTGCATGGAGGACACAGTTAGAACTCAAGTGGCAGAGTTATGACACAGTTGGAAGAAGTAGTTATGGAGTTGTATTTAGTTTAACTCATTTAGACTTAGTTGAGCTAGTTGTATCTAGTCTAATTGATTGATACACTAGTGAGAGTGGAGTGAATTAATTAGTTAATTAATTCACAAATAATAACTCATTAATCAATAGAACAATACATCAGTTAACTACAATGCATGGCAGTTTCAGTGGAGATCAGTGGAGAGATAGGTGAAAGGGCAAGATAGACTATTTGTTGTGACTATTAGTGATGCATTGATTGCATCCAACACACAGTGGACATGACAATGAGGATTGCGCAGTCAAGGATGGAGTAATTCGAATTCATTTAAAGCTATTCTTCAGTAGAGATTGCGCAGTGGAGGCAGGCTAGCAGGTGACAAAGATTGATGCATGGATTTGCAAGATTAGGCCTGTATAGTGTACGACGATTGTACTGTACCGAGGGCTTGTGATAAGCTTTGTATTTTTGTATGAGATTGTCATATGATCTCCATGTTACATAATATATAGTTGGGGTTTTCAGCTTCAGGCTTTCCTGGTTAAAAACTGTGTTATGTGCGATTGAATATTTTTGTTTATGCTTCACATGTGTGTGCAATTAAATTTTCCGCAAAAGATTAACAAGTGGAATAGATTCAGTATCTTGCATAAAGTTAAATAGTGTGAGATCAGGTGGATCTTGGACATATGCATGCTTAGTGCATATAATTTCTACATTCCTTGAAAGCCAAATTCTTAGTGGAATTAAATGCTTTTAACATAATAAAAAAAATTTCTTTAACAATACTATCAATAGTGCACTATTCCTATAAATATTATAAGATATTTTTTCCTATCTTGCAAATATATTTCTCTAATTAATCTTTGTTGATTTCTGGTAGCATCAGATATGTTCTAAGCCTCAAAATTTATAAGGAGGCTGGGACACATGCATCCTCCAAGGCCCATAAATTGTTTTGGGAAATTCCACCTCGAGACAATTTTATTAAAATAATTAATTATTTTTATTGGATGCCTAAGTCTAAACTAAGGAAATTAAAATAATTAAAGGGTATTAGTGAAACTCGGTATGAATCTTCTAAAAAAAGACATAAATCGAGTCAAGATGATATGAGCCATTGATTAGGAATTAATCTGGGCCGTTTAATGTTCAACGAGAAGATTATAAGAAGAGGCTCGACGGGCACTTGGAAGACACATCGAATTGGAGATCAAGAGATCAATTTATGAAGAGAGCAGTGCAACAGTTGCCAGAGAAGTGATCAAGAGATTTCTTGCACTAAGTGGCAGAGATAGTTTTCCGGTGGAAGTATTCTTGATCCAACAAATACATTGCAAAGGAGGTAGAGAGAGGTGAAAAAGAGGCACAAAAAAACTACGCAGGGAAGTGGAGAGCCACATAGAGGTAGCACAAAGCTTCCGATGGAGTCAAAAGTTTTGGTGAGGAGCAGTTGAGATCTAGTATCGGAAGCCAGGGTGTGAGACCGAAAGGTAAGAGGATCGAGTTTCTAGCTAGAAAAATATCAGCCGGGAGGTGTGACACAGTCCTTGCAGCAGTGATGTAGTAACTGTGTAGGTGTGACACAGAGACTGCGCAAAGACAATGCAAAGGTCTCATATTCAGTCATATTAGTACCGGATCTTTCCGTACCAGTGTGAGGTTATCTTACTAAATTTCTTGCCAGTCTATTCTCTGTATCACATAGCGAGTAAGGCATCCAAGATTGTATTCAGAAACTTCTGCATAATAATACAAACCCTCAACTGCTGCACCGGTTTTCCCGCATTGGGTTTTTTCAGGGACATTGTCCAAAAATAACGGTGTTTTGTGTGTGTTATTTCTTTCATGTGTTGTATTTCTTTTTCAAAACATTTTATATTTGTGTAGGTTGCAGTGTGATGTATTCAATATTTTTCGTAGATAACTGCAAATAAATTGTTAAGTAAAGATTAAGAATTAGGTGAATAGTTTCCAGTCGCTGCAACATGATTCCAGTTTTAGGAATTTTCACACGGTATCAAACCATGGGAGAAGCAATAAAGAGCTCAGAAGCATAGTTGAAGAGGGAGCTTGAAGAGATGCGTAGGAAGAATATTGAATCCCCAGAAGGCTTGTGTAGTCCAGTGCTGGAAGGCAATATTTTCGTGGAAAAATCTCTATCTGAGTGAGTTAACGGAGAGGAAGATTTTCCAGATCAAGATTTGTCAGCGGTAGAGGGAGAAGCGCAACAGATTCAACATAGAGTAGTCTTTAGCTAGGATGCATATTTTCAGAATCAATTTCTAGTGCAGAAAAGAATCAGAAGGGAAGAATAACATATCGAGGGAATTCTGACCTCAGAGAATTTCTTGCCCATAAATTCTAAATTCCTAGGAAAAAGCAGAAGCAACCGAGAGTAGTTTTTCTCACTCCACCTGGGAGTGCTTAGAGCCAGTCAGCAGCTACGCAGAGGGTTAGAGGCATATTTCAACATTTGTTGGGCATGATGGCAGAAACTGGGCTGAGAGATTAGGATCATTTGAAGGGTGCCTCCAACTATGTGATACGGAAGGGAATGATCTCCTTCCTTCTGGATGAGAAGGCTCTCAAGGCATTTATCAAAAATGTGGTAGCTGTCCCTACATATCCGGATCCATTGAAGGCCTACAAGAAATATATGGAAAAAGCCAAGAGGTTGATCCTCGACGGAGTGAGGGATCACATTATTTCACACATATCTGGCCAAGGGGAATACGAAGTGTTATGAAACCAGCTCCAAAAATAGAAGAAAAGAGATATCAACGCCTTAGAACCTACCACTTCGAGGGGGAAACCTCCTTTACATTACATAAATGAAAAATTCTTGGATGATACAAATTCCAAAACCTCCTTTCTATATATAGGAGTCCAAGGGGTCACAATATAATCCTAGCCGACCTAACAATAATAATTTAAGGGCATAATAATAACAATATGGGGGTTATAGGGGTACAAAAATAACAATAAGGG
This sequence comes from Pinus albicaulis, assembly GCA_034641835.2. Taxonomy (NCBI): domain Eukaryota; kingdom Viridiplantae; phylum Streptophyta; class Pinopsida; order Pinales; family Pinaceae; genus Pinus; species Pinus albicaulis. The sequence continues at coordinate 629,179,100 of CM076571.1, forward strand.
GGCTACACTAACAACAATAAGGGACTACACTAGTAATATAGGGACCTAACATGCCCCTCTCATTCAAAAAAGTTTTTTCCTCAATGCTTGAGTAACTCTGGATGCTTCTGTATAAAATTATCATCCTCCCATGTAGAATATTCAGTGGGTAAGTTCTTCCACTTGATGAGATACTATGAAATTGATCGATTTCATAGCTGTCGATTTCATGTTTCCGTGACTGCTTCAGGTTCCAATATGATTTTTCCTTCCTCATCAAGTTCTGGAAATATTGTTTGAACTGGAAGTTTGTCACCTATAACCTTCTTTAAGCATGAAACATGGAAAACTAGATGCACTCAAGAAGAAGAAGGAAGCTCCAATTTGTATGCCATAGTACTAATATTTTGCAACACCTTGTAAGGACCATAGTACTTTGGAAATAATTTATTATCCTTATTAACTTTATTGAGGGACATTTTTTTGTATGGTTGTAGTCGTAAAAATACCCAGTCTCCTACATCAAAAATTCTCTCGATGCGATGTTGATCTGCCTATTGTTTCATTCGATTTTGTGCCAAATTTGGGTTATCCTTTAAGAGTTGCAGAACTTGTTGTTGATGCTTGATGTGATATTCCACTGCTTGAACCTTATAATTTTCTCTTAAATATGATGTGATGGATGGTGGATGATATCCATAAAGTGCCATAAATGGGCTCCTTTTTTTATGCAGTATGGAAGGAAGTGTTATACCACCATTCAGCCAGAGGTAACCACTTGATCCATTGTGTTTGTTTATCAGATACAAAAAAACGAAGATATCCTTCCAAACATTTGTTCACTATATGAGTTTTCCCATCAGATTGAGGATGATGAGATGATCTATGAGCTATTTGAGTACCCAAACAAGAAAATAATTCCGTCGAAGAATTTCCAGTAAAAATGGGATCTCTCTCGCTTACAATAATCTTTGGGTTTCCATGTATCTTTTGAATTGTTTCCATAAATGCAGTAGCAACTGTCCTTGCTTTAAATGGATGAGATAATGCACAAAAGTGTGCATACTTGGTAAGTTTATCAACCATCGCCATGATGACACTCTTTCCTTCAGACTTAGGTAAAACTGTGATAAAATCCATTGAAATCTCAGCCCAACGTTGACTTGGAATTGATAAAGGTTGTAGAAGACTCAGGGTCTTAATTGTCTCAAATTTATTTTGTTGTCAAACCAAACATTCTGCCACAAACTTTTGAATATCAGATTTAATTCCATCCCCAAAAAATCTTTCTTCACCCTGTGGTAAGTTTTTAAAAATCCCAAGTGTCCTCCTAAGGGAGAAGTGTGCAATTCCAAAAGAATCTTTTGTTTGAGTTGGGAATTCTTATATTAATATAAGTGATATTTGTATCATAAGGTATCATTTTTCCAACTAAATGTATAAGATGTACTAGGATCTTGCTGCAACTTTTGAATCAGTGTCCACTATTCTTCGTCCTTCTTCCATTCATCCCTTGCTTTAGTTATCCAATCTAGTTGGATAATAGAAATGACACAAAGCAATGCTTCCACCTATTCATCCTTTCTTGAGACTGCATTTGCAACAACATTTAGCTTCCCTTTTTTGTAGATGATTCCAAAGTCATAACCCAACATCTTTGTGACCCATTTTTGTTTCTCTTGTGAAGATAATCTTTGTTCCAAAAATTATTTAAGACTATCATGATCAGTTTTTACCTTGAAGTGTCTTCCCATTAGGTAAGGTCACCATTTCTTTAGTGCATGTAGTATTGCCAACATTTACTTCTCATAAATGGCTTTCTATAAATTCTTTCCTTTGATTGGATGACTTTCAAAAGCAATGGGTCTTCCTTCTTGCATTAAAACAACATCAATTCCATTTCCTGAGGTATCACATTCCACAATAAAGGTTTTTGTTAATTCTGGAGTAGCTGAGACCAGTGCTAGGCACATTGACTCTTTAAGATGTTCAAAGGCCTTACTTGCTTCAGGAGTCCATGAAAATGCATCTTTATTCAATAATGTTGTTAGGGGTGCTGCTATTCTCCCATAATTCTTAACAAACTTGCGATAATACATTGTTAAGCCGAGAAATCCTCACAACTTCTTTATGGTTGTGGGCACTTTCCATTCCTTAATGGCTATAATTTTGTTAGGGTCTACTTTAACACCCTCATGAGATACAATATGACTCAAATATTCCACCTCTTGTACTCCAAAGAAACATTTGGAGGTTTTTGCATATAATTGTTTCTCCTACAATAGTTTGAGCACCCTATCAATATGTTGAACATGATCCTTCCAAGACCTGCTCTAGATTAGTATATCATCAAAAAATACTAACACAAATTTTCTAAGGAAGGGTTTGAAAATGGAATTAATCAAACCTTGAAATGTAGAAGGTGCATTGGTAAGGCCAAAAGGCATGACCAAAAACTCATAATTACCCTCATGAGTTCGAAATTTTGTTTTCAGAATATCTTCAATCTTCATTCTAGTTTGATGATATCCTGAACGAAGATCCAACTTGGTAAAATAAATTGCTCCATGTAATTCATCCAATAATTCATCAATCACAGGAATGGGAAATTTATCTTTAATAGTGAGCTTATTGAGCTCCTTATAATCCAGACACATGTTCCATGATCCATCCTTATTGTGAACCAATACTATTGGAGCAGAGAAATAACTTTGACTCGGTTGAACTATACTAGTGTATAACATTTCTACAATCATACATTCAATTTCACTCTTGTGGACATAAAGATATCTGTAAGGCCTGATGTTTGGAGGAACACTTCCTGGAATCAAATGAATAGCATGATCATGATCACGAATAGGTGGGAGTCCTTTGGGAGTTTCAAAAACCTTGGAATGATTATCCAAGACTTTTTGGATATCTGGAGAAATAGATGATTTTGATGTTGGAACTTCTAGTGAGGATAATTGTGCAATTATGTCTCATTGTTCTTTCTTCATAAGCTTTGTCATGACATTAGAGCTTATTATCTTTCCCGACTTCCCTGCGATACCCCGTAATTCAAATTCCTTTCCTTCCAATTTTTTTTTCAAGAAAAGTTCTTGAAAATTAAAAGCTACCATCCCCAAAGATTGTAATCATTGTACTCCTAGTACAACATCGACACCTCCCATTGGAATGGAAAGCATTGGAATATTCAATACATATTCCCCCATGGTTAGCTTGATATTATGGCATTTTCTAGATCAATTTATAGTTCCTCCATTTGTACCCATCACTTGACATTGTGGTGCTGGGTATAGGAAGCAATTCAATTCTTTGGCTACCTTACAATGAATAAAATTATGGGTACTGCATGATTCAATCAAGACTATTACCTTTTTCTTCTTTATATGTCCTTCTATCTTAAAAGTTTGAGGAGTGGTAATTCCTGTCAATGCATTACAGGATATGGTTAGACTCGTTTCTTCTTTCTCTAGGGTTGGTTCCTGGTGTATATCCTCTTATTTTGAAGTTTATTGTTCATTTTCTTCCTCCTCTTCACAATCTATGTAAAATAATTTCTTCTTAGCACACTTATGACCTTTAGCGTATTTGATATCACAACTGTAGAAAAGCCCTTTTGCTCTTTTCTCTTCCAATTTTTGTGGTGTCGACCTTGTAGGTTGTGGAAGTCTAGGCGTAGCAACACTTCCATCTTTATAGATGTGAGTGGTAGGGTTCCTTGTCGCCATAATTTTACATTCAATTTTTCTTGCCAACCTGAATGCCTTCTCCAATGAATCAGGTCCCCAAAGGCGAACCTCATGTTGAATGTTATCCTTTAAAGTCCCTATGGAGACATCAATCCTGTGTTACTCTGGAATATAAGCTACCCTTATATTCAATTTTTGGAAGTCCTCAATGTGCTCCATCACTGAACCCTTTTGTTTGAGATTTATCAATTGGCTAAATAATGTGTTGCTCTTTGTATCCTCATAATGTGCTATCATTTCCTCCGTAAAAATTGACCAAGTGACAATTTTTTTATGGGAGAAAAGCTATCGATACCATACAAATGTATTTTTTCCTAAATATAAAGTTGCAAGTTGTACGTTTTGTGTGTTTTTCACATTATTGAGATAAAAATATTGCTCCATTTGTAGTATCCATGTTACGGGAATCATATCGATCTTTGGAATATGGTGGGTCTTCAATTCAACATTAGAGTTTATGAAATCACGATTAAAATTTACTTTTTTCTCATCATGAGTTTACTCTACTATCTTTTCACCATTAGGAATCATTTCTTGTATTAACTTTGTCAAACCTTCCTTCAAACCTTCCATGCCTTCTTTTAGATCATTCTTCATGTCTTCCATGTTGCCTTTCATTTTTTCTTCCATGACTTCCATGCCCTTCTTCAAACCATCCATCTTAGCTTCCACGCCTTTATTCAAATCATCCATATTAGCTTCCGTGCCATTCTTCAAACCATCCATTTTACCTTCCACTCCTTTCTTCAAAATATCCATTCCATTTTTTGTTGCTCTTTGCGAGAGCGAAATTTGGTGTACTTGCTATTGTAATTTTGATATATCATGTTTCACTTCTTCCTCTTCATGAGTCATAGTAGAGTATTATGAGGGCTTAATGGCTGTTGAATTCTTTTTAGGGGGAATTTTAGAACCCAATATTGATATGTATGATTCAATATGCCCTTGGAATCACTTCAAACTGATTTTTCAAACAATACTTATGCAATTTGAAAAAAAATACACACATTTTTCTTGCTTTTGAGGAGATCGATATTAAAACTGAATTATCTTTGTGATTTCGAATCTTCAATATCTGAAATTCAATCCTGTAGTAGCCCTATGAATCATATTTCGAATACCATAGGTTTGACCTGACTTGGATTCTTCAAGTCAAATTTATGCCCAATATCCCACAATGACCTAATTATGGACTGGTTCAGTAGAATGAACTTGTACGACATGCCACGTGTCACCGTTGCCTCCTTCGGCTCTGATATTGATACATAGGAAACTACCATCCATTTAATTTCAGCCATGTTTTACAAAATTCCAATTCGATTATGAGAGAGAGAGTTATGACTATTTTCCCAAGGTCACCTCTTTTAGATGAAATTAGGGAGCTTGCAAAAACCCTAACTTCCACAAATCATATCTCCGACAATATTGTGAACCAGAATTTGAATTTTTTACATGAAGTTCCTTAGGATCTCGATGAAATAGGTTTTTGTTTTTAGTGTCTGAATCCTTGTAGAAAAAAATGTATAGGAAAAATGCCATAATGACTTATTTGAAGAAATGAAACCCTAGAATCCAAAGTTATGATACCAAATGTTATGAAACTAGCTCCAAAAATAGAAGAAAAGAGATATAAATGCCTTAGAAATTAGCCACTTCAAGGGGGAAACCTCCTTTACATTGCATAAATGAAAAATTCTTGGATGATACAAATGAAAAACCTCCTTTCTATATATAGGAGTCCATGGGGTCACAATATAATCCTAGCCGACCTAACAATAATAATGTAAGGGCACAATAATAACAATATGGGGATTACAGGGTTATAAAAATAAAAATAAGGGGGCTACACTAACAACAATAAGGGACTTCACTAGTAATATAGGGACCTAACACAAAGAGAAGTGGGATTCCTTGGCTATGTTGTATGTGGGATCTTCCGAGCAGCGTAAGATGTTATTACAGGAGAAGATGAGATCCACAAGGATGCACAAGGGGGAGTGCATTGATCCATTCATTTCGAATCTTTAGGAAGTCCAAGATTACCTAGAAGCTGTAGGGCTGACACCTCAGGCTACAAAAATGGTGAAATTGGTCTTGAATGTCGTCTTAGAAGAATGGAAAGTCTTCGTCTAGAGTATCCTGGGCAGAGAAATATTGTCGGATTGGGAAGGGATGTGGGCTGCTCTTCAATAAGAAGAGATGAGGTAAGACTTAGTAAAGTGCAACAAAAACATGGAGGTGAAGCCAAAGGAGAAGGAGGAGAATGCAACCCTTGCATCAAAGGGGCAGGAGGAGAAGCAAAGGCAGAATAAGGACGTCTCAAAGATCAAATGTTTTAGGTGTGGTGAGCTTGGTCACTACGCTACGCAATGTCCTCTTAGAAATAAGGACAAGGAAGAGAAACATTATTAGCAGGTTGCAACCACAGGGATCAAGGAGGATTGTTCCATGATTTCTCACATACATCCATGGGAGAGGTGGGGTGATCTAGTACTATAGTTCCATAGAATTGCAGATGGTTAGGATCCTTGAGGATTCCACCTCTTGGATCAATACCTTGCTATAGGGGCCCATTTCAAAAGTAGCAGGATGGACCAGTGTTAGTTGGTGAAGAGGAATGTCAAAGTGATAATTGTAGTGGCTAGGAGCATAGGATCACCATCAACTAAGCAGCGCAGAGCAGAGTTAGAAGTAGTGCAGTTGGAATAGTGCATAGTCAACAACAATGCAGAGGCTTTAGAGGGTCAGCGTAGAGACTCGAATCAGTCAGAACTCGAGTGACAGATGCATCATGTTGAACACATTTGGTTCAATATTTTGGATGTTTTTATATTGCAACAATAATAGAGTTGTAGTGCAAATGCATTTGGTAGAAGCATGTAGAGTCAACACCAACACAGATGCAACATTTGTGTAGTATTTGCATAGGGATATGATAAAGAGTTAGGGTGATGCTTCAACAGGTTGCATTACTAGAGTACATTCCTCGTTAAGAGGGAGTGTTGATTTATGGTAGCATCAGATGTGCTCTAAGCTTCAAAATTTGAAGGGAGGTCGGGACACGTGCATACTCTAAGACCCATAAATAATTTTGGGAAATTCCACCCGGAGACAGTTTTATTAAAATAATTAATTATTTTTAATGGATGCCTAAGTCTAAACTTAGGAAATTAAAATAATTAAAGGGTATTAATGAAATTGGGTATGAATCTTCTAGAAAAATAAGGAGATTGAGTCAAGATTATGTGAGCCATTGATTAGGAATTTATCTGGGTCGTTGAATGTTCAACGAGAAGATTATAAGAAGAGGCTCGATGGGAACTTGGAAGACACATCGAATTGGAGATCAAGAGATCAAATTCTCAAGAGAGCAGCGCAACAGTTTCCAGAGAAGTGATCAAGAGATTTCTTTCAGTGAGGGGCATAGATAGTATGTCATTGTAAGTATTCTTGATCCGACGAATACATTGCAGAGGAGGCAGAGAAAGGTGCAAAAGAGGTAACGAAGAGCTACACTAGGCAGCGTATAGACATGTAGAAGTAGCATAGAGCTTCAGAGGGAGTTTGAAGTTTTGCTGAGGAGCAGTTTAGATTCAGTATTGGAAGCTGGGGTGTGAAATTAGAAGGTAAGAGGATCGAGTTTCTAACCAGAAAAAGATCAACCAAGAGTTGTGACACAGTACTTGTAGCAGTGATGCAGTAACTGCGTAGGTGTGACGTAGAGACTGTGCAAAGACAATGTAGAGGTCTCACCTTTAGTCAGATCAGTACCGAATCTTCCCATACCAGTGCGAGGTTATCTCACTAACTTTCTCACCAGTCTATTCTCTGTATAGGATATCCATTAGGGCATTCAAGATCGTATTTAGAAACTTATGCATAATAATACAAAAACTTAGTTGTTGCACCGATTTTACCGCTTTGGGTTTTTCTGAAGACATTGTCCAAAAATAACGGTGTCGTGTGTGTGTTATTTCTTTCCCACGTTGTATTTTATTCCCGCAACATTTTATATTGTGTAGGTTGAAATGTGACGTATTCAGTATTTGCGGTAGATAACTACAAATACATTGTTAAGTAAAGATTAAAAATTAGGTGAATATTTTCCAGTTGCTCTAATAGGATTCCAGTTTTAGGATTTTTCACAATATTTTAGGATATCACCTTACTCTGCCATGGAAATGGATTAATTTTTCTTGTCTTAGATTCATTAATTTGATATCTATATGCTACAACTATTCCATAAAAAACCAAAGGAAAATCCCTATGGAATGTTAATATTAGATAAATTTATATGTTTTGTTAAAGTTCTACCTTGTTATGTTTTGTGGGAAATTTGGATTGTAAGCTTAAAATATAAGGCAAAATAAAACATAATTGAATTTTAGGTTAAAAAATTTGGAATAAAAATCAAGGTTTAAAGGGAGCCTATATAAATCATCAACCAATGTTTCATCACCAACAACAAGTAGATGATATTTGGTAAGACTAAAAGTAGAATCGGTAGAATAAAAAATAACACCATGGGGAACAATTTTGGAGACCTAAATAAGACTCTTAGATAAATAAGAAATATAAAATGTCCTTTCAAGTTTTAAAACAAACCATATTTTAGGATAAGTTTGAAGCTCCTAACTAATTCCACACATGCAATCATATTGTTTCTTAAATATATGAAGCATTCACTTTCCATTGATTTCATTTGGTTGACCAAAGGTTGCATTGTATTAGCAATATGGATTGTATAACCAAAGTCAACCCAGCAAGCATTATGAAAAATATCAACCATATTAGATTCATAACACACTAAAGAAATGAGATTGCCCTTTTTTTTTTTTTTTTCCGAGCCAATCCTTATATTTGTAGCACTCTTTCTTGATGAGTCCCTTTTTCTTACAAAAAAAAAGATTGGGTGGTATCCTTATTGTACAATTTACTAGTTTTCATCTTCATATGATTTTTATTATAGAGAGCACTCTTTTGTTTCCCTAAATGTCCCTTTCCATGAGTCACTAGATGAGCACTTTCTAGTTTCTCTACCTTCAATCTCCCTTCCTCTCAAAAACACATGGTCAATAGTTCATTAATTGGCCATTTCCTTATGTGTGTTACAAGAAATATTAAATGACCCATATTTTGTAGGCAAGGAATTGAGTATGAAATGGATGAGGAAATATTTTGAAAATGTGACCTCTTAAACTTTTAATGAGTGGCTATATCTCTCATTTCCATATTGTGTTAATTTACTCCCTTATTACTGATATATTTAATTGGTGATAGTTCATTAATTACAGTGTTGTCTAGCACCTTTTTGGAAATCACATACTATTATTGAGCAACATTAATGAATTCCTTTAACTTAGAGAACTCTAGAATAGAACCTAGAATGCCTTTATCAACATGGTTCTTGATAAACATTAAAATTAAGAAATTATTTCACTTCCATAGCTCATATAAGGCCCTCTCTACTGGAATAATAGATTCCATATGGATGGGTGGTTCATTCTCATGGAACGCACATGAGATGATTCTCCTAATGTAAGGATAAAATTCTCCTCCCAATAATCAAAATTATCACAAGTTAACATCGAAACATGAGATGATTCATTAGAAATAATTATAGATGGAATAAATAAAAAATTAAACCAAAAATGTTAGGATTCATATATGTCCATAATATATATTATTAACTCACATTAATTATACTAAAACAAATTAAGTGTGTCATCATGATCCTCCTCTAGGCCAAGATTACAATACACCAATTTATTTTCTCAATAACTATATAATGCAACTGATAGATTAGAAATAAATAGGGAGATGACCCATTACCTATGGGCATTTAGAAAAATCTCTAATTTGATGCCTCATTTATTATCATATTCTGATTAATTCATGAATTATGCTCCCCTTCTGTGGGGCCATGAAATATCATTTTCATGATTTAATCACAATTTTGACGCTATTTATCAATATAATCACTTGGATCAAATATATGATTTATACTTTATCATTGACTTAATATGGTGTAGCTACTCTATGAATCAATTAAATGTTACAAACATATAATATTATCAAAGATAATCATAATAAAAATGTATTAAATAATCTTGAAGCCAAAGCATCAAATCAATTAAAACTTGGTATGTATTAACTAATTGTAATGTCAATTCATTAGTTTTAATCATATATGATTAAAATACATGAAATAAATATGTAACAATAGAATTATCTTGTCACAAAAATAATGTATATTATGATGTTTATTCATGTACATATGAGGCACAATCCTAAAACCTTAAAGCCATATCATGTTACCTTAAAACTAAGTGTGTGTGTTTGTTATGATAAATGAAAATTATATAAATATACATTTTTCTTGATACCATGTTCAAATAATGTTTTGACATCCATTAACTATCTATTACATTTATGATATATGTATAATTCATAACTCTCAGTTATAATTCTACCACATATATGCAAAATAGATACATGTTGTCACAAAGTACATATACCCATTCGTTCGTTTTATTTTATCATGCTCAAGCTATTAAATTGTGACCATATCTCATCATTAAATAATTCGAATCGTGATGAAATATCTTTATATGTATATATGAAAATTCATATATGTGTAGTCATTTTCATATCATAATAATTAATCACATACTTCTTGTCTCTAAAACCATTGATATCTTAACATAATTTATGAGATTACATTTATAACCATCAATATTTCAGAGAAAACCAAAGAAGACATTTATTTATTATCAAATCTCTCAAAGGAAAATACGATCATAGAGATAAAATCTAATTTAGAGAAAGAAAGGAGTAAAATATTCAAATCAAACACTAGATTATGAAGAATGGCTTTGATACAAAATGTAATATTAATTAATGAAGAATAAAAAAGAACTTACCTCTAGCCATGGTGATTAGATTTGATGTAGGAAATCCTTTAAAATCTAATATCTCTGATGTATCCAAGACTTAATGTGTCCGTCTAAGGATGGAATCATATGAAATTTATTCCTTGATAAATAAGGGGCCCTTCTAATCCACTGGTATTTATAATGATCTTTCCATAAAATATCATTAACTGATTTGAAGTTAAAGGGATTATTATTTCTAGATATAGCTAACATCTTATGGGTAGTTACATAACCTGGCAGTTTGGGCCAAAATATGAAACATTTTTAACATGGCTCACTAAGAACAAGTAGATTTTTGAAGGAAAAATGGCAGTTTTATGAAGGATATGCATTAGATCATGTTTTCCTTTGGAGCGGGCAAGAAACCTCCCAAAAATATTATTATAAGAATATTATAGAACTCTAGAATTGATTTCACCAAGCTCTTGGAATTTTTCATTGAGATTTGTTATGGTACTCTAAGAATCTATGGAGCTATTGCTTTACTCTTTTTGAAGAATACCCATTAAAAATATAATGTAGGTTTTAGTTTTGACAACATAACATGAGATTTGAATATTAATCAAATTTATATGTGAACATAAAAGTTTATTAATATTGTTATCACTGGAAAATCGTACAAGCAAAGGTGACATTATTTAATGTCAGGCAGAAGCATTTACAGGGCTGAGAGACATTAGAGAATCAGAAAGTATTTAAAAATATCTAAGGTTTGAAAGGGAAAATAAGATTGCGTACAAGAAGAACCAGTCAAATGTGCCTTTGCGCGCAAAATTCTTCGATAAACGCGCCTTTGTGTGCCTTTTGCTCAAAAAAGTGCGCAATCTTGGGAGTGGCGGAAGTCACTTTCCGAGACCACAAGGCATACTCCAGGACATTGATTCCACACTTGAGGCCACCTAAGGACAACCGCCCAAGCCTCCTTAGGACATCAAGGGAGCACACAATGGAATAAATGTGGCACACAATGTAATCACCCTCCTCTCTTTGGTCACTATCCACAATGTACCAAGAGAGGGAAGGAGGATTTGAATTCTCCTATAGAAGGCCAACAAGAGATGAACAACATGAAAGCACATTATTATGTTGGCCAGAATTTCCCCAAGAATTACCAGCAGTGTGTGATCCGGAGCAGAGATATAGGGGACTCAGTTGTTGGCCATCCAACAACTCCAATCCACCATAGTAGAGAGAGGGATACTTTGCGCCAAGGTAGCTCGGAAGTAAATACATCCTTGCATTGGGACTTAGGACCCTTAGTTCTAAGGGCCCCTTAGCAAGTGGGTTAAAGTTTCATCCTTATTTCCTAGCAACACTCAATAAGAGGGGATGTAAGATCCACAGTTTGGATTATTGAAGTTGATTGACTCTATTTAGAGCTTTTGTTTTATTTGTTTTAGTTTTAGTTTAGTTTTATGTTTGAATATGCATGATATTTCTCTATCTAGTATGTTTATGTTTTAGCATGTTCCACTAACTTGCTTGACTCCATATATTTTGTGCCTGTGACCAATAACCTAAGAGGGAAAAACCACCCCCATTTAGTTGGTGTGATTTCGTACATTCATGCACCAAACAAACTAACACAGGATTGGCGACTCAACTAACTTTTATTTCCAAGTTTATGTGGTTGTGCCTTTTTGCAGAGACCTTCATATTTGTTGTGGAGTTGGGATGGAATTGCCCCTTTTCTCTCCTTCATTGCCTGGTTCATCCCTAGTGACAGACTGAAGCTGAAGAGCTCCCAAAAATTTACATTTCAGTAATTTGCGCGCCTTTCTTCCAGACATGCGTGCCCCAGTGTGCGCGTTCAGAGGTGACCTGCGCGTAGAAATCGCGTCTGTTTCAACCTTTTGCGCGTGGAAAATAGAAGTGAAATTTTCTCCAATATTTCCATCTTTCCCTGATTATAAAAGTGAATGGAAGCCCATAATACATTTGCCAACACTGGTTGAGGTGCCCTGTTGGCTCGAGGGGTCCTGACTCAGGTTTGGAGGTTAAGGTTTTCCAACAAACCTCTATACTACTGGCCCTTTCGGTAGTGACTTGCTTGCACAGGCCAAAGTCTCACCCGAAGCAGTATGGAAAGGTGTTGGAACCAAGTTTCCGCACCTTGGGAGAGAGAAGGTAAGTCAAGTCGGTCCGCAATTATCACATCTATATGGCCAGAGGTTGTTCACAGGAGTTTCAATAAATAGCTAGAATACAGTTATCAGATCTAATTAACAGGCTCGCATCCACGTGCATACTATCAGCTATAATCATAGTACAATATATTCGCAGCAGATTAACAGATCACAAATGCATTTACCATAAACATAGACAGTTTGTAGCTTACAACCAGATCATATAACTCAAGTCTGCATCAACCAGAACAGATTAGGTCCAGATAACATCAAATATCTGCAATACTTTCGCACATCTATATTATTACCCAAAAATCCTCTTACATTCCCAAATTCCCATTGCGCACACAACAAGTAGGGTCCGCACACAGCAAGACAGAGGATCTCCGCGCACACAGCCAGCAGGAGTCCTAACCCAAAAAACCCTACCACAGACTTAACAGTTCGTACTTCACATCAATCTCTATTCATTCCTACCTATGACTCAAAAAAGGTTCATCTATTTATAGTGATTTAGCCTACGCATCCAATGGTCCACAAACCGTGGTTTGCGGACTCTTAGTCTACCCTTGACCCATTTACAATGCGTTAGGGGCTTTGACCCACCCCAAAACCCCTGCGTTAGACTAAAAAATACAAAATTATACAAAAATGGACAAAATTCATAGCTTTAGGGAGACCCTGCTCCAACAGTCCCCCAACACAATCTTGTGACTTGTCCCGAGTTACTGTGCCAGTGGGGCTTCAACCTACGCTTGTAATACTCTGATAGCCTCAAATAACGGAGGGAGCATGCCTTCACTTTGGACAGCTGCATTCTATGCAATGTCAACCAATTTTTCTGATAGTGGTCCCTCAGTCGCGGCGATAACACTCTCCAAAGTTTGGTTCAGTTGCTTAATAGCAACATCGACATCCTGTGATAGTTTAAGGGCTTCATCCGCCCACAGCTTCAGTCGGTCACCAAGGATCTTCTTCTTTTACCACAATTTCTCGATATTTTCCTGGAGCGCTTGGCTGGTGCGCAGTCATTGCAAGCGCTAGGCAGGCACCAAAGTGGGAAAGGTGGCTTCGATTGTCTCGAACTCCTCTTCTTTTTGCCACAGGTCTTGGTTTATCCCTCACAAGATTGGATCATGCTGGACCTTAGTCCATAGCTGCATGGCGGTCTCTAGTAGTTGGTCTCCCTGCGCGATCTGCCTCGTGATAACATTCATGGTCGTGGTGACCAGTGCAGTTCATTGGGCCCAGACCTCTGGGGGTGTTTCGGGCTGTAACTTAGCCTGCAGATCTGTGATCTACTGCTCCATGTGTGTCTTAACAACCTGAACTTCATCCCGGGAAGCCTTGAGTGCTGCGACTATTCTTTCTACTTCTTCCTGAGGGGTGGCTGAGGTTGGAATCTCTTCGGGAACATTCGCACAAAGTCGGTGAATTGTGTTTTCGAGCTCTGTGTGCTTTGCGGTGGTGAGAAAGACCTCTGCCTCCTTTACAATGATGGTTTACTCAGCTATGCTGAGTTGTTGGTGCACCTGTTGGTCTTGATGGTGGATTTCCTGAAAGAAAGCGGTGTGGAGACCCTTCAAGGCCTCATGGGGTAGCCGAGCTAAGTTCAGCTGGACTTCTACACTGGTCTGGACTTGGGGTCCCAAGTCGGATGGACTGAGGACCAGAGCTACACCAGGGAGAGAACAGAGGTGGCTGTCATCTGTAGCTAGTGCTGCGATACTAATGGCGGAGGGTGGGCGTACTGGGGTCGCACTAATCTGCAACGTGTCTATTTTTAACTGGAGTGCTCACAGCTCAGCCTGAATTGTATCGACTGTGGCCTGCTGTTGTTCTTCTAAGGCAGCCCATCTGTCCTCTACGGCCAGAGTGACTACATCGATGATTTTTTCCAGGTCTCTATCAGCCACTGTGATTGTTTTGTCTCGTTCCGCTCACTGATATCACTTCTTCTTCTATGGCATTCTGACCGATTCACTTATGTGCTTCATGTCGCGGGGGGAGGCAAGACCGTCGGCATCCAAGCCTTCCATACCCAACCCGGTTTGTGAGTCTGTCTGGGGCACTATCTCGATGTCCTTCTACTGCTGTGCGTTCTTTTGGGTGGCTGCATCGGTGTCTTGTTTGGTACTCTAGGGCGTACCTCTAATATCTTGGATGACGACAGGGGGGCTGACTCAGGATGTGCTGGTGCTTCCAATGCCCTTCGTGCCTATTTTGAAGCCAATTTTCCAGTTGGGGGCCAGAGCGCAAACATGTTATTGATTGCTTTGTCCATCACCATGTAAGGAAGCAAGGTCCAGGCTTTCTCCTTGTGCGCTCAGATCTGAACATTGTGCAGAGTGACCTGAAAGGCAACAATGCACTTGTATCTGTCGTATACGGTCGGGGACAGCCGTGGTCGGGAGTTTATAGCTGCAGCCATGCTACTATGAAAGAGGACCCAGAACACCTGGTTGTCCTTGAGCCATTGTGGATCCGTGGAATCCCATAAGTGTGCGTAGCAGGCCCCTTCGCACATGTTTGGGGTAATCTCAAGGAGGAATAATTTTGCAGGAGCTTCCCAGGCAACTAAAGCTATAAGAAACAACAACCATGAGTAACAAAAGGCGCAACCCTACTCCTGGGACTCACGCACGTTAGTTAGAAACTCGTCGCACAAATACTGTGCCCAGTTAAAACATACCCCTTTTGCACATTGGCCAGCTAACCGAATGACATATGCTCGAACAGAGGTGACCTGACACTTCCTCATCATTTTGCATACTAACAGCATGGTGCCCAACTGTGTACCTTGGTCACTGATAGTCTTGATGATAAATCCTCGAGTATTACGGTCCACATGATACTTTTGTCACACAAAATTAGAAGTATCCCCCTCATATTTCTTACCTATGCACTCTAGGGGGTTCGAGCCGCTCATGGGGAGACTAGTAATCTAATGCATGAGCGTAGCGTCAATGGGGATCCTGTCCTAGATCCACAGGCATCTGTCATGAATTAGCGCAAGAAATTGTCGTGTGAGCCAGCCTGTTACGTTGTAGTGTCCAAAGTGGGGCATCCTAAGTATATTTAGGAGCCCAGACCCTGCCAAACCACATACCCAACGTTGAGGGACAACTTTGACCCCTTCGGTACCATGAACCGCATCAAGGTATAACTCGGACGCTAGCTCAGGGAAGGCCTCAAAGTTGGCCAAATCATGATCGTCGAACTTAACTTAATGAAGGCAGCCAAAAGGTTCGTTTATGATGGGGACCTCCCCCGGGGTCAGAAACATCTATAGGTAAGTGATCAAGCCATCAAGGTTCTTTGGTGTACGCATCGATGTCCTACATGGTCATATGAAGGGGGGCAACCAATTGATCAACTCGGCGGGCTAGGCCTCCTCCTGAGAAGCCCGTGAGGATTTCACGTTTCGCGGGGAGGTACGGGGCTTTCCTTCGGCCCATTTCGTAGGTTTTGGGGGCTTGCCTAAGCCCTGAGCTTTTTATTTTCCTTTCCTGGTGGTAGGGCTGGGTGTGGAGAGGATTTCTTCGACTTCGGATTCTACCTCCACCACTTCCTCAGTGTCTTGGTCTACTGAGGTTACTGGCTCCGAGAGTTCGGCAGGGTTCGTGGTTGTCATTCTGGCATGAAATATGAACTCAGGATTGCTACTGTCAGAGGGGCAGGCTACTCAGACATGAACAAGTTGCTAGGAGCCCAGAATTTCTTACAACACAACTTCGTCCAGGAAAACCAGGCTAAGTACAAGATATTCGAGTAATACGAAACCTGTGTCTAATTTATCTTACCTATTTTATAGCCTTGGGTACCTCCCAATGGTAGGGTAGACTTCACGCGGGACTTACCATCAAGTAAATGGTAAAAAATCTCCCAAAATCGTTTCATTAAATGCCGGTCGCCTGCTCCATCTAATGGTAGTTTGTTGTTTTTACCTGATTTGAGTGTTTCAACAGCTAGTTTTCGCACCCGAGTTGCGCTCAGCGTACCCCTGTGATCCCAACGTACTCCTGCGCTCCTAGCAATCCTCCCGCATTCCTAGTGAACTGGATTCACTCTACTGGGATTCCTTTCAACTAGAATTTTGTGTTGCCATAAGCCAACCTTCAAGACCTCTTGTGTTGTCGTCTCACCTGCGTAGTGACCCCTTGTTACGGCTTCGTAGGTTACATAATTCAGGCCATCATTGTGCAGTACTTCATGAGGTGCGATGCTGATAAAGTCCACTGTTCGATATGCCAAATCCTTTCTCTGTCGTACCGAATATTCGGTAGGTCCTATGCCCGTGGTCAGGAATGGAGAGATCTTGGTGAAACACACATCCACAATCCTTCCTTGGCAGTCTCAATGTGGGACAATTGATCTCACCCCGTACTCAACTTTCCTAGCTTGACGATAATTTCAACATCATATTCCTGAAGCAGTTGCCACCTGCAAAATTCCCCCCCAAGACAGTCACATTCCTTAGGCGTTCTGACACCCAATGATCTGCAATCATCGGATAGGCTGAGACTTCTGTAGCTCGTAGGTCAGGGCCAATCCTTCCTTTTCCATGGTGGCATAATTGTGTTTCGCACTCGAGATTGTACGACTAGTACATGTGATTGTGTGATTACCCTCCCTGGGGCCAAGCTGCATACTACCTACTTCACGGGCGATTCTCGGAGTGTCCTTATGAGTTATCATCGTCTGATCAGGGGAAGTGAGACTAGGTGCAACGACCATCATGCTCTTGAGTTGTTCAAAGATTTTTTTCGCATGTCGTCCCAACTGAATGAAATATCATGCTTAGTCAGTGCTCTCAGAAGTTCAGTAATCAGTGCGTATCCCCGACTAGATTTTATATAGTAGCCCATATGTCCCAAGATCTCGCGCAGCAGCTTCGTAGTCATGGGATTTACCTATGTGACTGGTGCAATGAGTATATTACCGATCTCCTCCCTCACCCTTTGCGTATGATAAGGCCATTGTTCTTCCGACCGTGCATCGGAGTTGAGGGTGACATGCGTATCGCCCAAGTTCCCCGTGACCTACTTAGGTTTTGAGCACTTATCTGGATACTGCATGTTTAGTTCTGTAATATTGCCTGTTGTCCCCTCATCCCAAAATTTCCCACTCGTAACCCACTTGGGTGGTACTGTCGTATTAACGTTTTGCGGTTTTAGTGGTTTCGTACTAGTTGCCTCATGTATTGGAGGTCCCGCAACTGTGCGTTCCTCCCTTGATGCTATGATCGAGACCTTGCACGGATCTGTGTTGCATTATTTTATGGTGGCCTCGTGGTGCTCGACATTATCCTGAATCTGTGCTTCCCATGTGGGGCCTCCTCTTATTGCTTCGGGACTAGATTCACCAGGCATAACGGTGTCAAGAGCTTGCAGAGCTCCCTCAAGCGCCTCCAATCCTCCCGTTAACCCAAATGTCCCTAATAATTCATCTCTTAGGGTTTCCCACTGGCATGTGTGTTGTCGTAGCTCTGCATCGAGATACTAGGCAGCGAGAATTGGTCCCAAGGCATGAAAAAACAAGTGAACCCATTCTTCTGTGGTATGATCGCTCCATTTCTCCATCCAAGCTGACAATTATTCGCGTGGGTTTCCTGAGCCCTGGAATCTCTTGACGCACACATCAGTTGGAGGTTCAAACTGCAGTACCATCATATCCCGACATTCCTCCCATTTCTGGAATGCCCCCTTATGTGTGTCCCACCAATTTGCAGGCGTTGCACGCATAGCCCGGTTAAGAGCCCATTCTTTGGGAACCTCAACTTCGAAGGTTTGAAAAAATTCCTTTATACTACCGGAGCCATCAAAGCAGGGTAATTCTATTACCTCGGAAGATATATATCGGAAGTCCCTAGTAATTCGCAGGCAACGCAGCGTGGAGACTTCCTGCAGTCGATTTTTCCAATATTCTAATTCTTCGTCAGAGTCAGAGACACATTCGTTGTGCTTCTCCCAACAAGGAATACCGTCGACCGTGGGGTTGATCCAGTCTTCGTCCTTCGCAGTTAGCTTATATATGTGATCCATCCCATCTTACTTGCGTGCTGGCTCGGTGTACCTTTCTCCTTATGTAGGGTCTCGTGGTACGATCACCCGAGTTCCCCCTCTTTCAAACACCATGCTTTGTCTCTTCAAGTTGATAATTCCACCCATATCAATGGCCTAATCCAATCCCAGGAGTGTTGGGTAAGGTTCCACATCTTCTACAATCTGAATGACTTCAAAGTCAGCTCGTACCTTAGCCCCAGCAATATCTATGACCATCTTTGATAATCTCCCTAATGGTATGATCTTCTGTTGATTAGGCATGCGCATCTGGATAGTAGACCATTCCAATTTAGGCTCTCCCATTCGTTTCCAAGTTTGCTTAGGTAGTACATTCGCATCAGATCCTATGTCTAGAATTACCTGGTCCATCTCATAATCACCAATCAGCGCAGTTAATCGCGTTTCGCGTATAATGCGCCTCTTCTGCTCGTAAAGTTTGTGCACATCCTTAATCCTCGTGGCTGGGGCTACTTTTTCTGCGCAACCGTCGAGTATGGTTTGGAGGTTGTCTACCGCCTGCTGGTTGCACAACAACTTCATGCACGCCTGCAAGAATGGTTTGACCTCATCTTCGATTCCACTGTTTGGAGCCGATGTCTCATTTTGAGCACAATCTTACCGAGTTACGACAGGGGTCTCCTTCTCCTTCTGAAAGTCCACACCTTCTGGTTCAGTAGCTGCTTTACGGATCAGAGACTCTATCTCTGCTCTTTCCAGGAATGCTTCGGTGGCCATACTGCTGCGTGTTATTACATTAATGCTTAGATCCTCTTCGCGAGGTTCCGCCTTCACTTGTTGTACATTCTGTGTAGGAGTCTGCTCCTTTTCTTGAACCTTGGCCATCAGTATCAGGAAATCCTCGATCACATGGTCCAATTGTCTACAATATCTGCAGGATTTCCGAGTTGGGTTCATGCAGTCCATCGCAAAGTGACCTATTTCCCCGCAATTATCGCAAATTAATTGGCCTCTACCCCTACCTGCGCTTCATCCTCATCCCCCTCCCCTGCCCCTGGCCAGGGACCCTCCTATACCTGCGGGGGATCTAGGTGATGAGGGGTCTGACTATACCCTATATAGGTTTCCCCAGTCGTTCATCAAATCATACGTTCGGCAATTCTGTTTGTCATGTCCTACAGACCTACAAAACCTACACCACTGCTGTTTTACTTCAGGGATATATGCGGCAAGGCGGGTGTTAGGGATCTGTAATTTTAGCAGATTGGTGAGGCTAAAACTGCAGAAGCAACATCGTTTCAACCAACTTTGGGATTCTAGGATCTAGCCCTCCTGAATCCGGAGAGGGATCTCTCCAATAAGTGCAAAGATGGATTTGTCTTTGAAGTTTGGGGTAATGATATTAGGCTAGTTATGAAGGCCAAGGGTTTTGTTTGTTTTTGGATGATTGAGCATGAATACTGTTTGAGGGGAAAGTTCTAAGTGCAAAGAGTTTCAAAGGTGAGAAGTTGCAAGTGGATAGAATAGCTAGGTTAAAAGATAGATATAACGCTGGTTTTTAGTCCATTGGGCTATGGAGTCATAACAGGGATTTAATTGAACAACAACATCAAGAGTGATCCAAGGGGCAAGTCATCTATGTCACAAGATCATTGAGATTGAAATGATGGGATGGAAAAAATAAAGTGTTGGAGGGGTGGAAACTGATAATAATTTCACAAGAGATTTATTGTCAGTCCGAACAATAAAAAGCCTCTTAAGTAACTGTTTAAAACCAACCAAGTGCAGGGCTAACCATTGACTTCTTGGGCAAGTTTGTATTAAAGTAGCTTAATTGACAAACAATCCAGTAATCCACATAATTACCTTCAGAAAGTATGAAAACACATAAGAGAAAACAAAGTGCAACTTAAGATCAGATAAAGTACTTTTAAACCTAGTTTGCTTTCAGCCAACACCAAGGGAAACTTTCAGAATCTGCCTTTGGAGAATAGAATCTAGAAACCGGGCAAACCATCACTTTCTAGTCTAAACTTTAATAAGCAAATAAGGAAAATAAATTTCAAGAATTTTTTTTAAAGCAAACAGTAGGGTGAGGGAACTCCAGCATTCCTAACTGCTTGAACTGTACTAAATCATTCTTGAATAAACAAATAAGAGGAAAACATTAAGATAAATATTTTCAGTTAGAGAAGGGAACTAATAAACAGTAAATCCTAACTCTGTGAATGTTGTTCTTTATCAGAGAATAGTGAACAATATGGCATACATAGAAGGAAAAAAAAATAACAAAGAAAGGGCACTTCACCAGTAATATATACCAGGATCCCAAGAGACAGCTTGTTATTGATGTCAAACCAGTTACAGTCGTCAAGTCCAGTGTTTCAGTTCAGCAATCATCTTCACTATTCATCCTAACTTATCTATTACAAAGAGAGCTTCAAGGGCTAGTGAATAATATTTACAATCAGAAGTTTCAAGCTCAATTACATGACAATGCTTAGCAACGTAGTCAACCAACAGTTGCTCATCTTCTACTGAAGTATTTATAGAAGGATGAGGAGGTGAGAACTAAAAAAATATCTCTTTAGGACAATTAATACAGATTGAAGACTTCTCTCGGCTTGTGAGGGGCTCGATAGAGGAGTTTACAGGTGGTCTGCCTTGTATTAACTGTTTACAATTATGATTTAAGCTCGGTGGGAGCTTTATTTGACTTTGAGGCTCTGTGTTCTGTCTAGAGTAACTCTGCAGATATTTTTTGCATTAAAGTTCCTTGCAGAAGTAACTCTTCGGCTATGTTGGAGGCAAAATATCTGAGTTTGAACAATAAATTTGGCCTCTGTTGAATGCTTTGAGGCACAGGTGTCACTCAAGGTAGCTGGGAGGAATCAATTCGCCTCAAATGCAGCGGTAGAGGTCCTTTCTGCCTGTCTAACACTTATGATTTCCTTTGACTGTGTTTTAATCCAGGGAATTAGGCTTTTTATAATCATTCTTAGCCGTAATTCCCCAGATCTAACTTTAATCTCTTGCTTTGCTGCGCTCCGTTCTTAAAAACTTATACTCTTTAATCTGTGTTTTTTAATACAGTGTCTTGTCAATGTGCAGGGCCACGCAGGGCCTTTATAGGCATCAATGCCCGTGGAGCGTTGATAACACATAAAATGGAGCCCTTTTAATCTATTTCCCTTTGATAACCAAAGGCCAAAGGATCAAAACCTTTGGCTTTATTTTCCTCTGAAATATGGGGGAAAAACCTTCGGAACCTGCAAAACAATAAAACATTATGAAATCCTATGCTTTTTTAGGTTAAACTGCTTGGAGGCGTCGGGGAGAAGCGTGGCCGTTGGATGAAAGCATCCAACGGTGGAGATCTGCTCGGAATAGGAAAAAAGAAGAGCGGGAGAAAAATAAAGCAGAATGATTTTGGGCCGTCTGATCTGAACACGTGGACGGTCTGGATTCAATCGGCAGGTCGCAATCGGGGGTGGTGAGCAGATGGGCAAATCAAAACATGCGATGCGATGAAGCGGAGGCCGTTGATCTGAGAACGAGATCAATGGTGGAGAACAAATTGGGGGAGAGGTCAATCAGTGGAACAAAAAATGGATGCGATGTGAAAGTTGCGATGTGATTGCACGATCGGGCGAAGAGCCGATGTGATTGCGCAATCAGCCAATTGCAATTGGCGGTAGTGAATATTGAAACCGCACCAAATAAAATCTCCGATGCGATTAGGCGCCCGGTTATGGGGCCCTTTTTATATAGAACTCTGATAGGCCCGGGCCTATGTATATATGGGCTTTATCGGAGTCGGGCCTTCGGGCTGGGACTTTTCAATCTACCCATTAAACTTTTTCTGATGCGATAAAAGACTCGGCCTCTGCGCTTGGTCCGAAAAAGGAAACAAAAGACCGGGGGCTACGGATATAAGACCCAATCGCATCGGAACTTTGATGCGGGTCTTTTTGATCAACCCATTTGAAATCTCCGATCGTGATTGCGCGATCGGGTCTTTTTAATCTACCCATTTTTTATATTAAAACACGTGCTTTTCACTTTTTAGACCAAACTTTGGGAAAGTGGGTTTTTGGTATTTTACAAAGGAAAAAATAGGTCGGGCATGTTTTATTCAATGGCTTAAGCGCGGAAGGCGGGCCCGCGGGTTTATATATATACAAATGATGCGATCAGGGATTTTTACAATATAAAGACTTAATCACATCGGAGGTATTTCCATACAAAACTAATCGTAATCGGAAATTTTGAGCATGGCACAAGACTTGTGCATTTGGATATTTCCGATGCGATTGCGCGATCGGCTCTTTTCAATCTAACCATTTATTTTACGCACGTGACTTCGGTTTTTAAAACAAACTTTGGATAAATGGGGTTTTGAATTTATAAAAGAAAAAGGTGATCGGGAAGGATTTTATAAGGTTTTTAAGCGTGAAAAACAATACGATCGGGGTTCTTTCAATACAAAACCAATCACATCGGAACTTTGAATAGAGAAAAAAGACTTTGCGTATTTGGATATTTCCGATGCGATAAGTGTTGAGAGGGTTAGAGCTTGGTTTTTATGACAAGGGAATGTGTGGGGAAGTGGTTAGGGGGCTTGGCCTAAGGGGCTTAAGTCCATAGTAAAGACTTGCATTTTTTATGAATTTTTCATGGTTTTCAAAGGAATCGGGGGTTTCGAAATAGTTAAAAAATGAGTTTTTAACTATGGAAGGGTGATTTTCATGAAGGGAAGAAAGGAAAACATGGAAAAATAGAGGAAATTCATGGGAAAAAGGGAGCAAATGAAGGTCAATTTTGAAAGAAGGGAAAGGGAAAAAACGATGATTTTGCAGCAGTTTCTTCTCATGATTTCAGCGGAATTTATGAGTATGAAAATGGGAACAACAATGAAGATTTGGGATAGAGGCAAGAGGCCTAGAAAAGTCTTAAAGAGCCAACAATTTTTAGTGATAAAATTTGTTCCTTGGGGGCTCAAAAAAATCTTAGCCACCTTTTGGTATAACAAATATTATAGTTGGCTAACAGTGGCTCCACTTGGGGATGATGCCTTCTTGAAGGCATCAAGAACTTCATAATTGCATTATCTAGGAGGCTGACCTGTGCCTGATCCATTATGTTTCTCTAGGAGGCTGACCTATGCCTGATCCATTGGGCTGCTCTTCCTTTGCTAGGATGATCTTTTTCTGAAAAACATATTAGCAACTATGAAAACAATGGATCTTCATCTACAAGCTTTCTACCTACCCAATCCTACTGATCTATCATTTTTTCTTCCTAGAGTGCACTTGGATTGGCAAACTCTCTTACAACATTTTATTATTTTTGGAAGCAAAAAATCTAATCTATTTCTACCTTATTTCTCCATGGACTCAGATTAAACAGTTAAGCCCATATGATTCTCTACCTATTCTATCAATCTGTTAGGATTAAACAGTCTAACAGATTTTTATTCTCTAAATTCTACAACAGAAATTTTAAAAACAACCAAGTCAAGATTAAGATGTTTGTCTTGCTGTGATCTATGGCATAAAAACAAGCTGCACATAGACATTATTTTGCAGAAAAAATAAATCAAAATTGGAAGGCTTAAGATCTGAAAATTCAGGCACTTCCTTCACTCTTTTACAGCTTTGTTTTGACTCTTCTTTGAGCTGTTTCTTCCTTGTTTTCTGGTTCAGATTTTGAGCTATTTAGAACCATATTTTAACATAATTTGACTCAGAATTTTGAAACAGATTTGAGTCATCTCTCTTTTGGAAACTTAGGTTCAGATTTTGATGATGTTTGAACCTTTAATTTATATCCTAATCTACCTACTTATAAGGCAAGATTAAACAGTTTGGCAAATCAAATTCACTATCCTATCAGCAGAAAATTTAAATCTAATTAGTCAAGTTTAGGCTGTTTGACTAACTAGAAGTGTGTTTTTTAGGAGTGGCATTTAAGCTTGCACACTTTCAGATTTGTTTCTCTTTTTGGTATGGGGCTGTACCTATATTGTTTTATCAATCTTCCCTCTTTTCTTTCTTTCACTGTTTTTGTATTTTTGATTTTTCTTACTTTGAATGCAATGGTGGATGAGATATTTATAATGGAAAAAAGATAAAAAGGCTTCAAAACATGCCAAGGATCAATAGAAGTAATTTTTAAGCATCTTTCCATTGACAGGACCTCCAAACAATTATGCTCCATTCAACTCTTGTAAGAAAAATGCGTTGTTACCAGAAGCTGAATGAATAGAGTAAGGGCCAAGCCATAAATTGTCAAATTTTCCATGCTTGCCCTTGTCTTCCCTCCTTGAGTCCCATTTTAAAACTTTGTCTCTAGTCTTGAAATTGCTGGTCTTTGTTCTTCTGTCAAAAAGTTGTTTAATGCTGTCCCGTTTCTGCCATGCTTTGTTATAAACTTCCTCTCTGGTTTGCTGAAGATGAATGGTCTGATTTATTCTTCTGATCATGTCATTATCTTCAGTTTACAACTCTTGAATCAACTTCATTACTGGTACACCAAGGTTGTTTGGGAAAATTGCATCAGTACCATACACAAGCTGAAAAGGTGACATGCCGATAGATTTCTTCAAAGTCAATCTGTCAGCCCAAAGTGCATGAACAAGCTTTGTGTGCCAAGACTTCTTGTTATCCTCCAACAGTTTTTTGATTATGTTCACTAAACTCTTGTTTGAGGATTCTGCAAGTCCATTACCTTGAGGGTAATAGGCCTTAGAATGCCCCAATGTTATCTGATATCTATGACAGAACTCAACCATTCTCTTTGATCCAAATGCTGCTGCATTATCAGTGATGATCTTGGTAGGACAGCCAAATCTGGAGATAATGTTAGTCTCCATGAATTTTATAATAACTGAGTCATTGGCCTATCTACAAGGTATGGCTTCTATCCACTTAGTGAAATAGTCTGTGGTAGTGAGAATCCATCTATGCTGGGTAGAATATGGGGGATGGATTTCTCCTATGAAGTCAAGTCCCCACTGTTGAAATGGGGCTTCAACAGTGATTGGATGCAGAGGCAGGGGCAGGAGTTTTCTTTCGCCTTCAAAAAGTTGACATTTATGACAGGCAATGATCATCTTGTGGATATCATGAAAAAGAGTAGGCCAATAAAAACCAGCCCGCAAAATTTTGTTGGCTGTTGTCTTCCAGTACAAATGACCTCCACACTCTCCTTCATGGAACTCGTGCTTAACCTTCTCTGCATCAAACTCAGGCAAACATTTAAGCAATAGACCACTTGCATTTTTCCAATAAAAACATCTATCTATAATGCAATAGTTTATAGCTTTCAATTTAAGGAATCTTGCCTTTGTTTTTGTCAAACCAGGAGGTGTATTCAATTTAAGCAACACATAAATAATATCAGCATACCAAGGAGAATTCATAAAATGATCTTCGACTATAGGAGTTGAGAATTCTTCTTGGTCATCCAAAGCATTAATCATATTAATATCAAGAACTTCAAAGTTGGATTCAGCCATCAATCTAGCCAGACCTTGTCCTTTGATTAGTTTAGTGGGTTTTATCTCTAAATCATACTCAAGAATAACAACAATCCACTTACCTCTCTTACCATCTGGGTCCTGTGTTAGAATGTCTTTAACAACTGAGTTTGGGACAAAGGAAATGATGTGTGAGTGAAGGATGTATACTCTGAAGTCTTTCAAAGCTTTAACCGAAGCAAAAAATTGCTTCTCCATAATGTTATACTTCAAAGGGGCATCCCTCAATGCCTTGCTAAAAAATGCAATAGGCTGCTCTTGTCCTTGTGGATTTTTCTGTAAAAGGATAGCAGCTATGGTATGCTCCAATGCAAATGAAAAGATATAAAAATCTTTTGAAAAATCAGGACTTATTAGAACCGGTGTTTTGGTTAATGCTTGTTTCACCAGCTCAAAGGACTTCCTTGCTTCCAAGCTCCATTTTACCCCTTGCTCCTTCTTCAACATGTTCGTGATATTCCTAAGGAGCTCAGCCAAGTTGGGGATAAACCTTCTTAAAAAGTTAATCTTTCCAATGAAAGATTGCAACTCTTTGATGTTTCGAGGATGAGAGATTTGCAATATGGCCTCAATCCTCTTTGGATCTATATTTATACCCTCTTCAGAAATAATGTGCCCAAGAATTTTACCTTCTTGGAGACCAAATAATGTCTTCTTAGGGTTTAAAGATATCCCAAACTTTCTGCATTTCTCGAAAGCTTTTGTTAAATTTTTTAAGTGCTCCTCATCTATTTTTGAAAACACAGTAACATCATCAAGATAGATAATGATGAAGTAGCCCAGCTCTTCCGAGAAAGCTATGTCCATGGCTCTTTGAAAAGTTGCTCCAGCATTCATTAGACCAAAAGGCATTTTCACATACATGAAAGTGCCCCATGGTGTAGTAAAGGTTGTATTTAATTGATCAGTAGGGTGAACTAAGATCTGATTATACCCTAAATAGCCATCCAGCAAAGAAATTATTTTAGACCCTACCACCCTTTGCAAAATATGATCCATCTTGGGCAAAGGGTAGTTGTCTTTTAATGAAGCTTTGTTTAAGTCTCTAAAGTCTATACAAAGTCTGATTTCTCCAGTTTTCTTCCTAACAGACACCAGATTAGATACCCATTCAGAATATCTAATAGGGACAATAATACCAGCATCATTCATTTTCATGATCTCCTTCTGAACCAGCGGTAACTGAAAAGGGTTTATTCTACGCAGTTTCTGTATGAATGGTTTTTGGTTCTCCTTGAGGGGAATTTTGTGTTGTATTATTTTAGTGTCATAGGATTTAATATCTTCGTAACTCTAGGCAAAAACATCAAAAAACTCTTTAAAAAACTCAATATATTTAAGTTTAATGTGAGCTGGTAAAGTCTTAGACAGTTTAATCATCATAGGTTTAAGTTCACTGCCTATATTGCACTCTTCTACCTCAGTCTCTACACGTTCCAGTTTTGGTTTATTTGCCACATCATTAAAATCGAACAACTCTTCTAAAGGAGCCAGACCTTTAGGCAAACTTTCATCTTTAGAATGCAGAGTTTCTAACTCCTTTGTTTCAGATTCTGCATTCATTTCTGTTTCGATTTCAAGTTTGCTAGACAACAAATTTAAATCGGCAAGATCAGGAGACGGTTCTTTTTCATCAAGAAAATTTTCTTCCTTGTAGTATGTTTCATAGTCTGAGTCTGAACTATTTAGTTCGAATTCATTTTTGAATTGCAAGAAGTCTTCTATTTGTTTTTCATTGTCAAACACCTACCAATATTTCTCATTATCAGGCACAGCTGGTCTGAATTTTATCTGAGTTGTGCAGTCTTTGGTGTTATGTGGCATCAAGCGTGTTCTAGCTGCGTAGGCTAAGTTGTGGGCCGCAATGTTTTTCTTTCTTGGGACAAAAATCAATTGGGACTCTTCAAAAGTTTCCAAAAGGTCCACGACATCATTTCGGTAGGCCCGAAGTCTGGGATGATGAGTGTTATACTCCCCGTTGACTTTCCTAATGATTAATTCTGAATCCCCGTGAACTTTAATTCTTTTGGCTCCTATCTTTTTTTAAAAATGTAAGCCTAAAAGCAGGGACTCATATTCTGCTATGTTATTGGAACACTGAAAGTTTAGTTTACAGGAAATGTTTTCTATGTGATTGTTTTCAGTATTAGTAATCCAAACACCTATGCCTGCATTAGTTTTAGTGCAGGATCCATCAAAAAACATACTCCCTAGAGGATTGTTTTTGGTTTCAATTGTTCGGTTACCGTCCTCTTCAACTAACGTGCTCAACAGTTGTGGAATGTCAACACTTAGTCATATTTGTTTTGATTCCCCAGGATTTGCGTTCATTTGAGGGTCATTTTCTTTAGTGTCCAGGTTCAAAAGCGAAGGACGTATGACCTGTAACTCAAGATTCTTGTTTAGTTTGCTAACGTCTTCCAACGCAGCAAACTGTTTTGTCAGTTTTGTGGTATTTAACTCCTCCTCTCTATCAGCCATTAACTTTGTTAAAGTTATTTGTTCATCTAATGTTTCTTCGTTAAAATGGATAAATGAATCAAGGCCGGTATCTACAGAGTATAAAGGGGAGTTCTGCGGTCTGTCTTGACTTGTAACTGTGTATTGCATATGAGACTCCCTATAAAGTCTTCTATTTTGATTGAAAACAAGGATAGTCGCGTAGGTCATGTCCATTTTCATAGTCCCCTGCAACTTAGCTCCCCAAGACCTTGATAGTAACATTCCATATTTGGGGGGGACATCAGCCACAACAATATCCATAACAAGGCATTTGGTTGGAATCTGGGCTAAGTTAACACAGAGGTCTTTGATTAATCCTAAACACCTTACTCTGCTGGAATCAAAGGAGTACAGGTCTTTATATGGTCTGGTAATTTCTAAACCAAGGCTCTCCATCACAGCTTTAGGCGTTAGATTATGAGAATCCCCATAATCATGCATAGTGTTGTGTAAAATTTTGTCATGAACATTTAAACTTACATAAAAGGGAGGAACAGGTCCTTCTTGATATTTACCTTCAATATTTGGACCAAAAATAAGCTCTGGCTGGTCATAATTAAGATTGACTGTATCCCCATTTTCCTCTATATTTAAAGCCTTCAAAATTTGGGTTCTATATACATGTTGGGCAACTAACTCAGTCAAGGGAACAGATAGTTTGATTTTGGAAATTTCCTGCTCCAGGCTGAAAGGAATTTGGCTTTTAAAAGTGTTGGTTTCAGCCTTATTAGCTGTCACTTTATCAACAATATCAGTTTGCTGATTTGTTTTATTTACACTTGACACAGTTGTTTTCACAGGAGTACTAGCTGAGGTGTTAGTACTACTAAAGTCTGCACTCTATTTTTCATTGTTTTTAGTGCTTTTCCCTTTACCTTTATCAGAATTTACAGCTACTATTTTTTCCTTCTGTTTGACAACTTTAGGCTTGGTTGTAGTATTTTTTTGTGAAGATTGGTCATAGGTTTTGGTGTTGGGAGTTTGTGGACTAGTTTTGCTCATAAGGTCATATTCTCTTTGAGACTCAATGATGACATTTTCCATGTCTTGATAATCATTTCCACCATTATCTCTTTTGTCATCATAAGGTGTATATAGACCTTGTTTTTTTATCATAATGAATCTCAAAATCATCATCCTCTACCCCGAACATGTTGATATCGTCTCCCTATGTTATCTCATCCGTTTCCTCAACCTCACTTACATAGTTTTGATGAAAGGGAGGAGTGATCTGCTGATCACCTTCCCCAGGCTTGTTTGGAGGTTGGTTCCTTCTAACATTCTGATTCTGGTTCTAATTTCTATTTTGAGGATCAGCTTGGTTTTGGCTTGCTTGTGCTCTCTTAATTATGCTCATCTCTTTCATCATTTCTTCCATCATTCTCTCCATATTTGAGTTGGAAGTAGAAGGTGTGGATTCTTCTCTAAAGGAAACTCTCTTTTCATTTTTCATTCTTGCTCTCTTCTCCATTAAGTTGACTTCCACAGAAAGAGCGCCCCTTTGCATATCTTCAAGAGTTGCGAAATCTCTCTCTCTCAGCTGATAGGCCATCTCAGGGTCAAACCCTTCAGGAAACTTGTTTAACGCTGAGCCTTGTGGAGGTTTTAGTTCTGGGGAAAGTGCATTGTACACACTGTTGAATCTAGTGCAGTAAGCTTGTAAACTTTCCCCAGTGTTTCTATGGAGGTTCTTGTAATCAGAAAGGACTTGGAGAGGATTCTTCTTTAATTCCCATTTGTTTAAGAACGTTTGATGGAAGCCTTGGAGATCATTAATACTATGGGGGGCTAAACCTTTAAACCATTTTCTTACTTCTCCCCCTAAGCTCTGAGAAAATAACCTAAGCTTGACAGAATCATCATCAATTTCATTTCTGTCAAAGTAGTCATTCATTTTATCTACATGTTGTGATGCAGTTGTAGCATTGCTAGCATCATATAATGGAATTTTGGACTGATAGTCCTGTGGAATATTGACTAGTGGTACAGGGAGGACCAGGGGAGCATACCATGCAGCCATGGCAAGAGGTGGAGGTGGATTTACAAGAGGGAAAGTGGGCTGAAGTGGAGTGGTTTGGATAGTGGATGTAGGATGCGTAGAAGTGGATGGAACAGGAATAGACTGTTGAGCTGATCTTGGATGAGAGACACCTAAATTGTGAAGGAAATGCAAATCAGGGGGTGTTGTTTCTCTATTACCAGGATGTTCACTTGTCTCAGGGGATGAAAGTGAAAATTCAGAGTCTAGCTGAGTTATATCATCAAATGACCTAGTTCTAAATGGATTTACTAAGTTGGGTTGTGATTGTTGTAGAGCTGTAAGATTTTTGGGAACTGAATTAGCTCTCAAGGGTGATCTGAAAACAGTTGATAATTTAATCCTAGGAGACTTCCAAAGGATACTTTCTGGGTCATCAACTATCTCAGGTGGATCACGGTCAGGCTGGGCTCTGGTGTGAATCTTTCTAGAAGCCACTATGCTATGTTTTCTAGACCCAAATAAACAAGAAAAGTTCAACCATATATGACAATATTTGAGAGGTTAACTAATCTGTTTACACAAATCTTAATCCTATAGTCTTCTAACTGAGTTTGACTGATGTAACAATGATGAGGGTTCTTCCTAGTGGAGTCTTAAGGTCTGTTGAGGATTGTGGAGTCGCCAAGTGGAAGTTTTTAGCTCCTAAGGAGGTAAAAAGTTTTATGGTCCACCACCATGTTTATTTAGAACCAATCTGAAATATTTTTAGGTTTTTCTAAGTTATTTTTTAGTTGTATGGTTTTTAAGAATATCCTAACTTTGTTTCAAAACTTAGATACGGTTATGAGACAATAAGAGTTTACTCTTATGGCTAAGCCAGCTGATCTTTCAAGGTTAGATAAAGTCTTAAGAGAATCCTAGGTCTTATCTAGTTTGTCACTGATTCAAACAAGTTTTACCAAGATTACCATGACTTGGTAGTGCTTGAAAAGGCTGTTTTTTATTCTCAAGGTTTTATGAAGTGTTTAAGGGAAATGCTCCCTAGCGGAGTCGCCAGAAATGTTAGGGATCTGTAATTTTAGTAGATTAGTGAGACTAAAACTGCAGAAGCAACATCGTTTCAACCAACTTTGGGATTCTAGGATCTAGCCCTCCTGAATCCGGAGAGGGATCTCTCCAATAAGTGCAAAGATGGATTTGTCTTTGAAGTTTTGGGTAATGATATTAGGCTAGTTATGAAGGCCAAGGGTTTTGTTTGTTTTTGGATGATTGAGCATGAATACTATTTGAGGGGAAATTTCTAAGTGCAAAGAGTTTCAAAGGTGAGAAGTTGCAAGTGGATAGAATAGCTAGGTTAAAAAGATAGATATAACGCTGGTTTTTAGTCCATTGGGCTATGGAATCATAACAGGGATTTAATTAAACAACAACATCAAGAGTGATCCAAGGGGCAAGTCATCTATGTCACAAGATCATTGAGATTAAAATGATGGAATGGAAATAATAAAGTGTTGGAAGGGTCGAAACTGATAATAATTTCACAAGGGATTTATAGTCAGTCCAAACAAGAAAAAGCCTCTTAAGTAACTGTTTAAAACCAACCAATTGCAGGGCCAACCATTGACTTCTTGGGAAAGTTTGTATTAAAGCAGCTTAATTGACAAACAATCCAGTAATCCACATAATTACCTTCAGAAAGTATGAAAACACATAAGAGAAAACAAAGTGCAACTTAAGATCAGATAAAGTACTTTTAAACCTAGTCTGCTTTCAGCCAACACCAAGGGAAACTTTCAGAATCTGCCTTTGGAGAATATAAGCTAGAAACGAGGCAAACCATCACTTTCTAGTCTAAACTTAAATAAGCAAATAAGGAAAATAACTTTCAAGAACAATGTTTAAAGAAAACAGTAGGGTGATGGAACTCCAACATTCCTAACTGCTTGAATTGTACTAAATCATTCTTGAATAAACAAATAAGAGGAAAACATTAAGATAAAGATTTTCAGTTAGAGAAGGGAATTGATAAACAGTAAATCCTAACTCTGTGAATGTTTTTCTTTATCAGAGAATAGTGAACAATATGGCATACATAGAAGGAAAAAAAAATAACAAAGAAATGGCACTTCACTAGTAATATAGACTAGGATCCCAAGAAACAACTTGTTATTGATGTCAAACCATTTACATTCTTCAAGTCCAGTGTTTCAGTTCAGCAATCATCTTCACTATTCATCCTAACTTATCTATTACAAAGAGAGCTTCAAGGGCTAGTGAATAATATTTACAATCAGAAGTTTCAAGCTCAATTACATGACAATGCTTAGCAACGTAGTCAACCAACAGTTGCTCATCTTCTACTGAAGTATTTATAGAAGGATGAGAATGTGAGAACTAACAAAATATCTCTTTAGGAAAATTAATACAGATCGGAGACTTCTCTCGGCCTGTGAGGGGCTCGATAAAAGAGTTTACAGGTGGTCTGCCTTGTATTAATTGTTTACAATTATGATTTAAGCTCGGTGGGAGCTTTATTTGACTTTGAGGCTTTGTGTTCTATCTAGAGTAACTCTGCAGATATTTTTTGCATTAAAGTTCCTTGCAGAAGTAACTCTTCGGCTGTGTTGGAGGCAAAATATCTGAGTTTGAACAATAACTTCGGTCTCTGTTGAATGCTTTGAGGCACAGGTGTCACTCAAGGTAGCTGGGAGGAATCAATTCACCTCAAATGCAGCGGTAGAGGTCCTTTCTGCCTGTATAACACTTATGATTTCCTTTGACTATGTTTTAATCCAGGGAATTAGGCTTTTGATAATCATTCTTAGCCGTAATTCCCCAGATCTAACTTTAATCTCTTGCTCTGCTGCGCTCTGTTCTTAAAAACTTATACTCTTTAATCTGTGTTTCTGAATACAGTGTCTTGTCAATGTGCAGGGCCACGCAGGGCCTTTATAGGCATCAATGCCCGTGGAGCGTTGATAACACATAAAATGGAGCCCTTTTAATCTATTTCCCTTTGATAACCAAAGGCCGAAGGATCAGAACCTTTGGCTTTCTTTTCCTCTGAAATATGGGGAAAAAACCTTCGGAACCTGCAAAACAATAAAACATTATGAAATCCTGCGCTTTTTTAGGTTAAATTGCTTGGAGGCATCGAGGAGAAGCGTGGCTGTTGGATGAAAGCATCCAACGGTGGAGATCTGCTCGAAATAGGAAAAAATAAGAGCGGGAGAAAAATAAAGCAGAATGATTTTGGGCCGTCCGATCCGGACATGTGGACGGTCTGGATTCAATCCATAGGTCGCAATCGGGGGATCGCAATCGGAGGTGGCGAGCAGATGGGACAATCAAAACATGCGATGTGATGAAGCGGAGGTCGTTGATCCGAGAACGAGATCAACGGTGGAGAAAAAATCGGGGGAGAGGTCAATCGGCGAAACAAAAAGTGGATGCGATGTGAAAGTTGCGATGCAATTGCGCGATCGGGCGAAGGGCCGATGCGATTGCGCGATCGGCCAATCACAATCGGCGGTAGTGAATATTGAAACCACACCAAAGAAAATCTCCGATGCGATTAGGCGCCCGGTTATGGTGCCCTTTTTATATAGAAATCTGATAGGCCCGGGCCTATGTATATATGGGCTTTATCGGAGTCGGGCCTTCGGGCTGGGACTTTTCAATCTACCCATTAAAATTTTTCCGATGCGATAAAAGACTCGGCCTCTGCGCTTGGTCCGACAAAGGAAACAAAAGACCGAGGGCTACGGATATAAGACCCAATCGCATCGGAACTTTGATGCGGGTCTTTTTGATCAACCCATTTAATCTACCCATTTTTTATATTAAAACGCGTGCTTTTCACTTTTTAGACCAAACTTTGGGAAAGTGGGTTTTTGGTATTTTACAAAGGAAAAAATAGGTCGGGCATGTTTTATTCAATGGCTTAAGCGCGGAAGGCGGGCCCGCGTGTTTATATATATACAAATGATGCGATCGGGGATTTGTACAATATAAAGAGTTAATCGCATCAGAGGTATTTCCATACAAAACTAATCGCAATCAGAACTTTTGAGCATGGCACAAGACTTGTGCATTTGGATATTTTCGATGCGATTGCGCGATCGGCTCTTTTCAATCTAACCATTTATTTTACACACGTGACTTCGGTTTTTAAAACAAACTTTGGATAAATGGGTTTTTGACTCTATAAAAGAAAAAGGTGATCGGGAAGGATTTTATAAGGTTTTTAAGCGCGAAAAAAAATATGATCGGGGTTCTTTCAATACAAAACCAATCGCATCAAAAATTTGAATAGAGCAAAAAGACTTTGCGCATTTGGATATTTCCGATGCGATAAGCGCCGAGAGGGTTAGCGCTTGGTTTTTATGACAAGGGCACGTGTGGGGAAGTGGTTTAGGGGGCTTGGCCTAAGGGGCTTAAGTCCATAGTAAAGACTTGAATTTTTTATGAATTTTTCATGGTTTTCAAAGGAATCGGGGGTTTCGAAATAGTTAAAAAATGAGTTTTTAACTAAGAAAGGGTGATTTTCATGAAGGGAAGAAAGGAAAACATGGAAAAATAGAAGAAATTCATGGGAAAAAGGGAGTAAATGAAGGTCAATTTTGAAAGAAGGGAAAGGGAAAAAATGATGATTTTGCAGCAGTTTCTTCTCATGATTTCAGTAGAATTTTTGAGTATGAAAATGGGAACAACAATGAAGATTTGGGATAGAGGCAAGAGGCCTAGAAATTTCTTCAAGAGTCAACAATTTTTAGTGATAAAATTTGTTCCTTGGAGGCTCAAAAAAATATTAGCCACCTTTTGGTATAACAAATATTATAGGTGGCTAACAGCGGGGGTAGTGGTTGGTATCGTGCAACCCAGCAACGCGGCAGTCATCGCACCATAGCGTCGGCCTGCTTGGTTCCGCAGCTTCCCTAAGGCGCAGCGGGCTGGGTCCCCCAGCCTGGATGTAGTCTGCCTGTAGCGCACAGTTATATTTGGTTTGGCCATTCACCGTGCATCGTATGCACTATCTTTCAGGGCTGGCCTCCGTCCCTCGGTCCTTGCGTAGATTCTAAATCTCCATGTGCATTGCTTCTAGCTAGCCTTGTATCTGTTGTAATCCTAACTGGGTATCATCTCTTGGCGCAACTTCCAGTTTCATGGCAACCTCCAAGGCCTTCTCCTGTGTTTTAATGGCTTGGTGACCCATAGGTACGCGCAGGTGGGGAAACAAAATAACAATGAACCACTCCGTGTGTTGCTTGTCATCATACTGGAATCCTCCTTCTCTGATCACTTTCTTTAATCGTTGATCAACTTCCCATACGAACTCAGACGGTACTTGCTTGAAATCCTTCAAGTCATTTACTATCTGAGAGTAGGACTTAGGTTTCTTGAACTACTGTTTCAAGGCATTCTTAATTTCCTCAATAGTTGCATTCGCATTTTGGTCAATGTATCCCATGTACCAGTCTAGGGATCTCCCTTCAAATGCAAGGGATAACTGTTCCCGTTTCACTGCATCATTTACTACTTTTGCGTAGTCCATACCGATCATGCAACAAAACATAACCGATCCATGTCCTCATCGCCCATGCCTTTGAAGGTAGGTAGCTTCATGTGCGCAACCATATCGTCTTCCGGTGGGGGTGGAGGTGATTTTTTACCCCTATGAGGGTTCGACAGTGACGTCGACGGAGGGCTATGCGTAGAAAAATTTCTTACTAGATTGTAGACAGATCGATCCCCCTCTTGGTTAGTTTTGTAGTACTTACCACTGCGTGTTGTGCCCTCGCTCTAGTTGGAGCTCATTCACTTCGTATGGCTGCACAAAATGCTTTTTTCGCACAACAAGGTCTTAATCAGTAATGGCAAAGTCTTCAAAAACTTACCCTGGAACCCCTTGAAGAATCTCCACTCTACTTCTGAGTAGAATACGAATTAATCGATTACAAATTTAGTCACAAATCGTCCTATCACACTGTCCACCCAGTGATCTACCGTGTGAGTAATGGTGTTGTTGGTCTCTTCCAGTTGCCAGATCTGTTCTGGGGTCCACTGGGTGACCCGCTCGTCTTTCCAACAATTTTGAAATTCGACTAGCCTTGCGAGCCACTCCTGGAGCTCGATCACAATTGTTACAAAGAATATCTCGTAGATCTCCGTGAAAATATACCTATTCTTCCACTCTTCAGTGATCAACTTCTTACTGTGGTTTTATTTTACTGCAAATTCCTAAACTTGTTTTTAAAACCATTCATTGATTTCTTTCTTTCAGGTTTCCAATACGGCCTTGGCATTACCTGATCTCTCTCAAAATGCTTCCGATCCCAACAACAGAACCATTTGTTGGCTCGAGGTGTCCTGACCCAGGTTCGGAGGTTAAGGTTTGCCAACAAACCCCTATACTACTGGCCCTTTCGGCAGTGACCTACTTGCGCAGGCCAAAGTCTCACCCGAAGTAGTATGGGAGGGTGCTGGAACCAGGTTTCCGCACCCTAGGAGAGAGCAGGTAAGTCAAGCCAATCCACAATTATCAGATCTATACGGCCAGAGGTCATTCGCAGGAGTTTCAATAAATAGCCAAAATACAGTTATCATATCTAATTAACAGGCTTGCATCCACGTGCATACTATCAGCTATAAACACAGAACGATATATTCGTAGCAAATTGACAGATCACAGATTCATTTACCATAAACATAGACATCTCGCAGCTTACAACCAGATCATATAACTCAAGTCCACATCAACCAGAATAGATTAGGTCCAGATAACATCAAATATCTACAATACTTTCACACATCTATATTATTACCCAAAAATCCTCTTACATTCCCAAATTACCAGTTGTGCACACAGCCAATAGGGTCCACACACAATGAGACAGAGGATCTCTGCGCACACAGCTAGCAGGAGTCTTAACCCAAACAACCCTACCACAAACTTAACAGTTCGTACTTCACATCAATCTCTATTCATTCCTACCTGTTGGGGTTCCCATTTTTTGGCCAGATTGGCAAGACCAAAAGATGAGAAAACATCAGAACCACTTTCAGACCTCAGGATCTAGCCCTCCTGGGTCCAGAGAGGGATCTTTCGTATGAGAAAAGGTTTATGTCTATGAAGCTCAAAGTTTAAGATGTTAGGCTAGTTATAGGCGCAGGTTTGGTTTGTTTAATTTGTTTGGTTTGGTTGCTGGTTATCAGGAAAGAAGGGTTCAATGTGAGACCAGGATGAGAAAAGAGGGATAAGGCAGAGGTGAAATATTCCAGAAGGTATTCAAAACCATTGGGCAATGGAGTCAGGAAAGGATTTGCTTGCTACTCAACAGGCAGGCTTTCAATTGGGCTAGTCATCTGAAACATAGGATCTTCAAGATGATTATGTGATATGGAAAATAGGAGGGAGGAGATAACACAGATTTTAGAGCACAAAATTACAGATCAGCAGGTCGTACAAGGATCCTAGTGGACAGGGCTAACTCTAATCCCCAGTGTTCCCAAATCTTCCAACTAAATCTATAACAAGAAAACATCTAAGAACTGAATTCCTTTAATTCATACATCAGAGAGCAGGCAATACCATCCACTACACTGGTTAAACCAAGTGAAAAAATTCCTTAGATAATACATTCAGAAGAGAAACATAAAGGGCAAGGAGAGCATAAAACATAGGGTACCTAACAAGGGTAAATCCTATGCCAATATTCTGATGCAAGCCAGTAGAAATGAAATGAAATGAATGTAAACACAGAGATAGGAAAACATCACCGCTGCTTCAGATCAGGATCCAAATAAATGTGTTTGTCATATTAAATAACAATACTAATCAAGTACAAAATTTCCAATAGCTGAATACTCAGTCTGAGAACATATCCTTCAACCTATCTTACAATCTTTACACAAAAACTATGTCTCAAAAGAAACTACTAGCAGTTCTATGATAACTGATCAACAACCATTACAATGATTTCTTCATGTATTTATAGCTCCGGAGGAGCGGAGGGGGTAGGTGGAGAACTAAATGCAGTATTAAACTTCTGAAAGGAAAGAGGGCCGAAGCCCATTCTGTATATACCCTGTGCATTAATCCCTGGTGTTCTTTGGGTGAACGAATGATCCTTTTCAGATTGCGGATTGCCCTGATATGACTTCTACGTGTTCTGATTGCAGTACTGTGTGGTGCTATTGGTTAATAAACAATAGTAAAAGAAATGATAAAGAAATCTTCCATACTGATGAAGTAAATGCTTTGACAGTACTGGGGTTGTTTCAGGGTAGGAAATATCTCCAGAACATGGCATAGATTGAATACTGTATGGGCGCTCTATCCTTCATGGAGGGAAAAACATTATGCTGCTGTATAAACCCCTGATATGCATTGATTTCTGCGTGTTGTACCTTTGCATGATCTGTGGGATCATTGATCTGGTGTTTTGCCTCTAGACTACTGTATTAAAACTCTAAACACTCAATGTCGAATTCTGAAATCCTTGATCGTAAGCTTGTTTTTCCTCACGGCTTCATAAATGTCTCGATTCTACAAGATCTGGGATTTAATGGCATGGGATAGAGTCTGCGAAGTTTCAAGCTTCGTCCTTCAATGGAATTTATACTGCCGCCACCTTTCTTGACATTTTCCCGCAGTACCAGCTTCAGTATTAATTTTTCCTACTCAATGCGCCGCTTGCAATGATTCCTATGAATCATGGTGGCTTTTCGCCTTTCTGGAAACCCTACACAATACGAAAACATGTTAAGAAAAAAATGGGGGTGGTGGACGCAACGAGATGGCTAGACTAACTACGCAGACTGGGAAGATGGCGAAAACATCGTGGAAAACCCATAGTATGGTGAAAACGACATGGATTACAGTCGGGAGGTGGCGTGGAGGAAAAATGAATGAAAACCTTAATAAACCCGACCCATGAACAAATATACAAAACCGGAGGGAGACCGTACGGTGGACACGTGGAGGTGACGTGGCAGGACCGGTTGACAGCGGAATAGTCAACAGTGGGGAGAAAACCAATCCGGACCGTTAGATCTCAAAGGGGATCGAAGGTGGGAAACACAGCGGAGGATGATGAACTGCGGGCCAGGGGTACGGTGGCCGTGGGTTAAAACACAAGCATCTCGGTGGAGCGACAACTGTTAGATGAGCTGCTCCAGATCCAACGGCTCACAACAATATCGCTGGGCGTCTCGAGTCGAAAGTTAATGCACGATGGACAAGCGGTTTTGAAACCATACAGGAGCCACGCGTCAATCGCTGTATGGAATCGCTGGCCGATGGGAAAATACCGCCAGCTCTCGGATGGTGGTGCGATGAAAATCGGGCTGTTTTCAGACGGGTGCGTTGGTGGGGACCACAGGGGCGAGCAGACTCCGAACCGTCAGATCACAGTTTAGATGGACGGTGATTGCCCTGTCGGGGTTATAACGGGGGAAACGCGAAAGGTTGCGGGGTCGACGATCACCGTCTGATCAACAAGATCAACGGTCGATGTTGCACCCGATACACATTGGAGATAGGCGCTTTTCAGTGCTGGCGGGTGGTTCCGACGTTGGATCACGAGGAGGAAGAGGTGCGGGGGCTAGGCCGAAGGGGGATGGGGCCCTTATATATGAAATATATCATTTTTTACTCAATTTAAGTGCATTTTCGGGCTGACCAAGGGTAACGATAGGGGAATGAAAAGGGAAAAAGGCCAAACATAGGTTAAATGGAGGGTTTAGAGGGGATTTTGGGTATGTTTAGAAGGATAATAGGGGAAATAGAGGGGAACCCAAACACTTTGACAGAAGGAGGAAAAAGGGGGAAAAGGGACACTTTGAAGGGGTACAAGGGGTGATGCAGGGCTTTGGGAGTGGAATTTATAGCAATCATTGAGGCTCATAGGCTCCATACCAGCAGAGGACAACAGTCAAATGCAGGGGATATAAAGGCTGTAAGGATGATGTGTTTACAAAGGAAATGCATTCCTTGTAGGCTTATGAAACCAATTAGCCCCTTGCTTGCTCGTCAAGGAAGTTATAAGGGGCTAACAGTGGCTCCACATGGGGATGGATTCTTCTTGAAGGAGTCAAGAATTCAGAGAGTAGATCTTTGGAGTAGGCCAGTGGCCTCCTGCTTGGCACATCCCTTTCTTTCTTGATCAGCTGCCACAACATGAAATCATTTCGTCAGCAGAAAACCTTTCTTCCACAAACTACCTACCCACACTACAGTCCTAGCATTTTTATTCTTCCAGGGTGCATTTGAGCTAGCAGACCCTTTACATATTTTATTTTTGTAAATGGAAAATAAACCTATTCTAAATATACCCTTATTTCTCCATGAGACCAGACTAAACTGTTGGTCTCATATGTTTCTCTACCTAATCTAATATCTGCTGGGATTAAACTGTCAAGCAGATTTCTTCTCTACATTCTACAACAGAAATTGAAAAACAACTCAAGCCAGGATTAAAATGTTCGACTTGTTGTGGATCCAAGGCATAAAAATAGTTGCACATGGACAGGAACTTGCAGAAAACTGAAAGCAAAACTGTGAAGGCTTGAGATCCGAAACTTGAAACATCCTTCCTTCCTTTTTGTGACTCAAGTTTTGAGCATGTTAGAGTCTCCTCCTTTTCTTCATTTCAGCTCTGGTTTTGGGCATGTTAGAGCTGATTCTTCTTTTTCCTTTGCTGGTCTAGATTTTTGGCATGTTAGGACCAGCTGTTTTACTTTCTTTGGCTCAGGTTTTGAGTTTATTAGAGCCACTCTTTTGCATATCAGAGGTCCATGTTTTAAGCATGTCTGAACCTCTCTTTTTCCTCTATTTTTTTGAAACATTTTTCTTTTTCTTGAAAATAAAAAGCTGCAATGGTATGTACAATGGAAATGGAACTGGAAATCGTGAATTAGCAGTAGTGTTTGAGCATCCTGCCATTGATAGGACCCCCAAACAGCTCTGTACCATCTAGTTCTTGTAAGAAGAAAGCATTTGGACCCACAGTGGCCTGGATGAGGTATGGAACTTGCCAAAAACTATCAAATTTTCTGTGCTTTCCTTTATCCTCTCTTCTCGAATCCCACTTCAAAACCTTATCCCCAACTTTGAAATCAACAGCTTTGGTTTTTTTGTCAAACAATTTCTTTATGTTCTCCTGAACTTTCACTGCTCTGTTGTAGACCTCTTCCCTTGTTTGTTGAAGATGGATTGTCTGATTTATTCTCCTCACCATGTTGTCTTCTTCTTTTTGGATCTCCTGGACCAGTTTGATCACTGGTATCCCAAGGCTGGTAGTGAAAACTGCTTTTGTTCCATAGACAAGCTGAAATGGTGACATGCCAATGGAATTTTTTGTTGTAAGCCTGTCAACCCACAAAGCATGTACTAGCTTATTATGCCATGATTTTTTGTTCTCTTCCAACAGCTTCTTGATGATGATCACCAGGCTCTTGTTTGATGATTCAGCTAAAACACTAACTTAACAAAAATCACTAAATCCTCCCCACAGGGGCCACAAAAGAATTTATAGTCTAAGTTAGGATCAAGGGGGTAGGCATCCAATAAGCCACCTTGATCATTCTTCATCTTGAAACATAGAATTTGACTATTTAGGGAAGTTTCAAATCCACCTATCAACCCACAGAAAAGAAAACCCAAGCGCAGCAGAGACCCGATTCAGAGGGGGTTAGGCTTAGCCCCAGTGCGTGCGGTATCAATTGGGGCTACCTAACCCGGCTGATACTCGATAATGTCAGCTGAACTACCCAGAATCCTAAGACTCGAATTCTCACGTGGGACGGTGGGGCTTAGTGGCCAAAATTAGGGCATCCTTTCCCTATAGGTGATGGGGAAAGCAAGCACTAGATCCTCTACCCTTACCTTGGTGGATTTTCTTCAGTTGACTGGGGGTGTCGCTAGTTCTTTTGGGACGTTGTGCCAGAATTCGTAAGATATCTTCTCAAGGCCCAGTTACATTTGAGCGTGTGAGGACAATTAGGTCTTCTATTATTTGAGTATCATACGCAAAAAACAAAAAACCATATTTTTTGATTGAATGATCACATAGGATTAATCTAAAGGGAAAATTTATTTTATTTTCACTTTGTTTTATGTATGCGATTGCAATTTTTCTTTTATTATAATCTCTATCCTCTCAAATATTTCCAAATCCATACCTAGTCGACGCCAGAATGGACCCAATGAGACCTCGTTGATCTAAACGTCTTTTGGACCTCCCCCCATTACCAAGAGGGGTTCCAGGTCTTTTTCCATTTAGGCATCAAAGATGGAACAAAAACACCATTATTGGTTCATCCTTTATTGGGGCATCTTTAGTTGGGAAACCTAGTCGGTCTCCCAACGTCACACCAGTGAACACCCCTACAGGGTCACCACACACCACTCCCCCAAAAACCCCTAGAGGGCAGAGGAGTGCTACCCATTTAGGAAGCCAGTTGAACACACAACGGGGTACGTCGTAGACAAACCCCATTCCTAACTAAAACATTGTGTTTTCACAAGTTGCAATGACTACAACCTCGCAATCACCTTTTCTAGCTTTGTTAAATCTACCAGATTTAACCAAGTTAAAAAACGACCCCATTTCACACAACCCCATATGGCTTCCCATGCCCACGAAGCTCCCTTCGGACATTCCAAAGTTCGAAGGAAACCAAGCGGAAGACCCCAAAAATAATGTTATGACTTTCCACCTCTGGTGTTCCTCGAACAACATCGTTGATGATACTATTCGACTAAGATTGTTTCAATGCACTCTAACCATAGTGACAACGAAATGGTATGTGGAGCAACCCTCTGCTACAAATGGAACCTCTAGCGCCCTTGCCACTGCTTTCCTGACATATTGGATGATGAATGCATTCAAAACCTTTCTCCATTTACTAACTATGAGCTTCAAGATCAAGATGATAAAAGTCTCATGAGACAAACATTTTTATTAGTAGAAATATCATCACAAATCTTATTTGAAAATCAACAATTAATTTTGTAGGGAAATAAAAATTTACTTTCATGGCATGAAGGCCATCCAGAAAAGATGTACATATGCTTGGATCAACTGGTAATTAGTGTACATACCTTGGAAGATCCTTTTGATTAGTTTGGAAGATACAAAATGCATCAATGTATATAATGCTTAAATGGTTGCATTAGTTGTTTCATTTTACTTAACCAACAGTTGGACAACTGATTAGAGTAAGTAGGTATAATTTTAGTTTGAGTGGATTTTGTTTTAGCAATAATTTTATTTCACACCAATTTTTAGTTCAGCAAGTGTTAGATTTTAGTTTGTAGAAAAGTTTTTGATTTCAGTTCAATATTTACAGTCATAGAGATTATATAACAAAAGCATGAGCAGTCTTGGGATTGGCCCAATGGATCAGGCTACTAGTCAACAGTGTTATTGACATCTCACAAGAAGATGCCATCCCCAAGTGAAGCCACTGTTAGGGTCCTATAATAATAGGATTTATAATTTTGAATTGACTATTGTAAGCCTTGTAATATTGTACATACCTTTGCTTTCTGCAAACGTTTTCCCATATTTGAAAAATGAAAAGAGGGTAGGTCCTAAAAGAACAATCAAAGGACCAAAAGAAACAAGA
Source organism: Pinus albicaulis (assembly GCA_034641835.2). NCBI lineage: Eukaryota > Viridiplantae > Streptophyta > Pinopsida > Pinales > Pinaceae > Pinus > Pinus albicaulis. The sequence continues at coordinate 629,223,573 of CM076571.1, forward strand.
ACAAAAAGAATATAAAATATGAACCCCACCAAAAAGAGATAAAAATAGATCTTGAAAGTGTTGCACATTCAAATGCCACTACTCTCAGTTTAATTACTTTTGCAATAAAATTGTGTGCAACTTGTCCAAAATGCCACAATTCATGATAATCATACAGTTTAATCTTGATTATTCATGCTTTAAATTTCATGTCATGATAGTTAGTGAATAAAGATCTGACCAAACCATTTAATCTTGGCAGATCAGTAGTTAGGTAGAGAATAAATGAGCTCATTAGTTTAATCTGAGCCATTGGAAGCTATAATGTTATAAATAGTTAGTTTTCTTATTAAAAGAAAATAAAAGGGTCAGCAAACTCAAATGCACCCAATAAAGGAAATAAAAATGTTAGGATAAAAGAAGGGTAGGTAGATTACTTTCACAAGCATTGTAAAACATTAATTGGTTTGTTTCTTATCATTAATATTTTACTAATTTTCCCCTTCCTAATTCCAAAAACCCCTTCCCTCTTCATTTTCCCTTATTCTAACACTTTTCCCTTGTAAAAACCCTTTCCCTTTTGATCAATAACCCCTTTCCCTAACTTAAACCCCATTCCCTAGTTAAAACCCCCTTCCCCGATGTTATTGTAAACCCCCCTCCTAATGTATTTCTAATAACCCTATCATTATAATTTCTCGAAACCCTTTATCATTTTTAACCATATTTTATTTTAAATACACATATTATACTAATCCCCATAGTTCCCCACTTTATATATTAACCCATCATATATATTCCCTAACCCTTCATATATTACATCCCCCCATATCATTTAAACCCTCTTTATATTACCCGACCCATTTACATTAAACTCCTTCGTGCATATAAGTCCCAACCCCACCTCTTTGAAAGCCTGCCAACCCATCCATTTGCCCGATCATCTTATATTAGATCCAACATCCCTCATGCCATTTCACACCCCTGACATTCAAAATGTTTAAAACCACAGGAGGTTGCAAAATGGATGGTTTTGACCATCCCCTCCCCTGCCACGCAGCACTACCATAGCTCATCGCATCCTCCAATCCCAAACCATCAAAATGCTTCTATGCACGCGATAAACCACTTGTCCACTCTTCCACTGTGTGGTAAACCACTGTTACATACCACTCTGCGCAGTGTAGTAAGCCCCCACTGTTTGAAATCCATTCCCGCACCATTCAATAGACCACAAAATTTTTGAAATATGAAATTTTGCTATTTGATCGTATCCATTTGAATTGTGAAAATCAAAAGCCATTTCTAAACAGAATTGAAATGCCACTGCAGTCTAGATTTATTCCACAAACCTCTCAGTCCAATAAAACCCTTGCTCACCTCACTGCAGACCTGTGTTTTCATTTTAACAAATTGTTTTATTTTTTGCAAGTTATTAGCAGAAACAAAAGCTTGAGGAAACAATTTTAATACTAGTTAAAAACCTGTTTCTTCCAGATTCTCGAGATAGGAATTTGAATGGTTTCCTCAATAGAATATTCCATATAGCAGCAGAGCATGAAAAGACAAATAACAGAGACAGTAATGGTTAAAGTAAAGATAAAAACACTTTCACCAGTAACAACGAAAATTTATTCAAAGATAAAATTTACCACAGGAACATGAAAATAAAGATTCCAGATAAATAAACCCTGCAACACTTGAATAGATGTAGAACATTGCAATAGATATAGAATTTAATCTATTAATTAGAAGGGAAAAGTTGAAATTAGAAGAAAAGAAGAACACCATTGCAGAGCACCTAACATCTTCGGATGTAAAACTCGACATTTTGGTAAGTAAAATAGAGAAATTGATACAAAATATCACCATGAAAGATGGATTCTTTATTCAAGATCACCATGACCCATTGATTGCATAAAAAGAAAAAATTGTTGGCCATAAGCACTTTCGTTCTAATCCCAACTATCATAGATCAGAAAATGGATTTACATATCAATATGTTGATAAGCAATCTGTTTATCTAATGTGTATGTTGGATGACATTCCTTATTTTAAGGATTTGCCTAAGTATGATCAATATGATGATAATTATGTTTTCCAAACTCAAGCTAACTTTACAGAGCAATAAGTAGCTAGTTTGGGAGAAAAGGAAATTCAGTTTCAACAGCTTGATACAGATCAACTATGAGAGTAAAGAAAAAAGTGCATAAAAATTGAAATAAGTGAAGGATATTTGCCGCTTTGTTTTGCTTCATTTTAGTTCATTAGATATAACTTTAAAGCAATAAAAATCAGCGGTATTTAGGTATTGTTATTAACAGCAAAGAAGAAAATAAAACTCTTGATCAAGGTTCTTCAGTTTCACAATTACAATTATCAAATTATATTGAAATACTTGATAAAATGATGCACGAAAGTTCTATACCACTATGTTTTGAATCATTTCAGTTTTCAAAGGAAATTTTTTATAATGTTTCTAAAGTAAAGGATGAGCAGCCTGCAAAAATCCATGAAGTCCCATTGAAACCCATATGTAATAGGTTGAAACAATCCTGCCAAGTTTTTTTATGATCCAATAGCTGATGTATTGGATGATGAATGCATTCAAAACATTTCTCCATTTACTAACTATGAGCTTCAGGATTGAGATGATAAAAGTCTCATCAGACAAACGTTTTTATCAGTAGAAATATCATCACAAATATTATTTGAAAATCAACAATTTATTTTGTAGGGAAATAATAGTTTACTTTCATGGCATGAAGGTCATCCAGAAAAGATGTACAGATGGTTGGATCACTTGAACATTAGTGTACATACCTTCGAAGATCCTTTTGAACAGTTTCTAGAGTCAACAAAGGAAATTGAGTATTTCCTTATCAAAATTACATTTTTTGACAAGTTTCTATTGAGATGCATAACTTCAGTTTTGATAACAAACAAGCACACGCAAAAAAATACATCAATGTATATAATTCTTGAATGGTTGCATTGGCTATTTCATTTTACCTAAACAACAGTTGGACAAATGATTAGAGTAAGTAGGTAGAATTTCAGTTTGAGAGGATTTGGTTTTAGCAACAAGTTTATTTCAAATCAATTTTTAGTTCAAAAAGTGTCAGATTTTAGTTTGCAGAAAAGGTTTTGATTTCTGTTCAAGATTTATAGTCACAGAGATTATATAACAAAAGCATGAGCAGTCTTGGGATTGGCCCAATGGATTAGGCTACTAGTCGACTGTGTTCTTTACATCTCACAAGAAGATGCCATCCCCAAGTGAAGCCACTGTTAGGGTCATATAATAATAGGATTCATAATTTTGAATTGACTATTGTAAGCCTTGTAATATTGTACATACCTTTTCTTTCTGCAAATTTTTTCCCATTTTTGAAAAATGAAAAGATGGTAGGTCCTAAAAGAAAAATCAAAGGACTAAAATAAACAAGAAGAAAAATAATATAAAATATGAAACCCACCAAAAAGAGATAAAAATAGATCCTGAAAGTGTTGCACATTCAAATGCCACTACTCTCACTTTAGTTACTTTTTCAATAAAATTGTGTGCAGCTTGTCCAAAATTCCTCAATTCATGATAATCATACAATTTAATCTTGATTATTCATGCTTTAAATTTCATGTCATGATAGTTAGTGAATAAATATCTGGCCAAACCATTTAATCTTGGAAGATCAGTGCTTAGGTAGAGAATAAATGAGCTCATTATTTTAATCTGAGCCATTGGAAGTTATAAGGCTAGAAGTAGTTAGTTTTATTATTAAAAGAAAATAAAAGGGTCAGCAAGCTTAAATGCACCAAATGAAGGAGATAAAAATGTTAGGATAAAAGAAGGGTAGGTATATTACTTTCACAAGCATTGGAAAGCATCAATTGTTTTGTTTCTTATCATTAATATTTTACTAATTTTCCCATTCCTAATTCCAAAAACCCCTTCCCTCTTCATTTTCCCTTATTCTAACACTTTTCCCTTGTAAAAACCCTTTCCCTTTAGATAAATAACCCCTTTCCCTAACTTGAACCCCATTCCCTAGTTAAAAACCCCTTCTCCGATATTATTTTAAACCCCCCTCCTAATGTATTTCTAATAACCCTATCATTATAATTTCCCGAAACCCTTTATCATTTTTAACCATAGTTTATTTTAAATACCCATATTATACTAATCCCCATAGTTCCCCACTTTATATATTAACCAATCATATATATTACCTAACCCTTCATATATTACATCCCCCCATATCATTTAAACCCTCTTTATAGTACCTGACCCATTTACATTAAACTCCTTCACGCATATAGGTCCCGACCCCACCTCTTTGAAAGCCCACCAACCCATCCATCTGCCTGATCATCTTAGATCAGATCCAACAACCCTCATGCCATTTCGCACCCCTGATAGTCAAAATTTTTAACACCACGGGAGGTTACGAAATGGATGGTTTTGACCATCCCCTCCCTTTCCACGTGACACCACCATAGATCATCGCATCCTCCAATCCCAAACCATCAAACCGCTTATGCACACGCGATAAACCACTTTTCCAGTCTTCCACTGTGCAGTAAACCACTGTTACATACCACTTCGGGCAGCGTAATAAGCCCCCAATGTTTGAAATCCCTTCCCGCACCAGTCAATGGACCACAAACTTTTTGAAATATGAAATTTCGCTATTTTCTCGTCTCTGTTTGAATTGCGAAAATAAAAATCCAGTTCTAAATAGAATTGAAACCCCATTGCAGTCTAGATTTCTTCAACAAACTTCTCAGTCCAATAAAACCCTTGCTCACCTCACTAGAGACCTATGTTTTCATTTTAACAAATTGTTTTATTTTTTGCAGGTTATTAGCAGAAACAAGAGCTTGAGAAAACAATTTTAACACTAGTTAAAAACCTATTTCTTCTAGATTCTCGAGATAGGAATTCGAATGGTTTTCTCAACAGAAGATTCCATATAGCAGCAGAGCATAAAAAGACAAATAACAGATATAGTAGTGGTTAAAGCAAAGATAAAAACACTTTCACTAGAAACAACGAAAATTTATTCAAAGATAAAATTCACCACAGGATCGTGAAAATAAAGATTCCAGATAATGTGATTTACTGTGGCAGGAAAAAGTGAAAACAGGTGACAGAGCAGTCATGGTAAGAGAGTAAACAGAGTAGAAAGAAAAAGCAAAGACAGGTGAACGATTTACTACAAATGAAAGATAGAGGAAGAAGGAAACGTGAGAGATAAGGCAGCATGAGAGAAACAGATAGATGACAACAATCAAGTAAAATAGGGAAAGATTTCAGTCAGTTGAAAGGTGTCACTACTTTTTAGCATGTAGATATTATATTTCTAGGAATAAATCCTAAATCAGTTTTAGGATATTTTGTATTGATTTTTATATAAATATTTCATCCATTTGAAGTATTACAGTGTGGATTCCTAAACATTTCTATACTTGTAATTGATCCAAACACCTAAGGGTTCATTGTAAAATTTTCAAGTCAGCAGACTGGACAAGTAATAAAGGCATTGCATTACATCATTCATGTGTTGATCCACTTCAGTGAAGTACATTTCAATTGTTCAATGTTATTTATCTTAATTATTCCATTAAACCTGTATGTTTTCTAAATTTAAGTGTTATAATAGGAATATTATTGTAGAAATTGTTTAAGTACACCATGTTCTGAACTATTATTCATTTTAATTTTTTCTTCTGATATCTAGATCAGAGAATCCTTAATTTCTCTCCCATCTCGATTGACCTCTTTCTCCTTCATTCATCTTTATGGTTTAAGTAATCCTTAACTTCTCCTTGATCCCGATTGAAACTACTTCACCACTCAGCCTTAAAGATCTAATCTTGCTTAGCTACCCTGCCATGTGAACACTTCCTTTATAACTTGATTCTTGTTCTGTTTTCTTGAAATTTTGACTTCATAGCCCAATGGAAAAGTAGAGAAGACAAATATCCATCTAAATTAGTAATTCCACCAAACCATATAAAAAATAAAACCCAATCAATCTTTCATAATTAGCCTAAAATCAACTAAAAAACAACAAAGTTAAATCATAAAGAGAGAGCCCTCTCTGAGCATTAGGAAGGCTAGATCCTGATCTCAAAATTAGGTTTATGGTTACCTCGGTGAGTTCTTTCTTTAACCTTGAGAAATTACTGAGTGATAACATATTGGCGACTCCGCTGGGGACATCAAATCAATTGTTTCCTTCAGAAATATTATACAAATATCAGATCTGATCTATGATAGTGGATAGTGATCAGACACACAAAGGTTTAATATCATCCACCTGACAACTCCAAATCAATTTCAAAATAAAATCTAAGACTCGACTGGAGGAATGAACCTGAAAGAGAAATATGGGAAGACCAGATTTATAACATGGATTACAATCCAAGGCATCATGTTCTTTCTCATCAAGAAAGTTTTTCAATGTATATTGTATTTTAGATAAGATCTTATACTAATATTTTATTACTTTCCTTTTAAGGTTGTAAATATAAAATCTCCTTATCCCTTTGAACAACTTTATTCTGAAACTTATGATGATCATCCTCTGATTGATAGGCCTCAAGTAATCAAAACTAATCTTACAATTCATGTACATATTCCTATACCTTGTAAGGTTCCTGATAGATATAAGCCACTCATATTACCTCCTATACTCCATGATTTCCCTGATAACTATTACAAATATCTCCCCAAGTTTGATGGAGAAAATGGTAACATCACTGCAGAAAAACATATTCAAGGTTTTGAGAATTATTTGGAATTATTTGAGATTGACGAAGATGATGTTAGAATCAGACTTTTTTCTCTTTCTTTGCAAAGTAAAGTAAAGAGTTGGTTCAAAAATCTGCCTATTGCAAGCATCCCAAATTTCCAACAATTTATCAAATTTTTCCTTGATAGATAGATAATCAAAGTCAATCTTTTTATGATAATTGAAGAATATTGATCAGTTGAAAAGGCATCCAAACGAGACAATACAACAATTTTCTGCCAAATTTAATCAAATTTATTATTCAATGCCAGGAAATATAAGACCTCCTTCTGATTCAGCTCTCTTGCATTATCCAAAGGCCTTTGATCCTGAAATTGAGTTTCAGCTAAGAGAAAGAAACCCTGCAACACTTGAACATATTTAGAACATTGCAATAGATATAGAAGTTAATCTGTTAATTAGAAGGGAAAAGTTGAAAGCATAAGAAAAGAAGAACAACATTGCAGAGCACCTAACATCTTCGGATGTAAAACTTGACATTTTGGTAAGTAAAATAGAGAAAATGATACAAAAGATCACCATGAAAGATGGATTTTTTATTCAACATCACCATGACCCATTGATTGTAGAAAAAGTGAAAATTGTTGGCCATAAGCACTTTCCTGCTAATCCCAACTATCATAGATCAGAAAATGGATTTACAGATCAATATGTTGATAAGCAATTTGCTGATCTAATGTGTATGTTGGATGACATTCATTCTTTTAATGATTTTCGTAAGTATGATCAGTATGATGATAATTATGTTTTCCAAACTCAAGCTAACTTTACAAAGCAATCAATAGCTAGTTTGGGAGAAAAGGAAATTCAGTTTCATCAACTTGAATACAGTGATTAGCCAATACATATAAGCTATGAGAGTGAATAAAAAAGTGTAGAAAATTTGGAAATAAGTGAAGGATCTTTGCCTCTTTGTATTGCTTAATTTCAGTTCATTAGAGATAACTTTAAAGCAATAAAAAATCAACAGTATTTAGGTATTGTTATTGACAACAAAGAAGAAAATAAAACTCTTGATCAAGATTCTTCAGTTTCACAATTACAGTTATCAAATTCTATTGAAATACCTGATGAAATGACAGGAAATTTCTATAACACCGTGTTTTGAATCATTTCATTTTTTAAAGGAAAATTTTTATAATGTTTCTAAAGCAAAGGATGAGCAGCCTACAAAAATCCATGAAGTCCCATTGAAACCCATATGTAATAGGTTGCAGCAATCCTTCCAAGTTTTTTATGATCCTATAACTGATGTATTGGATGATGAATGCATTCAAAACCTTTCTCCATTTACTGACTATGAGCTTCAAGATCAAGATGATAAAAGTCTCATCAGACAGACTTTTTTATCAGTAGAAATATCATCACAAACCTTATTTGAAAATCAACAATTGATTTTGCAGGGAAATAACAGTTTACTTTCATGGCATGAAGGCCGTCTAGAAAATATGTACATATGCTTGGATCAATTGAAAATTAGTGTACATACCTTGGAAGATCCTTTTGAACAGTTTCTAGTGTCAACAAAGGAAATTGAGTATTTCTTATCAAAATTACATTTGTTGACAAGTTTCTATTGAGATGCAAAACTTCAGTTTTGGTAACAAACAAGCACATGAAACAAAATACATCAATGTATACAATGCTTGAATGATTGCATTGGCTGTTTCATTTTACCTAACCAACAATTGGACAACTTATTAGAGGAAGTAGGTAGAATTTCAGTTTGAGTGGATTTTTTTTAACTACAAGTTTATTTCACATCAATTTTTAGTTCAGCAAATGTCAGATTTTAGTTTGCAAAAAAGGTTTTGATTTCACTTCAAGATTTACAGTCACAGAGATTATGTAACAAAAGCATGAGCAGTATTGGGATTGGCCCAATGGATCAGGCTACTAGTCAACGGTGTTCTTTGCATCTCACAAGAAGATGCCATCCCCAAGTGAAGCCACCGTTAGGGTCCTATAATAATATGATTCATAATTTTGAATTGACGACTATAAGCATTGTAATATTGTACATACCTTTGCTTTCTGCAAATGTTTTCCCATATTTGAAAAATGAAAAGAGGGTAGGTCCTAAAAGAACAATCAAAGGAACAAAAGAAACAAGAACAAAAAGAATATAAAATATGAACCCCACCAAAAAGAGATAAAAGTAGATCCTGAAAGTGTTGCAAATTCAAATGCCACTACTCTCAGTTTAGTTAATTTTTCAATAAAATTGTGTGCAGCTTGTCCAAAATGCCACAATTCATGATAGTCATACAATTTAATCTTGATTATTCATGCTTTAAATTTCATGTCATGATAGTTAGTGAATAAAGATCTGGCCAAACCATTTAATATTGGCAGATCAGTAGTTAGGTAGAGAATAAATGAGCTCATTAGTTTAATATGAGCCATTGGAAATTGTAAGGTTAGAAGTAGTTAGTTTGCTTATTAAAAAAAAATAAAAGGGCTAGCGAGCTCAAATGCACCCAATAAATGAAATACAAATGTTAGGATAAATGAAGGGTAGGTAGATTACTTGCACAAGCATTGGAAAGCATCAATTGGTTTGTTTCTTATCATTAAAATTTTACTACTTTTCCCCTTCCTAATTCCAAATCCCCCTTCTTCTAACACTTTTCCCTTGTAAAAACCCTTTCCCTTTTGATAAATAACCCCTTTCCCTAACTTGAACCCCATTCCCTAGTTAAAACCCCCTTCCCCGATATTATTTTAAACTCCCCTCCTAATGTATTTCTAATAACCCTATCATTATAATTTCCAGAAACCCTTTATCATTTTTAACCATAGTTTATTTTAAATACCTGTATTATAATAATCCCCATAGTTCACCACTTTATATATTAACCCCTCATATATATTCCCTAACCCTTCATATATTATGTTGTGGATCATCTGCATATCCTTTTAATTTTATATTAAAAATACAAAGAAAAATCTGAAATTGAAATAAAAGCAAATATGTTAAAGTATTATAGTTTTATACTTTGGCATAAAAATAAAATGTTTTTAGTCTAATGTATTAAAGTTTAATTGTTTCAAACTTTGTACAAGTGGGTTTTATATCCAAAGATTAAAGGCCGATCAATTCAAAAGGCTGAGAGTGCTGATATTAAAAGTATAAACCGGATGACCCAACCCGCGTGCACTAACAACACGAGAGTTAACGGAAAGGGTGCCTCCGTAGTTGATTGAGTTGACTGCAGAGGCAATAGAGATCAACGGTGGATATCGACTGCAGGGGCACTAGCCGGAGTTCTCAGTCGTACCCCGAGACCCCCCGTAGTGACGTCATATTCCCAATGGAAAACAATTGTTACTCATGTCAAATAAATCCAACGGTTAAAGTGACACGTTGTTTATGGCATTTAATATGAAAGTCTTGCCACCTATTTGGGGGTATTTTTCATTTTTTTTTCAAAATACTTTGTAGTTTGTTGCCTTTCGACCTGTTGCATTCTTCTGTCACCTTTCTGTGTTTAGTCACCTTGCAAGAGTATCCCTTCAGCTCCTTTTCTAAATTATGGCTAAAAGGTCTTCTTTGTCTGGGTCATCGAGCCAGTTCCTCTCATGGATAACGAGAGAGACATTCAAGATATTGTGTCTTCAGTAATGCATCTTCCATTTTATCAACACATTGTATTGAATAAGGATAATTCCCCTGTCTATTCCGCCATGATAAAAGCTGGAGTCCTTTCTGCATGCATCTTGAAGACCCATTTGTTCCTAGAGTTCATCTATTGGTTGGTTTCCTCAATGTATCCTGGAAAATGTTTTGTAATGAATTCCCAAGGGGAAAATGTTTTGCAGGTGTCTACCCAATTAATTCGCCAAGCCCTATGTTTTCCTGAGTCCAAATCATCAGTTCAATTTTCAGAAGATTCACTGATTAATTACTATGAAAGCCTTGCAGGAGAAGAATTCAGTCAATTTGATGTTCCATTTGAAGCCTAATATGAAGCAGTTTTAGCCAGAGTGTGGAGAATTTACTATGGGAGTTTTCGATGAAGAGATCCGGCCTGTATTGAGCAGTATTGCTAAAATCTTAGGCAAAGAAGACGACGTCATAGTGGACAAGTCAGCCCTGGGAATGTTCGCCATGATGATGAAGCGAGGAATGGTCCTGGATATTCCATCCTTTTGGCAAGAAGTAGTCAACTCACAGTTGATGAGTCTTTCACTAACATGTTCTTTTAAATTTCCCTCACTGATTGTCTACTTATTTTTATATCAGAATGTTGAGGAATTCATGCAGTTAGGTCTAAATATAATGGACGTAAACAAGCATAGACAGTCAGTTATATTTTGGACAGATATAACCAGAAGGGAACAAAATGAAGAGGGGTTATTTGATTTTTCTAGTCAGTATATGTCCATTGCATATAAAATATTGAATGGAGTTCATCCTTCTTTTTTCTTACCTAAAGCCTAGGAGTTTCTACATTTAGGAACTAGCTGTAGATTTGGGGATTGGTTTGTATTTGAAGAATATTCTGAAATAAGGTTGTATGGAGAAAATGTTGAACCTTACAAGCTCCCAACGTTTGTACCAATGAGGCTCTTCGCCTTAGAATTTATCAAACAGAGCCTGAATCTTGATCATGTGCACTTTGTTCCTATGAAGAAAGGTCATATGTATAAATTGCCTATGAGTGTGGGACCTTTCATAGTTAATATGAGGCAGGCGTTTGAGGAAGTAACAAAATTGTTGGAGGAAACACATATGTTACTAGGAGAAAAATGGGCTTATGATCCCCATGGTGTAATTTCACAGAGAAGAATTGAGAACGGATACTCAGCTTTCATTCATGAAAGTAGATCTGAGCAAGAAAAGGTAGAAAAAAAAGGTGAAATAAGTTCAGTGAACACAAGCATTAAGACTCCTGTTATAACTGAGAAAACAAATAAAAGAGGTAAAGAAGTTGTTATTGACTTGGATGATGAGGCACCGAGAGGTGAGAAAAGGACTAAATTTGCTGAGGATCATTCCTCTAATTCACATGGTTTTTCCTTGCATTTGGGTGAAGAGCAGAATGCTTCCTCTTCCCCTGGAGGTCATGAATCCTCTCATGAACAAGTACCCTTAATCAAACAGGTGTTTTCGCAAATTGAAGAGAGAAATCAGAAAATGAAGGCCAGCATGGAGGCCCAATAATAACATCAGGTTACTACTGATCAGACAAGGCTATTGACTATAATGTATTTTGAAAAAGATCAATTTAGGATTGCTCTATCACATCCCATAGGAATGTCAATTGGGTCTTCAAACAGTTTTAATACTGTAAATGTGACTACGAATGTTAAAAAGATTCCACTAATGGACAAAATGAATTTGCATATTCAGACAGGACAATTGATTGTTAACGACCTCACAAAGACAAATGTAATGGCAGTTAAAGCTGAAAACATGTTAGGAAAAGTTATTAAGTAGCTGAAGTTAGAAAAGGCTAATTCAAGAGCCTTGACAGTTCAAAATGAAGAGTTGAAGAAGATTATTATTAAGATTGGTGTAGACCCTAGTGACAAGTCTGCTATTCAGAAATTCATGCAAAGTGTCGAGGTAGAGATTTCTAAATTAAGGAAGAAATTGAAATTGCCTTCTGGTGAACATTCAATGGCTTCAGAAGTTGCAGAGGTAGAGAAAGAAAAAGAAGAGTTGTTGCAACAACTCATGAAGAAGGATGAAGAAATTTACAAAGTAAAACACACTGCAATTTCATTACAAAATCATATTGATAATCATAACTATACCTTTGTTTTTCCTACAGTTGACGAAGACCCACAAACACAAATTATTCAATTAAATACTGAGTTGCAGATGGCTGAAAGGGATAGAAAGAAAGCTTAGACAGATCTAGAGACTGCAGCAAAATTGATGAAGGTCCTAGAAAACAAAGCAGATAAATATAGAATGGATTTCCGAAATGCTGAAGCTGAGATCAAGAATCTCAAAGAAATAATGAAAGGCAATATGTCACTGATACAAGCTAAAGATATCATTTGGATTGATATCATTTTAGAGATGGAATCCAATTGGTGTTTTATGATGATAATTGCAAAAAAAAAAGCTCTTATTGTGGAATGTGAAGAGCCAATTATGTCTGATAAGCAAAAAGGGATTAACAGGGCCATTTGGGCCAAAATATTTATTGATTTTATCAATTCTAAATCAGATCAGGAGTTAGAGGAGAATGATATGCAGGACAGAATGTTATATGCAATGGAAATTAACAAGATGATTATCAGGAATGATCTCAGAAAGGCTGCAGAAAAGAAACTTATAGAAATCAAAGAAGCATTAAGTCAATTTGACGAAGCATTTGATAAAATAACAAAGGTAGGCTTGCCATCATGTTGGGGGGCTGAAGGAAACCTTTTGCCATGGAGCTATTATGAGAATTCACTGGTGATGACAAAAAGCAATATTGATAACAGGTATGAAAAGACTCAGGTGCTCAAGGGAGAGACAATGGTCAATTTTTTGTAGAGACATTTTCAACTCTTATGGATGGTAAAATCCCTTTTTTCTGAAAATCCTTCTTATGACCGAATTACTGCATTCAGATTGGAATATCACAATCTGACACATTCATCTAAAACAAAGGTAGAAATATGGAAAAGGTGTAGAGCTTGGACAATTGACCTACCAAAGGGATCAGTCAATGTAATTGTAAAAAGACATTTTCAAGGCATGTAATAGACATCCTTCGAAGTCATGAAGTAGTTTTGGTAGTTAGAATTGGTTACAGCAGTTCCAAACTTCTTTTTACTGTATTTAATGTAATTTTCAAGGAGAAGGAAGGTTCCTAGTTTTGGACCTCTTGGACAAATATTTTTGTACTCAAAGATTCAAATATTAATGAATGAGTAAGCAAGTTTCTAGCATTTTTTTTATGTTGAAATGTATTCCAGTTTTCATTATGTATTTCCTTCTATGAATAAAACAAGGTTAAGAGCAGCAGGTCTCTTCTTACTTCTGTGTATAAGAGTTAAAAAACCTTAATTGGCGCTCCTTTGTTTTAACTATTTCTTTCACATGTTTCTTCCTGAGTTTGGAATGGTATTTTCTGTATAAAGCAGCATATCAGTTTGGACTTCTTCCTACATTTTCTTCCTGTCATTTCGTTCAACATTAACAGATGGTAGCATTATGAAGCATTCATAATATTTGATATTTAAGGGTGTGATTATAAATACTTGAGGGTTAATAAAACAAAGACATAAAAAATTGTGACATAATTATAAAATTTCTTAAGCACTGATTCCTTATCACAACTAAGGGACTGTCTCTTAAGGTACAACATATTACATCCCCCCATATCATTTAAACCCTCCTTATATTACCCGAACCATTTACATTAAACTCCTTCGTGCATATTAGTCCTGGCCCCACCTCTTTGAAAGCTCGTCAACCCATCCATCTGCCTGATCATCTTAGATCAGATCCAACAGCCCTCATGCCATTTCACACCCTTGACAGTCAAAATGCTTAACACCATGGGGGGTTGCGAAATGGATGGTTTTGACCATCCCCTCCCCTACCACGCGACACCACCATAGCTCATCACATCCTCCAATCCCAAACCATCAAACCGCTTCTGCGCATGCGATAAAACACTTGTTCACTCTTCCACTGTGCGATAAACCGCTGTTACATACCACTTTGCGAAGTTTAATAAGCCCTTCTATTTGGAATCCATTCTCGCACCATTCAATAGACCACATACTTTTTGAAATATGAAATTTCGCTATTTTCTCTTCTCCATTTGAATTGCGAAAATAAAAATCCAGTTCTAAACAGAATTGAAACCCCACTGCAGTCTAGATTTCTTCCACAGACTTCTCAGTCCAATAAAACCCTTGCTCAGCTCACTACAGACCTATATTTTCATTTTAACAAATTGTTTTATTTTTTGTAGGTTATTAGCAGAAACAAAATCTTGAGGAAACAATTTTAATACTAGTTAAAAACTTGTTTCTTCCAGATTCTCGAGATAGGAATTTGAATGGTTTCCTCAACAGAATATTCCATATAGCAGCAGAGCATAAAAAGACAAATAACAGATATAGTAGTGGTTAAAGCAAAGATAAAAACACTTTCACTAGAAACAACGAAAATTTATTCAAAGATAAAATTCACCACAGGATCGTGAAAATAAAGATTCCAGATAATGTGATTTACTGTGGCAGGAAAAAGTGAAAACAGGTGACAGAGCAGTCATGGTAAGAGAGTAAACAGAGCAGAAAGAAAAAGAAAAGACAGGTGAAAGATTTACTACAAATGAAAGATAGAGGAATAAGACATCGTGAGAGATAAGCCAACATGGGAGAAACAAATAGATGACAACAATCAAGTAAAATAGGGACAACTTTCAGTCAATTGAAAGGTGTCACTACCTTTTAGCATCCAGATATTTTATTTCCAGGAATAAATCTAAAACAGTTTTAGGATATTTTGTATTAATTTTTGTATAAATACTTCATCCATTTGAAGTATTACAGTGTGGATTCCTGAACATTTCTATATTTGTAATTGATCCAAACACCCGAGGGTTCATTGTACAATTTTAAAGTCAGCAGACTGGACAAGTAATAAAGGCATTGCATTACAGGATTCATGTGTTGAGCCACTTCAGTGAAGTACATTTCAATTGTTCAATGTTATTTCTCTTAAGTATTCCATTAAAATTGTATGTTTTCCAAATTTAAGTGTTATAACAGGAATATTATTGCAAATGGTTTAAGTACACTCTGCTCTAAATTGTTATTCATTTTAATGTTTTCTTCTGATATCTAGATCTGAGAATCCTTAATTGCTCTCCCATCTCGGTTGAACTCTTTCTCCTTCATTCATCATTCTGTTTTAAGGAATCCTTAACTGCTCCTTGATCCTGATTGAAATCACTTCACCACTTAGCCTTAAAGATCCGATCTTGCTCAACTACCCTACCCTATGAACACTTCCTTTAGAACTTCATTCTTGTTCTATTTTCTTGACATTTTGACTCCATAACCCAATGGAAAATTAAAGAAGACAACTATCCATATAAATCAATAATTCCACCAAACCAAATAAAAAGTCAAACACAATCAATCTTTCATAACTAGCCTAAAATTAACTAAAAAACGACAAAGTTAGATCATAAAGAGAGAGCCCTCTCTGAGAATTAAGAAGGCTAGATCATGATCTCAAAAGTAGGTTTGTGGTTACCTCGGTGAGTTCTTTCTTTAACCTTGAGAAATTACTGAGTGATAACAGGGTCATTGACCCAAAATCACCCAAGAAGCAATGTTCAATACCCTGGTTACACATATGATTCTACCGAGAACGTACCACAACCTAGTTACCAAAGTCATCACATGCCTCCGTAAAATTTGACTAGTATGGTGTTGTCGTATCACCATCAGCATGGAGGACCCTATCCTCCGGTTTAGGGGACCCAGTCCGCAGATAGACATGCTAACGGAAGAGCTCCCTCCAACAATGATTTACAAATTAGGGACCGTATTATGCTCAGTCCCTA
The DNA here is from genome assembly GCA_034641835.2 of Pinus albicaulis. Classification (NCBI taxonomy): domain Eukaryota; kingdom Viridiplantae; phylum Streptophyta; class Pinopsida; order Pinales; family Pinaceae; genus Pinus; species Pinus albicaulis. The sequence continues at coordinate 629,239,906 of CM076571.1, forward strand.
GCACAAGACTCGCCCATGCAGAATAATGCACAGGTGAACTTTGTACAACTTTCCCAAAAACAACCGCACCAACCATATAACTAGGAAAATCCAAACTATCCTCCTAACGTGGAAAAGAAAAAAGGAAAAAATAAGCCGAAAGGAAATCTTGGACAGGGGGGCAACAATCAACAATGCCCTCCGCGATCTCAGGCTAGAGGCAACTCCAACTGAAATCAAAGCCAGGAACCAAGCAACTCCAAAAGGCAGAACAAAATGCCACCCCTTTGAACAAACCACTCTTGTTCGATCTGTGGTGAGTATGGCCATTACACTCACCACTGTGATCTGAAAGGACTATATTAGTTTGCTGTGCTAAGTGTCTTTTCAGTTTATAAACATGTGCATACTTGTCTCCATAGTTTGCTTAAGTATTGAGGATTTTAATATAAGGGATTTTATTGCATTAGAAGCATGAAATAAGAGAAAATAACATTGAAAAACAATGTATAATAGAGAAATAAAATCACACATAACATTTACAAAGAAGGCATGATGAATCAATTCACCCCTCCTGGGCTACATCTACTGGTCCAACTCCCAATGGCATATCCATCTTTCATTATGCTCAAAATTCTTCAAATACATGTGTTTACAGGCCTCTAATGGCTATGGCTCTAGAATGCTCCAATTAGTCTAGATAGACTCTTCATTCACTCTATTTGGGTGAAAATTGACCCTCCAAGTCATTTTCCCAATAACTCCTAGAAAACCTCCACTAAATGTGGTTACATTTGACCAAAATATGAAAATTTGGGGGCGCGCTATGTTTTTACCGCCAGTTCTAAAACGTAACATTTAAGGTTAAGGGGAGGGGGTGGCCACATGCCAACCCCCGAAGCCCCGCGGTCATATTAACTTTGCAACAGAACCCCCGACTGAAATTGTGGTTATAGTTGTTAAAAATGGAGTTTAACGCGGAGTTTTGACACAGAGTTACGTAACTGTCAGAGAAACTATTGCATGTGATAAGGTTCCAACAACGGGGGTTGCGGTTAGGTTTGATGTCGCAGTTAGCAACTATCGACACTTACCCCGCCATGTGATACATACAACGGTTTTGATAAATACCGAAGTTATGAAACTGCCGACGTTAAATATGATGTTGTGGTTTGTGACACGGGCATGTGACCATATCGTGGGGCTGGCGGCGGGTTGGGACCGCCGGCAGTCCCCAACCCCCGCTACATTTAACATTAAACTTTAAATATTGCCAAGGTCCTATAGTTGTTAAGAATCACATGTAGTGCAGACGGTTGTGGCAGGTGGATGCTCTATGGGAGGTTGCAGGGTCGAACCCGGTGGCCTCCATAAAATTTTAATACACCATCCAGGGGACATGTGGCAACCTCAGGGCTGGCCACGTGTCACCCTCAAATTGGCCACAAAAATACAACTCATACAACCTTAACCCAATCACATAATGCCAATTGTCAGCCTCTGAATGGCTCTGAGAAAAGTAATATTATTAGGAATATTCCTTTTTTGTTGACTGTGCACCCTCATGCTGACTGGGCATCCCAGTCAAACCTGTCGTAAAATTTAGTTGTTTGGGAAATCGATCAAAACGTGATATCTCCCTCATACGACATCGATTTTTCGAACTGTTCACGGCACTGGAATCAGAAATATGAGATCTACGCAACCATCCTGGTTTCAACTCAATCCTGTAACTTTCAATTTTGAGAAAGATTTATGAACACCTAATCACACCTCCCTATTGGGAAGCTTTTGGACCCCAAAATACTTTGGTTCCCTATTCAGTAGATGAGGGTACAACTCCCTCACCTTTCCAACTTCCATCCACTTTTCCTTGCTTGGCTTACTACCTTTGAGACCAACTCGAAGGTAGTCAACACTTCCCCTCTTGGATGCTCTTGTCCTCCTGTCAAGAATTGTATCTTCCTTGAGCTCATCTAGAAATTCTGGCAAGAAATATTCAATAGAAGGCAGTTGAACATCACTTCCTTGATCATCGATAAAAGGTGGTTCATACAAATGTAAGTCTTCAACATTAACAACTGAATACATTTGCATATATGAAGGCAAGTAAAGTTGAAATGCATTGTTACCAACTTGCTTTATGATCTTGAAAGGACCATAGCGAATGGGTTTGAGCTTTTTACCTTCCCCTTACATCATTTCTTTGCTTATGTTCAACCATACCTCATCTCCCTCTTGAAACTTGTGATCAAGTCTATGTTTGTCATGCTTCTCCTTATATTTTCTTTGACTCTTCTCAAGCTGTTCTTGAACTTGTTGATGTATAATCTGAATTTTCTCAATGAACTTTCAAGCCTTTTCAATATCACTATGACCATCAATTGCAACATCCTTCTCAAAGATGAATTGTAATGGCTATTTTGGCAAATACCCAAAACATAATGCAAAAGGTGATGTATTTGTAGAAGAGTGCTTTGCCTGGTTTTAAGCGTGCTGAATGTAATGCAGTTTCTCATCCAACAACTTAGGATGTTTGTTGCAATATCCTCTCAATATATGCACAACGATTCTGTTCACCACCTCGATTTGGCCATTAGTTTGCGGATGAAAAGAATTACTCTTTTTCAAATTTGTGTCCATCATACTCCAAATATTGGACCAAAAATTCCCAATGAACATGGAATCCCTGTCACTAACAATAGAAGTAGGCAATCCATAATGAACCCATACATGTTGAAAATAAAGTTCATTAGTTTGATCAGCAGTAATGGTGTTCTTACATGGCATAATTATACACATTTTACTGAATATATCCACAACTACATAAAGATAATCATGTTGTTTTCTTAACAGAGGTAGACCTCCAACAAAGTCCAGGGAGACACCGTCCCATGGCCTTGATGGTACCGGTAGTGGTGTGTACAACCCAAGCTTCCTATTACTAGGCTTGATTGTTGCACACATAGAACAACCTCTTATAAAACGCGACACACTATCTATCATGCAAGGCCAATAGCAATACTTCTGTAGATGTGCCACTGTTTTTCTTACCCCAAAGTGTCCAACAATAAGAGATGAATGAGCTTCTCTCATGATACTTAGCCTCTCTCCTTGTGGTATACACAGTTTTCCCAAATGAAACAACAAATTTTTATGCATGTGATAATCATTTTCTTCAAGTTGATTCCCTTCACTCAAACTAGCATACACATTTTGAAAATCAACATCATGTGCATATTGTTCTATGTAACTCTCATGTACAATAGGATCATTTTTTAGTAAAGTAGAAGCACTTATAATTGGTCTTGAAAACATATCAGCAACTTTATTGAACATACCTTTATTGTACCTTATAACCAAGTGAAACTGTTGAAGAAATCCCATCCACTTGAAACGTCGTGATTGTTGCAATTTTGTTTGTGACTGCAAGTACTGTAATGGTTGGTGATCGGTATGTATAATTGTCTCTTTACCCATCAAGTAGTGTTTCCACTTCTTGACGCTTTGTACCAATGCATACAACTATTTTTCACATGTAGGATAATTAGTTACAACACCATTGAATGTTCATAAAGTGATAGGCTTATCATGCTGCAAGAGAACTGCGCCCATGGCATAAACACTAGCATCAGTTTGTATCTCGAATGGTTGTCTCAAATTCGGTAATGCAAGGACTGCAACTGAACTGATATTGTCTTTTAAAGCTTTGAAATATTTCTGTTGTTTGCCTCCCCATTGGAAGCCTTTATTCACACTTGTCACTGCATGCATAGGATCTGTAATGGTAGAAAATTTAGCAATAAAATTTCTCCAATACTGAGCCGCACCTAAGAAACTTCTTACCTCGGTTACTGTTTTGGGAGTGGGCCAATGCACAATGGCTTCCACTTTAGGAGGATCAATTCTCAATTTGCCTCCCCCTACAATGTGTCCCAAATAAACCAAAGAAGTCTTTCCAAACTCACACTTTTACATCTCAAGAAAAAAATTCTCAAAACATCAAGCACTCTATTCACATGCAAGACATGTTCTTCTCTTGTTTTTCTGAAAATCAATATGTCACCTAAATACACAATCACAAAGTCATCAAGGTGTTCTCAATCCAATAATTTCCTAGGGTTGTTATGAGTGTTCAAGAAATATTAGAGGTAACCACAACCTACTTTGAGATTAGGATCTAGCCTTCTTAATGCTCAGAGAGGGCTCTCTCTTTAAGATTTAACTTTGTTGTTTTTAAATTGATTTTAGGCTAGTTATGAAAGATTAATTGGGTTTGATTTTATTTTGTTTGGTGGAATTACTGATTTAGATAGATAGTTTTCTTCTCTACTTTTCCATTGGGCTATGGAGTTAAAATATCAAGAAAAAATGACAAGAATCAAGTTCTAAAGGAAGTGTTCACAGGGCAGGGTAGCTTAGCATGATCAGATCTTTAAGGATGAGTGGTGAAGTGGTTTCAATCAGGATCAAGGAGCAGTTAAGGATTCCTTAAACCAGAATGATGAAGGAAGGAGAAAGAGGTCGACCGAGATGGGAGAGAAATTAATGATTCTCAGATCTAAATATCAGAAGAAAACATTAAAATGAATAACAATTCAGAATAGAGTGTACTTAAACAATTTCTGCAATAATATTCAGGTTATAACACTTAAATTTGAAAAAACATAGAATTTTATGGAATACTTAAGAGAAATAACATTGAAAAATTTAAATGTACTTCACTGAAGTATCTCAACACATGAATCCTGTAATGCAATGCCTTTATTACTTATCCAGTCTGCTGACTTGGAAATTGTACAATAAACCCTCAGGTATTTTGATCAATTACAACTATAGAAATGTTTAGGAATCCACACTAACACTTCGAATTTTTGAATTATTTATACAACAACTAATAAAAAATATCCTAAAAATGATTTAGGATTTATTCAAGGGAAATAAAATATCTTGATGCAGGAAGATAGAGACACCTAGGAGACTAAATGCTAGTTGTCCCTGCTTATTTGGATTGTTGTTTTCTTCACTGATATTTTGCTGCTTTATCTCTTTTGCTGTTGCTTTACGCTGGATTTCATCTTTTTTCTAGCTCCATCTTTTATTTTCACTCTATTTTCTGATCTTTAAACTTTGTCTTTCACTTTAAACTGTATGATCTATTCACTCTTTAACATGTCTCTGTTTTTTCTTTAACTTGGAATGCTTTGTTTTACCTTCTTTAACTTTTCACCATCATAGTAAATCATACAATTTCTCCCAAGTATCTTCATATGGGATTTTAATATTCACCATCCTTCTGTAAATTTCATCAGCTTCAGTGTACTTGGTGAAAGTAGGTTTGTTCACAAAGAGGTGATTTACCTCATGCTGGAGGTAAAACAAATTTTCAAAAATATGATAGAGTACCTTTCTTGTTGGAATTCCTTTCGAAGATGAATTTTTGGACTATTCTTTGGCCACTTCTCTGATCTTCTTGTCATAGTATTCTTGCCTCATCAGACTGTCATTAATCACCAGTGGATTAGGAAAATCTTTCTGCCATAGAACATCAAACTTATTCATAAATTTCGTTTATTGCTAATTCCATGGCTTGACACTTGTCTTCAAGCTGTACCATCAATTTTATTTTGGAAATTACCTTTTTAACCTCTAAAATTGTTTTATTTCTGTCACTTACTCCAATTTATTCTAACTCATGCTTTTTCTTAGAGTTTAGAAACTTAATTATTTCTGTGGCCTCTTCTAGTTTCTTCTCAAGTTCTTCTTTGACTTTTTGGATGGCTTCACTAGCTTCTTTTATCAAGTATTTCTGTTAAAAGATGACTTGGATATATGGCCAAATATCATTAACAGAGTTAATGATATTGGCCCATAATTTTTTCTTTGCTTGAGCCAAAGGTTCTACTAGTGTCAACTCTCTTTCTAATTTCTGAACTATGTCAGTCAATCTACTTGACTTCTGTGCTTCAGCTGTATGCCTCATTTGTTCCAATTTGTTTTCATCTTCAAGATTATTTACCTATTCTTTCAGTCTATTAATCTTAGTAGTCTGTATTGACTTGTCTTGCATAAATTTAACCAATTTACCTGCTTCATCACTAGGATGAGTTGCTACTGTAGCTGATGTAGTAGTTGATGTTGTTGAAATTTCTGCTGTAGTTGGAATTGTTGTAGTAGTGGGGACTACTGTGGCCACTGAAGTTGATGCTGAAGCTATGGAAATGGAAGTCATTGTAACTGCTTCCATGATTTCCTTCTTTTCCTGCACTAACTTATCCATCTCATTCTCCATCTCTTTCAGTTGAGCTGTCAACTGAATGATGAGATTCATCATTTCATATTTTTGTCCTTCATTTTCTAAAACTTTTTTTTCTTGTGGATGTTCAATGGGAGGTAATTTTAGTTGTTTCTTCAATGCAACAATGTTTGCATTCTTCTTTTTAATTATTTCCTCAGCTGCTTTAATGTTTTTGGGATCATATCCTACCTCTATGACCAATTCTTCAAGTGATTTGATTCTGTTGTCCTTGGCTTGTGAGGAAGCCTTCTCTAGTTTTAACTGAGCTTTGATATTCTCTAGAGAATTTTGTAATTTCTGGACACTCATAGCTTTGTTGGTCATAGTATAATATAGTATTTCTCCAGCTTTCTTATGAAATTCAATTTGGTGTATAGGATGAACATCTTTAGCCATGACTTCAAATGTTGTTTTCCTGTAATCAGTTGATGACTTTGGATACTATACCGTGGGCTGCAAAAAGGTCATCTGCATTTTCCTGGTTTTATAATCAAAGGCAGAAAGTAACCTGTTCTAGTCACTAGGTGTCTGTTTCCAATATTGGGCATAAGTCAATGGTTTCAATGCCTCATTCTTCAATTTTATCTCTTTATACCTCTCCATTATATCTTTTTCTTTGTCTACTGGTTTACTTGATGAAGATACTTCAACATTATGCTACTTCTGAATGATCTAAGCACTAGATGTTTAAGGTTGATGAGTTTCCTCTAAAACAGTAGGAGGTGCATTGTCTTTAACAATTAAATCTGTATCAATTATTTCCACTATCTCTTCTTGTTCATTTATAGGATTTATCTTGGGCTTCTTCCTGTACATTAGTTTGAATTTAGTTTCAGTAGTGGTTTGGGCTGAATATGAACCTTCTTCTCTTGCTCTCTTGGAGTTCCTATCTTTTAGGGCTAGAGTATGCAGGACATAGCTGGTCTCAGCTAGTTTCTCCACCTCTTTCAAAGTATTCTCCAACCACTCTGACTAGTTGGAGTACTTTTCAATTTCTGGTTTGGACTCATGGACAAAAGGAGTTAATTTAAATTTGACTCTTAATTTTCTGATAACTCCCAAAGGATCATACTGCCACTTGAAACTTTCACTGAACTTGAATTCCCGTAAACACTTTTCTGCATGTTGACCAAGATTCCTGTTATTGCAAATGAAAGGACCAAGTCGGTTCTTGATTTTAAACTGATTTTTCTTCTTTGCTGACAGAAAATTAACCTCATCTGAATTTAGGATATGCTTGATATATTCTAGTGCAAATAACCTCATTGGGAGGTATTTGGCTAGCTTGTATGGAGTGAGTTGACATCCATACACCCTAATTTCAGTGTGGTTCTGGTATAAATAACATTATTCTATTCTATTGTGTTTAGACAACTGCAATACTTTCTTTATTTCTTCATTGACCCTAGGTTCACTGCTACTGCTTAGCATGTTGAAAACTGGATGAAAAAATGAATCAATGAAGTTGTATGTGAACTCTGTGGAATATTTCCTAATTAAGGAAGTCTAGAAGACTACAGATTTGGGGTTACCCTCTGTGTCCAGTTTTTGAAGGCTAACTGCAAACCTTTCAGATTGGAAGTATAGGAATAAATGAAACAAAATTGATGAATACTTAAACACTCCCTCCTTGGGTAATTTAACCAATTTCTCATGGATGTCATTTGATAAGTATTGAGCAAAGTTAAATGTGAAAGTTGGAGGTTGTCCTGGGCAGAAAATGGACAGAAAACCTAGGATTGAAGCATCTACATACTCATCTGTAAAGTATCCTAGAATGCAAGACAACATTGTGACAATCTGTCTTGTTCTCTCTAAAACAATTGAGGCTGAATAAGGAGGGTTACTCTTTGGGGTTTCAACTAATGAAGGAAATAAGGTTTGGAAGATTTGAAACCTCTTTGGGAAGTATAGCTTTAGATATAACTCAGTGAGAATTTTAATTAACAAAGGAGCTTCATCAGGCTTGGGTTGGATTTGCAACATCTGGTTTATTGATTATGCAGTAATTGTGAACAAAATATCTTTGTTGTGGGTTACTAGGGCTCTTTCATTGGGCATATAATTAATTTGTCTGAGTCTGATGATTTCTAGAAATTGGAAAGTCTGGGGGAAAATATATTTAGGAAAATTTTATTCCCAAAGGTAGATATCATTAGCCTGGTCTATGGCTTTATCATGGCTCCAACAGTGGATGTCCAAGAGGTTGAAATCAGTGACTCAGTCACTGATTTTGAAATCTTTGTCTGCATGGGAGGTATGTTCAATACCAACAATAGGAGGTTGCAGGGGATTAATAGTCACAATGCCCTTGGAAGCCATTGATTTATTTATTTTAATCAATTTATTACTTTCTTTAGCTTAAGTACAGGTCTCGACACTTAGGAATACCTCGAAAATGTTTTGAAATTGGATGGGGTTTTGGTCGCATCAGAGGCTTCAGTCCCAATCTACAAAGCTTTTAAACTAGTTCTGCATAGGCTTTGGTAGCAAAAATGTTTGAATTTGAGTATATAATAGCTTCAAAATAGGTCAGCACCAGTCTGGATAGCTTCAAAAGAGGTTGGCAAGGCTTTTTTGTGCTTCTTCTCCACAATTTTCAACAGAAATAAATAAATTAATGGTTAAGAGTGGGTTTAAATACTTTTTGACTTGAAGCAATAAATTATAAGGCATGGGGTCAAATTCAAATAGCAGGGTGGTTTCATCATACTAGGCGGAGACAACTTAGCGGTTTTCGCATGACAAAAAGCGGGTAGATGGTTTTCTGTTGAGGAGCGTGATAAGATGTGGGGCTACCACGTAGCAGGGGAGAGGGGTTGCGAAACCACTCATTTCGCACCCCTACAATGGTGTTAAACTTTGGGTAGTGGATAGTGGAAAAAGGCATGGGAGTGGTTGGATCAGGATTGTGCCAATCGGACGGTTGACGGGTGTCTAAGGATGAGTCAGGGATTTGATAGGTGGGACCCGAGTTTGTATTATGCAGGGTTATAATAGATATGCGATGGCTTAATGATATATGTGTATCGGGACTTATAATGGTGAGGTTTATAAGTTAGCGGGGAAGGGATTATTAAAAGGTAGGGTTAATTAAAGTGGGCCCGGGAATATTATTAAAGTAAATGAGTTAAAATGGATGGGGGTTTAAACTATATAAAGCGGGGAATTAAGAAATATAGGGTAAATGAGTATGGATGTGGGATGTTAGTAATATATTTAGGAACAAGTGTAAAAAGTGATATCGGGGAGAGTTTTTACATTGGGGCCCGATATATTAACCTTTTAAACTTAGAATAAGTGTATTTTGGAGTGTTTTAAGTGGAAAAGGGAATTAGTAAAGGGATTTTTTACTTTTCAAAGGAAAATGTGATTTTTAAACTAGGGAAAGGGGTTTTTAGCAAGGGAAAATAGGTGAAATAAGCAGAAAAATATTAGTTATAAAGGGAAAGGGATACTTTTACAAGGGAAAATGCCTTCTAGAAATGGAAAATAGGGTTTTAAGCAAGGGGAAGGGGATTTTGGGGAATATTAGTGACATTAAATGACCAATTGGTGCTTTCCATGCCTTTGTGAAATAATCTACCTACCCATCATTTACCCTAACATATTTTCTTCATTTATTTGGTGCATTTGAGCTTGTTGACCCTTTTATTTTTCTTTTAGATAAGAAAACTATCTAATTCTAACCTTATGTTTTCCAATGGCTCAGATTAAACTGATGAGCTCATTTTTATTCTCTACCTAATTACTGATCTGCCAAGATTAAATGGTTTGGCTAGATCTTTATTCACTATCTATCAATACTTGAAATTTAAGAGCATGAATGAGTCAAGATTAAGCTGTTTGACCATCGTGAATTGTGGCATTCTTGACAAGATGCACACAATTTTTATTTTGCAAAAGTAACTAAAGTAGTGGCATTTGAATGTGCACACTTTCATGATCTATTTTTTATCTCTTTTTTTATGGGGTTCATACTTTATCTTTTTTTTTTTTGATCTTTTTATTTTAGTCCTTTGATTTTTCTTTTAGGACTTACCCTCTTTACATTTTTTAATATGTGAAAACATTTTGCAGAAAGCAAAAGTATGTACAATATTTACAAGACTTTACATAGTCAATTCAAAATTATGATCCCTATTATTATAGGACCCTAACACAAGGAATGGACGCATAGTTGGATCCCTATTACACATTACTTGCGTGGCACACTTTATAATAAAGCGCACCAGTGTGCTAGGTTACACAACGCGCACTGATAATAAAAAAAGTCCATTTTTTTTGAAAAAGTCACGCAATGGTCGGATGGATTGGGATCCGACTATGAAAGTTGTCCCAAGGGTTGGATGTAAATCTAAAATGAAAAGCCCTAATTTTGAAATCACAAAAACAGGGAGAAGAAAGGGAAAAAACAAAAAAATGAAGGGTTTAGGGTAAAAATGGATAAAACTGCAGAAAAAGTAAAAAATTGCAGAAAAAATAAAAAAAAATAATCAAATTTAATCACGAGATGGTTTGAAATTCTATGATACAGGGTTTGAATTACCAGAGGTTTGTTTTCTGATTGTCTGAATACTTCTATTTGAACGTGTTTCGCTGCTCCATAGTGCCCTCGTGCTCTCTTGCTCCAGGTATGTCTCCTACAAATATCTGGCTGAAAATGTTAGCAAAAATAGTGAAATAATGAAAAGTGTTTAGTATTTAAAGAATTGTTTTATGAAATTAGGTTTTCGAAAATATTTTGCCTCCCATTTTTCAATTTGCCATTTTTTTTAACTTAAAGAAAATAGAGTTACACTTCTTTTATTTGTGTTTATTCATCACCGGTGCGTCACTTAATAGCACCGTCGGTGCGTCTTTTTGTAACGCCGACACCGGTGCGGTTATATGTACAGTAGCACTGATTTGTTGTTAAGGCTCCGAAATTACTTTTAGGTGTGTACACCAAAATTTAGTGAACTCCAACCATAGAAATTGAGAATTATAATTTTTTTTATTCTTGAGAATTAGAATTAGAATTAAAATTGAGAATTGGAATTGGATAAATTATTAATGGAAATAACTATTCTTCTAATGCATTTTGATTATTGTAGGAGGTCCCCACTGATTATGTGGAGAGAATGCAATGTGGGGCGTGTGAAGATGAAATACTATAGGGCCCAAGTGGGAAATTGTGACATGTGAACCTGTTATAATTGGCACTTAACTATTTGCAACTAATATGTTTTAGAATATAATCTGCAGATAGACGGATGGCCTACCAGCAATTAGTACATATAATCTACAGAAGGGTAATGTTATGGGAGCAATGACAACGAGTCCTTCATTCTGCATTTGTTAGCAGAAGAAGACCGATTTTCGACTAGATGATGTAGTTATTACATGTGGAGAAAACGGTTTCCCATAGAAAATGAGTATAGGGTTGAGAAGAGGAAAGACATTGCAAAACAGGCTATTACTTTTTACTGGTTTCATCCACAGGACCGCAACTCAGACAAGTTAGAGATGCCATTCAGGTTTAATTGAAAGTCGAAGATGTGATTTTATGCGACGTCAGCTTTGACGGTAAAAGTTTATGTCAGCCAACCGAAGCTCGGACAATACTCCCAGCTGATTTTAAACGCATTCTGGAGAATATTTCCCTTCATGGGACCTTCCAGCCCGATCAACAATGTCAATTGATATTTCTCTGTTGTCCTTAAGGGAATGAGAATCCTTCCCTTCATGGTGCCTCTTGGTTTTATCAACTACCTCTATTGATATTTATCTGCCATCAACTATGCTCTCCATTTCTCCATCATGGGAGCTCTTAACCCTATCGCCGGCCTCAACCGAATTCCCTCTACTAGTCTTAAACTGTACTCCTTTTGTACTATGTCAAGCTCTGTAGCCGTCTACATCCCTGTAAGCATATTTGTCCGTCTTTCTGTTTGAATCACTCATTTTCTCTGCTATAAACTTCTCAGCCGAAATTAGAACTCTCATTTTTTCAAACCCTCATCTCCTCAGAAAAATTCTTGCCCATGATTATAACTCTCTATTGCTCCAATACTGCACTTTACAGAATAAACCTATTCCGGTGCGCATTGTTTTATAGGTGCACCGGGGCAGTTTGTAAGATTGAGGTTTTTTTTGGCATGGTGTTTTATGACGCACTGGTACGGAAGCATTCTGAAGCACCGGTGCGTCGGAGTAATAAGACACACCGGTGCGTGTTATGATGATAAGCGCACCAGACTATATAAAGTTCTTTTTTTGTATGTAAGATCATAATAAAATAATGGTAATTCTAAAGCACATGAATTTATTTGCATTATTTTCTAAACTTTATTATGTTACAAAAATTCATATTATTCTAGATTTATTATTTTACAATTATTTACAAATTTAGATATTTTAATAAAATCATTTCACATTAATACAATTAAAATTTTACAAATATTTTACATACAATTACAATTAAAATTAGAATTAGAATTACAATTACAATTACATTTACAATTTTACACATACAATTACGATTAGAATTACAATTACAATTTTAATTTTACATACAATTACATTTACATAATATTACATTTAGAATTTTACATACAATTATAATTACAATTACAATTTTACAATTTGTCATCTATACAATTACAATTAAAATTACAATTACAATCATTTCACACTAAGTTAAATATTACAATTACAATTACAATTTTACATTAAATATTTTACATACAATTACAGTTAAAATTAGAATTAGAATTAGAATTAAAATTAAAATTACAATTACAGTTACAATTTTACAATTTCACATACAATTACGATTAGAATTAGAATTAGAATTTTAATTTTACATACAATTACAATCATTTCACAGTAATACAATTAAAATTTTACAAATATTTTACAATATACAATTAGAATTAGAATTAGAATTACATTTACAATTATAATTACAATTTTACAAATATTTTACATAGAATTACAATTAAAATTACAATTACAAATACAATTACAATTTTACAATTGGAATTACAATTACAATTTTACAATTTTTCATATATACAATTACAATTACAATCATTTCACAATAAATTAAATATTACAATTACAATTAAAATTTTACATTAAGTATTTTACATACAATTACAGTTAAAATTACAATTACATATACAAATACAATTTAAATTTAAATTTCAATTACAATCACGACATAATATTTAATAAATATCATGGTCATTTAATATTAAATTAATTAATAAATATCGTGATCATGATAACCATTGTACAAACATCATATTTGACTAAAAAACACATTCAAACATCAAATTAACATTATATATTGACATCATCACAACACAAACATCAAATATATATCTCATGTCAAATAACTCATGCTATCACTAACACATCTATCTACAAGCTAAACATTAAATGAACATATCTAACATGAACTAACAATATACACATCATGATGATCACCAACATGTAAATTAAGTACAACTGCAACATGAACATAAAATAAATGGACCATATATATATATATATATATAACTGAATAATGTTAAAAATATACAATTGTAATATAAATTTCATGGATTAGTTGGTGGTAGTACAACATCAATAGCAGTACTAGTGGAGGCCTGCTCAGTCAATGGTGCAACCTCGACGCTCGATGGTCCAGCCAGCTCATGATCATGACTAGTACTAATGGATGCTGCAAGCTGCTGATGACTGGATGTGGCCGATGGTCCAGCCTCATCTCCATGATGACTGCTAGATGCTAGTGGATCCTCATGCTCATTAGGTGCAGCGTGAGGTGAACGATCATGAGATGAGTCACTGCTCGCAGATTTCCCATCAAGTGTTGTGGCTCGACCACACCTATAACGTGCAACAACACTCCTTAGTTGTGTAACAGCTGTCGTAGCTCCTACGACATGCCACATCAGGCTGTACATGTCATGCGGCATGCCTCTCCACATCTGTATTAGCCTATCATCGGCCTATATGTCTCTGTAATGAGTGGGCCTGATGCCTGCCTCAACAATCAATGCACTGAGTTGGTCGTTCAACTCCATCCCATATCGAGTATCAGGTCAACCGTGCCTAGCAAAAGGCGGTACTGATGCACCAGCATGAGGAGCATGTCTCTCTCCACTGGCCTCCTGATCATGATCCTTTGCATTTGCCATGTCCTGATCGTCATCAAGATCCACACTTGGATCATGTGGTGGTTCCAGCATCTCCTCGCCATCAAAAGAGCCAATGTATGCAAAATATATACAAGTACATAACAATAATTAGACAATTTCATTACACAATTTAATAAAAACAAATTAAAGAACATGTTAGAATAAATATAAATAAAACGGTAATATTACCTCTATCATCTGGCGGCTCATCATTTATGAAGAGGATGTTGGCACACCCTCGCCAATCCAATCCAACATAAGGACAGGGGACCATAATGAAGGGATACAACTCATGAACACTGGCTAGTAAGTCCAGTGCATCATGTGATATCCTGGCTAGAAACATAGTCTCTCCCCTCTTGGGCATCATCTGCCCCCACATGTGCATTCGGGCCTCCAACGTCGGCCTACGAGGTTGTTGAACAAAAGCAAGCCTCATCTCTAGAAACCTCTCAAAAAATAAACGAAAAAGCTCTGAAGCAAAAGGGAAGTTGACCCTCCCTTGTGCATGAGCACGACATCTATCTAAGGTCGTACAAAACTGTTGCAAAAAAAATGGCAGACCACCTGATAAGTTGTGGCTCCTGTACTAAAGAATCAACATAATATAGAAGCAAGCAAATAATGCGTTGCCTGTCTCTGGTGTTGTGTGAAATGGTCGAAATGAGAAGTGAGAGGCACTGCACGTCCTGTCTATGAAATGCACCAATACGTAGCTGACCTCCAGGGACCTGAAACTCTGAAGGAGATAGTACATCTGCTCCAATGTATCTTTGGGAGTAAACTAACTGACTCCCTGCTACACAACTAGCTGGAACCTCTAGGAATGAAGGAAAATCCACCCCTCTCCTCAATAGCCCTGTAATGAAATAAATATCCTCCTCAGTGGGTGTGTACCACTAGTCAGGACCAACTTGGAAAGCCTGTCGGTGGGCATTCCACCTATGGATAAGATGTCTCAAAAAGACACTATGGGCCTTTAAGGAAGTAGCATCCTCATCGAACTTGAGGAGGCCTACCTGCCTTAGGAGCCCCTGGGTATCTGCTGTAATAGGGCGAGGGTACGCATCTCTCTCCCTCTCTCGTGCCTCCCACTAGCGAAGCATGTCATACTACTCCGCCTGTTGTTGCTGATGTTCCTCCTCTTCTCTCTGAATCATTGACATATTAAATAATTTTTTTATTAAATCAGACATGTATTTAGGAATATACATATATAATTTTGTTTGGAAAAAAAAAAATAGACTAGTCGGTGCGCCACAAAAATAGTCATGCATCGGTTCCGGTGCGGCTGTTTTTTGTAGAGCTCCAAAGGTGGTGCCCCAGATGACATAAAATGCACCATATGCGGTGCACCTAAAATTTTTTCAAGCCCCGTTGACTATATATGGTGTTATAAGAGCGGTGTGCTGACTAAAATATATGCCTCGACGCGTATAGTCATGTCAGCGCACTGACTTCCTAACAAATTATATAGTCAACGGTGCAGTCTTTTACCCGGCCGCACCGTTGACCCTATCGGAATGTCGAATGCGGTGCGCTGACAGACACCGGGGCGAATATATCTGTCAACGCACCGCGTTGCTATTCCCATGGTCAACGGTGAGCCTAGCTAAATGAACGCTGCGCAATTTTTTTTAAATTTTAAAATAATGCGGGGCGCCTTTCGGTACCGCCTTGGAAACGGTGTGGATACCGTTAACACTGGTTGCGGTGCGGCCTGTAAATTTTATAGGCAACAATGCTTACCGGTGCGAGCCGAACGGCTCATGCGCACCGCGCGACAATTTTTTTTTTCTTTTTTAATGGTTAATTTTAAGGTTATTTCAAATTCTAATCCGCTAGAAAGCTTAATTATGAAAAACTAGAAAAATACCTGTACATTTCGCCATCGAGGAGGCATATTGGTTGTAGAATGTGCAAAAGAAAATTTTCCCACTGTTTTGCAAAATTCAAGTTGCAGATTGGTGTCCAATGCACAACAGCAATGCGTGCAATGGGAGCACCGATGTCAGGGCAGTTCAGAGAAGGAGAAATTGCACCGTTGCTTGAGAGCTTTGGAGTACTAAGAAAAGTGAAAAATGCGGTTTTTTTGTCATATTTTTTTTATTTAACCCTGTTTCGGTGCGCGGGGTTTTATAGGTGCATCGGTGCGGTTTCTTAAGAACACACCGAGTGGTTTTAGATTTGGCGTGTTGTTTTATGACGCACCGGGGTGGAATAATCGTGAAGAACCGGTGCTTTACAGTAATAGGGTGCACTAGACGTGTGTGTACGGAGCGCACGGTGTCTGGTGTGCCAATGTTTTGTTCGACTGGTGCTTTCTCTTGTAAAGCACACCGGTGATTGACCGTAGAAAAGTGAAAAATGCGGTTTTTTGGCCGCATTTTTTTTTTATTTAACACTTTTTTGGTGCGCGTGTTTTATAGGTGCACCGGTGCTGTTTTAGACAAACGCACCAGTCCACTTTAGTTTTGGCGCGGTGTTTTATGATGCACCAATGCGGAAGAGTTTGTGCACACTAGTACCTTCTCTCGTAGAGCGCACCGGTAATTGAGAGCTCTAGAGCATTGAAAAATGTGAAAAATCCGATTCTTTTGCCGTATTTTTTTTTTGTAACCCTTTTCTGATGCGCATGCTTTATAGGTGTACTGGTGTTGTTTCTTATGAACGCACTGGTCAGTTTGTGTTTTGGTGCGTTGTTTTATGATGCACCGGTGCGCGTTCTTAATACCACACCGGGCGTTTTCAGTTTTGGCGCGTTGTTTTATGATGCATCGGTGCGAAAGAGTTGTGAAGCACCGGTGCTCTACAATAATACAACGCACTAGGTGGGTGTGTACGGAGTGCACGGTGTCCGGTGTGCCAATGTTTTGTGTGCACCGGTGCTTTCTCTTGTAAGGAGCACCGGTGCGATGTTGAATGATAAGTGCATCGAGTGGAAAACATCCGCAAAACCCTCCACCCGCCAACCTCCTCTAGTAACCTCTGCTAGAAATAGATGTATGGGGTATTTTTATAAGGGGTTCCTCAAAAACATCTGCTACAGGGTATTTTCCTTGTAGTGCCAAGACCAAAATTCTTAGGTCTCTCCTCAACCAAAATAGGATCAATCATGCATTGTGCATGCTTTCCTAAAACCTTGCCTTCATAGCCCATTTTAAGCATTAACTTGGACCCTATACCTCTTGTGTGCTTTTCAAATGAACCAACACATCTTTCTGAAGAGGAAACTAAAGACAAATTAGAGTGAATTACCTCTGCTTCACGCATGTTCTTGGTTAAGGCCTCTTGGGCTTGATGGAGCTGCATCTCCATCTCATGTAATATTTGAGGAATTTCTTTCTTCTCTTGCTTCATAGCAAACAATTTCTCACGAATTCTAGTGCTTTCTCTTCTATCTTCAAACAAAATCTACACCATGTCCTTCAAGATGTAGAAGTCTCGCTTCATGTCTTCATCGAAGAATCTTGTGAAGGAGGAGGATTTTGAAACCTCAAATGATGAAGTTGTCATTATGAAAATGAATAAAATAACTTCAAAAAAATTCACAAAGCTTTCAAAATAATTGACAAATATTATGAACAAAATGGCTGTAGAGTCAAGCTCTTCTTCAAGCAGCCTTTTTATAAACACCCTCTTGTACTTCAAGGGTAGCCTTGAGGTCCTTTGGTTAAGGAAGATTCCTTCAACCCTCTCTTCCTTCTTGTCCTCTTCTGGACTTAGCTAACAATAGATTTCCCTTCACCTCTAGCAAACTCAAACAACAGTAAGTTTGCAAACAGTCAAATCCTTTGCACTGTTTAAACACATTTTAAGTCAAACAAGCAAGATATTGCTCTGTCAATCAAGAAATCAAGTGCTATGATACCAACGTGATTTGAAAATGGGTTGGATAAATTTTTATTCTTTTCAAGAACCTCCCACTAAGATAAACAAATAAAATATCTAGCTTGTACTTGACTTTTGTGGAAATTTTTACTTGAAATAGGTGTATGTTTTTTAATTGTTTAAGTGATTTAATTCCATTTGTTTTTGCTGGTATTAAGCATGTGTAACAGAAATATAATGTAACAAATAAAAATCAACACTTAACAACAAATTTAATCTAGGAGATCACCCGAATATCGTTGGCTACGTCTCCTTGAGCTCTTGTCATCTTGACTTGGCTCTTTGGGATTATGGAAAATTTTATTTTACAAGTTCCACACTTAACTCCAATGGTTATTTAACTAAACCAATGGGCTTAGAATACCATCTATATCCCTGTCACATCTGTCATCACTCTGAAAACAGATCTATGCTCCCTTAGAGTTGATTCCTACTGTCGGTGCTTTGAGCTACACTGAGCTTCTCTATGGCACAAAATCCTTTAGAATTCCATTTTTATCATTGAAACCTTAGCTACTCTCTCCATCACATATCAAACCTCCAAAATGGATTGATAATTTTCTCAAAATGAGCACTGCATCCCCAATCTAGGCCTCCCTCCACGGTTGGCCCTTCGCTGCCCAAAAATTCCCTGTAGCTTCTCAAGATCTAGAAGTCTTCAAATGAATCTAAAAATCCATTAAATGGATTCATAATGTCAAAAATAGTCAGAATAGACTATTCGTTCACTGAAATTGGCCTCCAGCTTCTCCGGTTTCGCCTCCAACACCTGTTGGCACCCCTTGGCACTCGGGTCAAAGAAAAATTTTCTGTGGCTTCTCGAGATCTAGAAGTTCTCAAAAGCTTCTAAAAACTCCCCCATTGGATTTAGAATGCTCATTACAGTCAGAAATGGCTATTGGTTTGCTGAAATAGGTTTCTAGCTGCCCTGGCTAGGCCCCGAACTGCTGCTGGCACTTGCTGGCCCTAGTAGCCCCTGGAACTTCTTTGAAGCATATCAGCCTTCAAAAGTACTCTACAGGCTCTTCAAACCACACCATTAGTTCTAGAACATATGAAACATCTAAAATTGACTATTGGATCTCTGAATAAGGCCTCTAGCTCCCCTGGCTAGACCTCAAACTCCTACTGGCCCATAGTGGCCCTGGTGGCCCCTAGAACTTCTTAGAAGCAAAAAACTGCTCAAAATTACTCTTATGGCTCTACAACCCTCACCAATGAGTCTAGAATGTCTGAGATAGTCGAAATTGACTATTGGCTCTCCAAAATTGGTTGAATCTAGCTCAAGATAGAGCCTAAACTCAATTTGCCCAATGACCCCTAGGAATCCTCCACCAAATGTGGAGAACTGGACTTAACTCCAGTTAAGTTCGGAAAAATCCAACATTTATGGTGGTACGGAAAATATCCCACCAGTCTAACAGTTAGTGGTAAATTTCGAACCATCATGTGGTCACATGCATTGAAAACTGCATGGTGACATTAATTGTTATCGTAATTTCCAGGGTAACAAAATGCATGTGAACACGTTTACAACTGGTGGGTGTAACCATTTTCCACTAGCGGTTATTAGGGTTTAGCCCACGGTCTTGGAACGATGGCCATATGGCCCCTCTCCAAACCCCAAACATGAAAACCATCTCCACTAGAACCGACGCACCTTCTATGTTAAGTAACAAACAATAGGTGAGTTGGTAAGGTGTTCTATGCACATGCAGCAGGTCTCGCGTTCGACTCTGGTGTAGTCCAAAAATTTTAGACCACTGAACATGGGCCACGTGGCGGCTCCTGATTGGATTAAAATCCAACGTACAGCCCCAACTGCCAATTAAACAATGCCACTTGTTATAACCTAATTGGAGCAAATGCAATATTCCGAGGAATATTCCAGGAATATTCCAGGAATATTGCCTAGAATATTGTCTTTTTAATTTTCCCAAAATTCAAGTCAAACTTGGTCAAAGTCCAAATATTGCAATTTACTAGACTTTTCAAACTGCGATGACTTCTTCATATGGTGTTGGTTTTTCAAACTGTTTGTGGTGTCGGAATCAAGAATACGAGATCTATCCGGTCGCTTAGGTTCGACATACTTCCAAACACTTTGAATTTTGAGCTATCACTTAGGTCCTTGATCCATATCTGATCAATACCACAGTTCAGTTATGGTCGACCCGAAACTCCAACGATAACACGAACCACACCATATTCAAAACAAAATTGTAATATGGTTGGAACCTAGACTGTAACACAAACCCTCACCGCAATTAGACCATGATTCAAAAATGGTTAAGTTTTGGGTGCGAAAATTCAAACCCGACCCGGGTTCAAATAAAGACAACCACAGTTGCAGAGGGGTTAAGCCAATGGTTCATTTTTTAAAACCAACCCCGGATCCTACGACATTTATGAAGCCACATGTCACCTATCTGTTGGTTATGGGGGTCACCACACCATTTAAAGCATTCGACAATTTTCCCATGAACTGGTGCGAATCTCGCCGGCGTCAGGCAAAATTGTCGCTCCACGTGGCCGAAAACTGCGGAAATGTAGGATGGATTGTAGGTGGGTGTGAATTGTAGCACAATTAGCAGAAAAGTTGTTCTAGAGCATACCGCAGTTAGTTTTTTACCTTTTTTATTGCAAAAAGAGCTCAGCTAGGGGTTTTTTACTGTTCTTGAGCCATTAGAGACAATATTTTTGCATTTTGAGCATTTCAAATCTATGTAAACACATATTTTTTAGCATAATGAAAGAGACCTAACATTGAAAGATGGACCAGGAGATGTAGCCCAGAAGGGGTGAACTCCTTCATCATTTTATTATCTTTTGTTTCTATTATGGTATTATTATTTATGTTATTTGTCGCAAAACTGAGTTTAAAATCATAAATGATGTGTTAATGCAACTTCCCTAGTTGCCCTAAAGACATAAATTTTCACTTGCAAACTTTCATAAAAACCTTCAAGTTTTCATATACAGATCACATATGTGTAATAATAAGTCTATATTTTGTATCTTTGAACTATTTACTCTTCAACTCACTTCTATAAACTTGAAAATCCAATATGTTTCTCCTCATCATTATGTCAATTGTGCGTAATTTTTTTCACTGACTTTAATGTAATCCACAACTTCATGTTTATTTGACATCCTTTATATGTCTATTCCTTTGTAACTAATCACTTAACTTTAAATAATCTTCATGTCATAATAAATCTCCTCCTTTCCTCCCAACATTCATGTAACTTCTTTGGGAAACACTGTTGGGTATGTGTTATATTCTTTCCACGACTAGTCACGCGCGAGGGTGCAGCAGCGCCCCCTGTCGGGGTCTGGGGCAGCGCACCGGGAAAATTTTTTTGGACCTTATTTTCTGGTGGGCGGACCCGCCCATGGTTTTGTGCATGAGTTTGCACATGGTTTTGAGGCATGATGGTTTTCGGCCCCTGGTATTTTGTAGATCCGATCAAGGGAACTACAGTTATGTTCTAATCTACGGTTAATGGATTGGGGTTTATGTATGCTTCAACATGTATATATATGTGTTATAACACTAAAAGGAATATAATGAAAAATCAAGCTGGTTGTCCCGATTTGGGATCCAGGGGAAAATCTCTGTGTTTATCTGTTTTATGTTTTATGCTCTCGCTAGTGTTTATTTTCTGTTTTAAAGATTCGTTCGTAGATAATTTCTGTACAGAGTTAAAACCTACAAACACTATTATCAATCAAGCCTACCTTATTATGAGAAACATTCACATCTTCCTTTAGATTTAACTTGATTTGATTTTCTTTAGGTTTATCTTAAAATAAACGTGCTATCCTTCTTATTGCTTGGGTTTATCCTTTTTTCCTTCATCTTTTTGGATTCCATTGACTTAGCTGACCAGTTCAAATTCCTTCTACCTAAGTCTTCACATTTCTTGGTTACTTGAGTTTATCCTCTTTGCCTTCATCTTTTGGGATTCCATTGACTTAGTTGACCAGTTTAAATTCCTTCTACCTAAACCTTCATATTTCTTGGTTTCTTGGGTTTATCCTCTTTGCCTCCATCTTTTAGGATTCCATTAACCTAACTAACCCCTTCAAATTCCTTCTACCTAAGTATTTAGTTGTTTTAATACTTACATCAATTTTAACTATCATATTTTGGCTTAACCTTTCATCTTTTTATGAGCGTCAACAATATCTTCCAAAATATATAACATTATGACTTACAATTTATAATTTTACCAAGCCTCCAAACCCACTTTTATTTTCACTTACATTTTTCAGAAAATTTCTGTACATTATACCAACTAAATGCTCTTATGACATACTCTTGTTTAAGAAAAAGATTAGACCCATGTGTACTTATTACCGTCATTTCAATCCATTATTGTTTTTCTTACATTCTCTAATACTCTTGTTCTAAATCATTGTTTAATTAAATTTTGAAATTAATTGTAAAAATAACATGTCTTTTTAAAAACAAATAATATCAAAATTTTGAAAATTAAAAAACATAATGATATATAATACAAATATTTCACACTTTTGAAAAATATTCATTGCAATTTATGAAAAATCAATAGAGTCAATTCCAAAAAGAATTTTCATTTGATAATTCTTCTTAATAATTTGAGATAATATTTAAATGCTATGGTA
Organism: Pinus albicaulis; assembly: GCA_034641835.2. Classification (NCBI taxonomy): domain Eukaryota; kingdom Viridiplantae; phylum Streptophyta; class Pinopsida; order Pinales; family Pinaceae; genus Pinus; species Pinus albicaulis. The sequence goes on from CM076571.1 coordinate 629,262,913, forward strand.
TTCCAACTTCAATCTATTTTCTCTTTGTGTTAGGAGATTTTATCTGATGATTACTTAGTGATATTTTTGGTTAATCCAAATCAATACGCCAATATGTTAATATTATACCTGATTTGGTCCAAATTATTCATTTTTCTTGTAATTTTTGTTGGATTAAGTAAATATTTCACGAAATGTATCTCTATTGATGTATAGATGTATAGTGAAACCAATACATATTACAACTAATGTAATTTTATTTTCTTGTTTTAATAAATCAATCAATTTCACATTAGATGAATAACAATTTTAGTTGTTACCCCAAGGAACCCTACAATTAAAATTCACTTAATTTTTTTATTTTTTTTAGGTTTAGTTTTCTTATTTCCATCATGAAATTAGATAAGTTTTCCTTAATTTTTCAAAGTTTTTTATTTCAACTTAAGTTGGATGAGGATCTATTGATTTTTTATTTTAGTTTTTAAATTAACATTTTAGATTGATTTTTGAGGGAATATGCTTAGCATGCGCTTGGTCTAATGCTTATCAACTACTGTAGTGTGTTACAAAGTTTGTTAGATTGCATTGACTTTTTATAAATTAAAAAATTAAATTAGTGCCAAATGACTCCTGCCCACCAATTTTCTAAAGATTTGAGATTATTCCAATTCTAATAAATTCCTCCATTATAAGTTCTTCATTATTATTTATAACATTCATTTATAGATAATCAAATTTTATTTTATTTTTCTCAAATTAAAGTTAACCCATAATCTTTTTATATATGATTAATCATGTAAATGTTTACATTAGTAAATCATCCACATTAATATTTTTAATATAATTATACTAATTTATATTTTTATTAAAAAAATTATATTATTAATTTATATTTTTTAATTTTTTTTTTTTTTATAAAAAAATATATTATTAATTTATATTTTTTAATCATAACATTTTTTTTATTATTAATCTCAAAGAAAAAAAAAAATCCTCATCAAAATTTAAAAAAAAAATCACTTAAAAAAACAATTCCTATCAACACATTATTCCATTTGCTTCAAAGTACCAGATAACTACCCTAACTATCATCATACATGTCATCCAACAAATTTTAAATAGTTAGTATCTCAATATTACTTTAACTATCATCATACATGCCATCCAACACATGTTAAATAGTTAGTATCTCAACAGTACTTTTAAAAAATATTCATATGATTTGATTATAATGAATAATGTAATTATAGTGCATTATAAAATATGAATAGCGTTAAAAACTATAAATTTATAAAAAAAAATATTTTTAAAAAAATATAAAATAAAATAAAATAAAATAATGTAAAATAATAAATTTATAAAAAATTAGTATAAATAATATTTTTAAAAACATTATTTAGAATTAGTCTCAATTGGTTGTCCTAGAAATGTGAAGTTGTTGTAATTTGAAAAATTGAAGTTCAAATTTCATCAATAGCGAGGACAATTTGTAACCCCTAAAAATTTGCTAGTATTTACGTATCAAGCTACTAAATTCCTCTATGCTAAAAATAAATAAATATTATATCATTTTTTAATTTGCTAAATAATAAAATGATTTGCACTTTTTTCTACCCTCCTTTGAAAATAAATATCATACTTACTAACCCATCCCACCTCTAAAAATAAATATCACACTTACTAACCCATCCCACTTTTTATTTAAACCTATATTAAACTCTCTCAATCTAAAAGTTTAAAAAATCGTTTTTTTCAAAATAAAAGCCGCTTTACTTTCCATGATTTCCTCGGATCAAATTCCAATGTCCGGCAAAACTTGAATTCTTAATTGTACGATAAACTATTTTTAATCTCTTGGCCATTAAAATATCATTACCAATCGGACCCCACTACAAATGTTCAGACGAATATAAATTTGATCAGAATGCTCTTCAGATTTTTTTTCCTTAAAGAGTAAAGAATTTTTCAGTTTTACACCCATTTCAAAGTGTTTTAGATTGATTCATTTTATAAAAAGTTGTGCGGCTGCAACTATCTTTGTACGTTTAACTATCTTGGTACGTGTTGTTTTTCATTTTATTTATTTTCCCTTTTGAACGGTTTGTGACATTGGATTCTGATCTGAGTGGTTTCTGCGCGTAGATTCCACAATCACATACTCTCTTTGAACAAGCACCGTCAAAGAAGAACCCCACAGGATATGATTTTCATATCTCACTAATTTTAAATTTTCTATAACCTTTGCTAACTTGCATCGGCCCAATTTCATTGTAGAAAGCCACCATCTTAATAATATCTTCATGTATCTCCAATCATTTCTCGTAAAAAATAATAATATTTCACCACCTCCATATAATCCATAAGATGTACAACAATAGTGTCCTGTATCTTCGATCTTTAATCCATGTTCTGAAGGACATTGGCAACTTGTTGGAATGTCTTTTATCTATAATATTAAGATGTCCCAACACCTTTTGCCAAATTTCTTTTTTATAAATACATTCCATAAACAGAATTTTTTCTGGAGATGAGAAAACCAGCAACAAAAATTTGGTCGAACTTTTACTCTTGAAATAGTTTGGCCGAACTAGTTGCTATAAATAAATCGCCGCGAAGTTTATTTGTTTACCGGTCTGTTTGTTCGCGGGTTTTTTTGTCTGTCTTGCTGCTGCTCTGTTTGTTTGCGCGTTTTTGTCTGTGCTGCTGCTCTGTTTGTTTGCGCGTGTTTGTCTGTGCTGCTGCTTACATCTGCGCTGTTGGTCTGCGGCAACTTCAAGCGACTTCAATACCAGGTATTTGTTCTGCTCTTTATTCAACATATTCGGCATGCTCTTTATCTGTGTTAGTAGTTATGTATTTGTAGCGCTGGTTGTTGCTTTCGCTGTAGTAGTGATGTTAGATGTATCATGTGAATGTCAAGATTTAAATATTTAACCGTGGTAAATATCATATGCACTACAAAATTACTCAAATTAATACATCATTCTATGGAATTTTTGTTATTTTTTGTGAAGGTGAATAGTCGCTGGGTTTTTTTCTCTGTGCTATTGTTGGTCTGTTTGTTCGCGCATTTTTGTCTGTGCTGCTGCTTACATCCGCGCTGTTGGTCTGCTGCTTTCGTCCGCGCTGTTGGTCTGCGGTGACTTCAAGTGACTTCAATACCAGGTATTTGTTCTACTCTTTATTCAACATATTCGGCATGCTCTTTATCTGTGTTAGTAGTTATGTATTTGTAGTGCTGCCTGTTGCTTCAGCTATAGGAGTGATGTTAGATGTATCATGTGAATGTTAATATTTAAATATTTAATCGTGGTAAATATCATATGCATTACAAAATTACCCAAATTAATACATCATTCTATGGAATTTTTGTTATTTTTTGTGAAGGTGAATAATGCATGCATGATAAATACCTCCAGATGTAATGAAATAGCCATCCATATGTTTACATCATAAACCCAACATTGAACTTCAACTAGACACAGTACATCATCATGACTAAATTACATATTTGTAGCCCCAAATTCCGTGAAACACGGGAACAAGAGGCTCACAAATATCCAATTAAAATTCATATTCTGAGCACTTTATTGGGAAAATATTCTATACTAGTATTTGATATGATAGAAACAAAGTTTGTTTTCTGGCAGGAATGGTAAACTGTACTTCTCCTCAATTGCCTTTAGTATAGTTTTAATATAATCTAATGCCTAGTCAGGATCATAAAAAAATGATATTCTGCCAGCATTCTTCAAGGGAAATTTCTACTTTGAAGGGCCTCTTTTTTCTGAGTTTAAGGGCAGGACATGGGTCAAAATAACCTCTTTACTGTTTTTGTAAACCTTTTAACATTGTCCAATCTGCTAAGTGTTTTAAGTACTAAAACAAGGGCTAGCTTCCATCATGATCAGTGGTCGTGATTAGGTTCAGTAGTTGTGATTAGGTAGGTGCAGATATCGCTATGTTACCCTTTCTGTCATGTTTCCTTTGAACCATTTATTTTATAATGTAACTAGTTTTTAGTATCATTTTCTGTCATTTCTTTTAGAATCTAACTAGTTTTTAATATTATGATAGTTGGATTCATTACATTCACTTTCATAATCTAGTTAAGATTCTAATTTCATACTATTTAGAGCTAATCATATCTTATTTTGAAATATAGTCTAGCTGCTATTTCACTAACATGGTAGCTATATTTACTCATCTCATTTCATATTTTAGTTGCTTTGTTTTCAGTAGTTGGGAAATTTCTATTTTGAAGGGCCTCTTTTTTCTGAGTTTAAGGGCAGGACATGGGTCAAAATAACTTCTTTACTGTTTTTGTAAACCTTTTAACATTGTCCAATCTGCTAAGTGTTTTAAGTACTGAAACAAGGGCTAGCTTCCATCATGATCAGTAGCCGTGATTAGGTTCAGTAGTTGTGATTAGGTAGGTGCAAATATCACTATGTTACAATTTCTGTCATGTTTCGTTTCAACCATTTCTTTTATAATGTAATTAGTTTTTAGTAGATCATTTTCTGTCATTTCTTTTATAATCTAACTAGTTTTTAATATTATGATAGTTGGATTCATTACATTCACTTTCATAATCTAGTTAAGATTCTAATTTCATATTCTTTAGAGCTAATCATATCTTATTTTGAAATATAGTCTAGCTGCTATTTCACTAACATGGTAGCTATATTTACTCATCTCATTTCAGATTTTAGTTGCTTTGTTTTCAGTAGTTGGGCATGCTTACTCCCTGTCCTAAAATTATTCTCTTATAGGCATTGATTTAAAAAAATGCTCGACACATAATGGCATGATATTTGTAAAATATATAATCATGCAGTCCCTATTTTTAACTTTATAAAAATAACTCGATGGAGTTACTTCAATTTCACACCGATGTAACATGATTCACACAACATGCTGATATATAATAATTTACAAACTATTCAATCTAGTCATACAAAATAAAAGTAACTAGAATTATCACAAGCCTTTAATATCTTGTCACAATAATTGAATGGCTTATATTTAGCATTTTTCCACTCTTCATAGATTTAGAAGAATTACAATCTAGGAAGACTAGCAAAAAATTGCAAAGTTTTAATCAAAATTCTAAGCACAAAAACATAAAAGTAGTTAGATTAGCAAGTACACATACAAAAAAGAAATCCTAAATACTACATCCAAAAAAAATTTTGAACAAAAAAAGAAATAAATAATAACAGAAATACTCTGCCAAATCAGAAGGCATTGCAGACAGAACAAAGTATCAACAACGTGCACATGGAAGCAATTTATCAAGAGGTTCCATACATATAACTTCAATGGAAACACACTCACCTGAAATCTTCCCTTTATTAGTCTCAATGGCTGGACCATCATTGCTGGAATTTCCAAAAGCATCCTCTCATCTTCCCCAATTAGTGTAGATCCATGCAAAACCATGGAATTGTTGGAAATCTCCTTGATATTACTAGATTTAACTGAGTCCAATGTTGATTCATCAGACGGTTTAGATTTATCCTCTGAAGATACAAAACCATGCTCTAAATCATCATTTTTATCTTTAGTGATTTCAAAATCACTTTTAGTTCCTTCATCTTCATGTCCTTCTTCAAGCAAACTTTCTTGTGGCAATAACAAAGAAGGATTTGCAGGAAGAGAATTTCCCATTGAACTTTCATCCTCATTGTCAGAATTCCTCCTCCTTTCGATGTTATGTTTACCCATAGGTTGAAAATCATCATAATTTGTAGTTTCTCCTTTATGTGATGTTCCACTGTAGTTCCTCTTGGCATGATGCCATGGACCCTCAAAATATATGCTCTAGTTAGATTTCTCTCTCCCATCTATCATTTCTTCTTGAAGGAAGGTGGTCATTCATTAGGAGGGACTTTTACCATTTTGTAGTTATGATTTTGCTTATTAATTTGTGGGATACTAATATGAATCAAAGGGTGATCTAAATGATTGACCGATCTTCATTGTATTCTTGTTCCCTCACTTTACTTGGGAGGTTAGTCTTTGATCCTAGTCCAATGGGACCTCCTCCAAGGCCTTAGTATTATAATAAGGATAATACTATTGAGGCTCTAATTGAAGTAGGATGGCCATGATATTCCATACTTGCCACTTTCCATCATTCCCTCTATTCCATATCCATTCTCCAGGAAAGTAATCTTTGATCATGGAGATTGACACACTCATCCCCATCCTTGTGTTTGGGCCAAAGAAAATTGCACTAGAGTTCATGAATCTAAATGAATGATGAAAGAAAAGAAAGACACGATAAAGAAAAAATGAAAAATGAAAAAATGGTTGGGACAAAACTTAGTGTGTGGGAAAAATCCTAGTATGAGCTTTACCCCATAGTCATCACCTAATTCCTAGAGCACTTGATGTTCCACACATAAAGGAGCCTTGTATTGTTCCAACCTTAACAAGCAATAAACTGCCTCATCCTAAGGAATTATAAATGCTCAATCTCTCAAATGCAATAGTGGGCTCCTTATCCCTTTATCCCTCTATTATAAGTGGGTTATGGTTTGCTTGACAATTATGACAAGTGTATTTTTTTTTCATCCTTATGTTCTTTTTCATTATTATGTCTTTAGGTTTGGAGTAGGTGACACGAGTCCCTTTATCCCTCTATTATAAGTGGGTTATGGTTTGCTTTGTCTCATTGTTATGGTATAGTGATTTGTGATCCAGAGAATTTTTTTTAGTAATTTCAACTTTAAAATTTTGATTTTTAACTAAGAAGTTAACATCTTTATGCTCACACATATTACCTTTGCTTTTTATTCTCTCTTACACACAGATATATATATATATATATATATATATATATATATATATATATATATATGAAGAGATGATCCCATTTTCTTAAATTTTATTCATAGATCAAATGTCATTTAAATACAAGATTTATCATAATGTACAATGATTCATTCCATATTATTTATAATTTTTTTCATTAAAAAATGAACCCTTTAAATGATGAACCTAGTTAATGCTTCTTCTTCATGAAGAAGACTACTTGATATTTAAATTTGAAGTTGATGATGGTCGTTTGTTATCTTTCTTGATTACTTCAAATTATTGACACAATCATATGCTTCTTGTTACTCTTTCTATTCCTTCCTTATATTTTATTCTCCCCCTTAGATATTGTGTACTCTCCCACATAGATATTGCACTCAATTTTGATGGTCCTTTGTTATCTTTCTTGACTACTTCAAATTATCAAATTATTGACACAATCATATAGATATTGCAGTCGATTTTGATGATCCTTTGTTATCTTTCTTGACTACTTCAAATTATTGACACAATCATATGCTTTTACCTTAATATCTTGTAGAGCCCATTTCATCCAAAACACTCAAAAAGAAGTAACTACTATGTATTCCGCTTCTACTCTAGGTAGAGAAAGCAACGACTCTTTCTTGCTTAACCATTAAACCAAAGACTCTTCTAAGTAGAATTATACATTGTCCATTTGTACTAAATTCACAAGCCTAGTTGAATCTCTATATGTTGTCAATGTAAATTTCTCACAAGTAAATTTGTCAATGTAAATTTCTCAACTTCTACAAGTTTTATAGGTAGAGTCTGTAAAGGGCCAGGTAGCCTTTGGATCTCATCTTTTATGGAAGGTGACATATATAGTAAATGCCCCTACAATCAATCTCTGGAATAGATCTAAATAGAAGTTCTTCATTTTAATATCCATAAAACACAACCACTTTAAGGTAAACTGTTTACATGCACGTCATTTCTCCCACAAACTAAAGGCTTCCTCCCATTAATTTTAGATGTGAATTCTACCATAAAATTTTTAAGTCAAACTTTAAGATAAACCATGCACATGTCATTTGCAATAAATTTCAATTTAATATCTAAATTCACATATGTTTAGTGGTGTCATTGTTTCACTTCTGATATTATGTTGCTTACCTTGATGAACAGGTGGAACTCTGCTGGGAGGCCTCTCTGTTTTTTGACTCTTTTCTCATATTGTCAAATGTTGTTATACGTTATATGGGCTATACTGTATAGTTATTAGACTACATATCTTCATATAGAACTTGCAAATAGTATGATGGAAACCAAACATAATAATTTATTAGGACATCACAACTTGCTAATCAGTTATTAGACTACATATCTTCATATAGAACTTGCAAATTTAGCATGATGGAAATGTGAACTAATTAGTTATTAGACTACATATCTTCATATAGAACTTGCAAATAGCATGATGGAAATGTGAACTTGCAAATAGTATGATGGAAATGTGGATCTCAAAGAAAAGTCATGATTAATGCTCTAGAAACCAAACATAATAATGTATTAGGACATGCTCCTTTAACTTGAAAATAGTACATGGTCGAAATGTGAATCTCATGACTCTTCATGATTAATGCTTCTAGAAAACAAACATAATTTAATGTATTAGGACATGCTCCTTTAGGCTTGGTGGAATTACCTTTGCTTTCATGATTAATGCTTCTAGAAACCAAACATAATTTAATGTATTAGGACATAATTTAATGTATTAGGACATGTTCCTTTAGGCTTGGTGGAATTAACTTTGCTTTTTATTTCTCTCATACATGCACACACACACACACACACACACACATATATATTAAGAGATGATCCCATTTTATTTTTTATTCATAGATCAAATGTCATTTAAATACAATATTTATCATAATGTACAATGATTCATTCCATATTATTCATAAATTCATAATGTACAATGATTCATTCCATATTATTCATAAATTTTTTCATTAAAAAATGAACCCTTTAAATGATGAACCTAGTTAATGCTTATTCTTCATGAAGAAGACTACTTGATCTTTCAATTTGAATTTGATGATGCCAGGTTTGTTATCTTTCTTGACTACTTCAAATTATTGAAACAATCATATGCTTCTTGTTACTATTTTTATTGGACTTCCTTATATTGTATTCTCCCCCTTAGTTATTGTGTACTCTCCCACATAGATATTGCACTCAATTTTGATGGTCCTTTGTTATCTTTCTTGACTACTTCAAATTATCAAATTATTGACACAATCATATAGATATTGCACACAATTTTGATGGTCCTTTGTTATCTTTATTTACTTCAAATTATTGACACTTGATCATATAGATATCATATCTAGATATTGCACTCAATTTTGATGGTCCTTTGGTATCTTTCTTGACTACTTCAAATTATTGACACTTGATCATATAGATATTGCACTCAATTTTGATGGTCCTTTGTTATCTTTGTTGACTACTTCAAATTATTGACACAATCATATGCTTTTTGTTACTCTTTCTATTCCTTCCCACATAGATATTGCACTCAATTTCATAGGCTCTTCTTTTGAAATCAAATATATTGTATTCTCCCCCTTAGATATTGTGTACTCTACCACATAGATATTGCACTCAATTTCATAGGCTCTTTTTTTGAAGTCAAATAAGTGGCAATAATTTACAAGAACTGTCCCTAATTTGTTTCTCACATGTTCAAATGGTTCTCTAACAAGATAATTAACAAGAACTATTCCTAATTTGTTTCTCACATATTCAAATGCTTCTCTAACAAGAGGCTTTAAAGGATCTACAACCTCCGGTTGAAGGATGAAGGGCAAAGACCTTCAAAGTACAACCAAAGGTTGAAGGATCTACAACCAAAGGTTGAAGATCATTAAACCAATGGTTTAATAATACAACCTTGAGTGATTCCACGGGTCCTCTACACCCTTCACATGGTGAAATTGGGATAGGTCTAGTGTTTACTTCTACAAGTTCTATAGGCAGAGTCTGTAAAGGGCCAGGTAGCCTTTGGATCTCATTTTTTATGAAAGGTGACATATCTAGTAAATTCCCCTACAGTCAATCTTTGGGATGGATCTAAATAAAAGTTATTCATTTTAATATCCATAAAACGCAACCACTTTAAGGTAAACTATGTACATGTGTCATTTCTCCCCCAAACTAAAGACTTCCTCTAATATCCATAAAACACAACCACTTTAAGGTAAAATGTGTACATGTGTCATTTCTTCCACAAACTAAAGGCTTCCTCCCATTAATTTTAGATGTGAACTCTACCATAAAATTTTTAAGTCAAACTTTAAGATAAACAATGCACATGTCATTTACCTCATGATCTTGTGTCATTTTTCTCATGCATTTGCAATAAATGTTGATTTAATATATATATTTTTATTGAATTTGTTTTTTTTTCAGGGATAAGAAAACCATTAAATATGGTTGAAAAATGGAAATTATGCATAGAAGTTTCTTGCTATCCCAATCCAGGGAAAGCAGTGATTACATATGTGCTTTCCAATATTGCGACTAGCAAAGTCGTCCAAAAGAAAATGAATATACTGGGAAGAACAACAAACAACGAGGCATATTATATTGGTGATAAAAGTCTTGGGAACAACGATGAAGTATGGATCAAATGGAATTGTAGTTTTCATCAATTCTGAACTTGTGTGCAACCAGATGAATGGCGTGTGCCAAGTTAAAAATGAGAGGCTAAAAGAACTGCATGGAATAACAAACAATATTGTTAGCTAATTTCGATTTTTTAGTATAAGGCATTGTACACATGTGAATAAGATGTCTGCTGATCTATTGCGCGAGTCAATGCCAATTCATGATTCATCTATCAAAGATGAATTAGAATTATACAAAGTAATGCCAATGCAAGATTCATCTCTCAAAGATGAATTGGTTTTGAGATGCTCTTCTTCAAAAATTCAAGATTCATCTCTCAAAGATGAATTAGTGTTGAGACGCTCCCCTTCAAAATTTATTGATGGACATTGTAACATATCTTGGATATGTTTTTGTTGTGTACTTATAAATGCATCTTTTTTAATGACCATGTGTTTTTTTCAATTATATATCAAGTGTGCTCCCATCACACCATGTAAAGCGCAACTTGGTGAACTTCACATTTGCAACAAGTGGTGAACTTCACGTTTTTATAAAATTAAAATGCGGGGACTTCAAGAAATTTTTGTTTAAATGGAGTTTAATGCTTTTTTTTTAATGACCATGTGTTTTTTTTCAATTTTATACCAAGTGTGCTCCCACCGTGTAAAGCGCAATTTGGTGAACTTATCATTTTTATAATTTCTTTTTTGCTTAAATTGAGTTTCACACATCAATTATTGCTTTGAAAGTTGTGTTCTACATAATTTGTATACACTAAATTACAAATTGATTTTTTGAAATATATTTTGTGTAAATGTTCACCAATAGATATATATATCATGGAGGATGAACGACAAAGATCAACTGAATCCCATATGGGGTTTCAGGGATCGGGGGAAGTTCACGGTATTTAAATATAATCTTAAATCTCCATACATGTGTGTACATATGGAATTGATTTTTTATTAATTTTGTGAGTTAAATTAGTTGTTAATAAGTTTCATTTTTTAATTTTTAGGAGCTAAGAGGAGAAGGGTTTCTATTCCATCCATGGAGCATGCCCATGGTTCACCCAGTCGTGGTATGGTTCACCCAATTCAATCAGTGAATATGTATATGTATTTATATGTACACATGAATGTATTTTTCAATTGATTATAAGTTCGTATTTGTTTATAAAGCTTCTCTCTCGTCTCGAGAGGTTGGTGGTGGTTCAAATCCACTTAGAGGGCCATCAATGAGTGGTAGCAGGTTGCATGAAGGGGGTGATATTTATTCCCCCGAAGGCCAATCAATGGCTGCTGGTTCTTAGCAGGGTCGTTCTGGGTCTGGTTCTCAGCAGGGTCATGTTGGAGAAGATGCTAACCAACCACGTCAAGGTTGCCATCAATTTCAATATTTTTTTCATTAAATTTGTACGACTTTTTTTACATGTGTTTTTTCTAATATACGAAATTTTATATATATTGATGCAGAGGTTGAAAATGTTCCAAATAGTGGTCAAAATAGACGCAGGGCAAACCGCTACATTCAAGAAGAAGGTTGTCTACCCAGCACAACTTATCCAGCCGACATTTCTGATATACCATGGGAAACAAACATGGCGCAATGCACCTTACAAAGGTGTGAAAAACTTCATGCAAAATTGCAGAGAGATCTCGTGATTTTGACTCTACTTGCTGAGAGTCGACAAAGCCTTGAAATAGTTACACATTCATTGGGCGAAGTTGTAAATGTGTACAAAAATCTTGGGCCAACGACTGATACATTTGTAGAAGTGATGAGAAAGAGAAAGGAAATAGTAATGGGTCTAGATAAATGGGAGGATGTAAAATAAAAAGTTACAAAAGATGTGGCCAAGTCAATGTTTAATTTCAAGGAAGGGCCAAAAAGAAAAATGTTGAAGGTGCAATATTTCAAGCACCCAAATATAGCTCGCTATTTGTATGATAGGCACCTTGCGGCCTATGGAAGACTCCCATGGAACGACGAGGTTCCTGTATATTTTGCACAAATGTTTTACGCAGAATTTTTTTTGGGTATGAAACCCAACTACAATGACCTTCCGTCAGAATTTTTTGGTCCAGGGAAAGGTCGATTATATGACCGTAATGGCGCTAAGCGAGATGTGGAGTTGCCTCGCCCTGAGCTGCCATTGGTGAGTCGACCTTTTTGGGTTGAAACTCTGCGGTCAGAGATGGATGCGACTTCTCAAATAAGTCGAGAAGCAAGGGATGTCATGATCGACAATGTTTACAACGGATTAAGTGGAGTCGATGTTTGTTTAAATCGACAAAGAGCACGTGAAAAAGCACATGGCAATTTTGTGTATTATACAGATGAAGAGATTTACAACATGAATGTTGAAGATCTTTGAATATATGCAAAAAATTGTCGCAATGGTTTGCAAGACATAATTATTCATGAGGAAGAGGGCACTAGAACAGTATGTGTTAATGACCTTAGGGTTTGAAATTATTTTAACATACATATACATGTGTACAATTTGTAATAAATACATGTGTATGTACATGTATACATTTATTTGTATGTACATTAATCTAACAAAAATGTATGATTATATGTTAAAACACCATTTGCAGTTCTCACACATGATGCATGACGAAAATGTTAATATCACGTTCGGGACCTCTGGTTCAAACAATGCAGATGGGTCTCACCATCAAGATATGTTGGCAAATGTTAGTGTTTTTTAAGTGATATTTTAAAATAAATAATTGTGCACACATGTACATGTATGTATATATAATGATAAAATGTTTTAACAGATTCCGATTCCGTCCGATGTTTTTGGGATGGCGGTACCTTCTTCTTCCTTGGGAGATGTACCTTCTCCTTCCTTAGGAGATGAGCCACAAGTATGGACAAATTTTCACTTTTAAAATTTATGTTTAAAAGTTATATATATATATATTCCACCTCAAAAAGTTCCATTGAAAATTGATATATATATATATATATATATATATATATATATATTGAGTTATTTTAAATTTTTTGAATTTAGGTTCCTATAGAAGATTTCTTTAATCCACGGACTCTAGCGACGGAGATAGGAACATCCACACCATTTGAACAAGTTGTCTTTAACTTTTTTTTTTTAATATTATTGAAAATAAGTTTATATATGTACACGTGCATTTTCATTTGAAAGTTTTTAATATATATATATATATATATATATATATATATTTAATTGTACATGTATATTGTACAGTTTACCGCTGCAGAGGTTCCTATGGGGGTGGAACTTGTTCATCAAATGGAGAGGGAACCTCATGAGGTATTGCATGATTTTTTTGTTATATTTTGTTTTTTACATGAAGTTCTAGATATATATTCTCACTCATTTTTAAAACATCAAATTTTAATGTTCAAGTACATGTGCATTGTGTATGTAGGTTTCCCATGATGCTTCACATGATAGTGCGCGGATTGAGACCCTGATAGGAAAGACGCTAGATCCGTCTCTATTTGATGGACATGATTTGTAGATTTGATTTCAAGATTTAAATGGTCTTAAAATTTCTTTTTTTATATATGATCTAGATGCACTGTCATATATATATATATATATATATATATATATATATATAACTTGATACAGTTTGATACTTGTGAGATCTACAATTTTTGGACATATTTTATTACATTGTTAATATAATTTGTTTTGTTTCAAAAAGTTAATTTTTGGATGGTTTTAGTACTTTTGGCATGTGAATGTGAAGTAATGTTGTCATCTATAAATTAATGTTGTCATTTGAACTACATTTGGCATGTTATGTAATGATGTGTTATAATTTGTTTTGTTTTTAAAATTTAAGTTTTAGATGCTTGGAGTACATTTGTCATTTGAAGTAATGTTCTGATCTATAATTTTTTGTTAAATTAAAAGTTAAAAGTTTTGGATGGTTTCAATCTACATTTGGCATGTGATATAATGTTAAATGTTTTTATTGGATAGTTGAACTATAATTGGCATGGAATGTAAAGTAATGTTATGTATGATATAATCAAAAAGTTTTTAAAACTCAAGTTTTGGATGGTTTCAATCTACATTTCGCTTGTGATATTTAATGTTTTAATGTTGCACGATATATAATCAAAAAGTTTTTAAAACTTAAGTTTTGGATGGTTTCAATCTACATTTGCCACATGTGGTATATAATGTTAAATGTTTCTATTGGATCTAGTTGAACTATAATTGGCATGGCATGTGAAGTAACGTTGCACGATATATATAATCAAAAAGTTTTTAAAACTCAAGTTTTGAATGGTTTCAATCTACATTTCGCATGTGATATTTAATGTTTTAAATTTTTTAAAATGTTTTAATGTTGCACGATATATAATCAAAAAGTTTTTAAAACTTAAAAGTTTTGGATGGTTTCAATCTACATTTGGCACATGTGATATATAATGTTAAATGTTTTTATTGGATAGTTGTTCACTATAATTGGCATGGCATGTGAAGTAATGTTGCACAAATCCCTTTAATTTTGATTTAATGTTAAATGTTTTTTAAATGTAAATCCATTTAATTTTGATTTGATGTTAAATGTTTTAAATGTTTTGATATAATGTTAAATGTTTTGATCTAAGTTTTTGATGGTTTCAATCTACATTTGGCCTATGGAAGACCCCATGCATAGACAACGGATGCGTTGCAGAAGGGGAGGTGGGGGTAGGGATGGAGGGGGTAGGAGTGCTGGCTCTCGCCCTCCTCTTTCCATCCATGACACAGGTAGCCACCCTCCTCCAGCAAGTAATGAAGCACAATTTCAGTTCACTAGCGCTATGGTCAGACCACGAATTACAGCGACCATTTCCATATATTTTTAGGAGAAGCCGCAAGATAAAGGTGCTTCTAGTTCTAGGAGGCGGTGGAGAAAGTCCACCATCCCAACCCATCAACTCCAAGAGACTAGAAAGTTGGCAGCTCTTCCAGTCAAATCCACCTCGACAAGCTCCAGCAGCGATGGCACGAGCAACGACAACTCCTCCCAGCACTCCAAGGGAGTAGATGATGATTTGAAGGACTATGGTTGTCCAATTGTGGAGGAGAATACTCCTACACACATCGATAGCTAGCCTGATGTCAGGTCCTCTTTAGCTTTTTCTCGGTTATGGGCAGTCCCTTTTATATTTTTTTGATTCATACCCCCTCTGGTGTTGGCTAGTTAGGCAACCCAGGAGACGGATCTCGCTATGTATATTATGTTCATTACAGTTATATATGTGTAAATCCTTTTATTTTGATTTAATGTTAAATGTTAAATGTTTTGATCTAAGTTTTGGATGGTTTCAATCTACATTTGGCCTAGATGGAAGACTCCCATGTGAAGTATTGTTTTGATTGAATCAAAAAGAGTAAAGAAGTAGTTGTATATATGTAAACCCCTTTAATTTTGATTTAATGTTATTTAAATGTTAAATTTTTTGATCTAAGTTTTGGATGGTTTCAATCTACATTTGGCCTAGATGGAAGATACTCCTATTTGAAGTATTGTTTTGATATATTCAAAACGATTAAAGTAGTTATATGTAAGTCCCTTTAATTTTGATTTAATGTTAAATGTTTTAAGATATAACATGTTAAATGTTTTTATTTAAGTTTTGGATGGTTTCAATCTACATTTGGCCTAGATAGAAGACTCCCATGTGAAGTATTGTTTTGATTTAATCAAAAAGAGTAAAGAAGTAGTTATATGTAAATCCCTTCAATTTTGATTTAATGTTAAATGTTAAATGTTAAATGTTTTGATATAATGTTAAATGTTTTGATCTAAGTTTTGGATGGTTTCAATCTACATTTGGCTTAGATAGAAGACTCCTATGTGACTTGTAAATTGTTTTGATTTAATCAGAAAGTTTTTAAAACTCAAGTTTTGGATGGTTGAAGTACATTTGGAATCTTAAGATTGCATTTGATCTCTACATGTAGTCTTGTTTGAATGAAAAAATTTCCAATAGGAAGAACATAGCTTTTCAATGCAACTAACCATGTATCAATTGAGTTCTAATTGAAAAAAGAGTTTAAAGAAGTAGATATATGTACAAATTATCCCTTTAATTTTGATTGGAAATATAAGTCTAGTACATATATGTTTGTTGAAGTTGGGTCAATGTCATTAATGCACTCAAATAGGTAGCCTTGTTGATTTATAATTTGGTAAATTGATGACATTCAGTTAATTGAATTCTAGAACATAGAACATATATCCGACCATTGGATAGACAAATTTTGTACTAGATTTTCAATCAGGAATAGAGATGTGGGTCAAATCCCACCAAAAGTCGGAGAAGTGCTCCGAGTCTCTTGTCTGAAAGGAATCTTCGTACAAAACTATACTGTGGATGATTTATTTACATTGCACGGATACTTTTTACTAGAAAATCTCACAAGAAAAATTGGGCACATTAAGTTCATGTATATATCCAATACGATTTTTCATCAATGCACATAGAAAAACTACTTTTAGTTAAAATTTCATTCTAGAACATATATATTGAGTACATTTAAATCATTTTTCATCAATGCACATAGTAAAACTACTTGAAAAATTAATTTCATTCTAGAATTTATATATATCCAATATGCAAGTAACATTTTTCATCAATGCACATTGAACATATCTGACCATTGGACAAACAAATTTTGTACTAGATTTTCAATCAGGAATAGAGATGTGGGTCAAATCCCACCAAAATTCAGAGAAGTGCTCCGAGTCTCTTGTCTGAAAGGAATATTCGTACAAAAATATACTGCGGATGATTTATTTACATTGTGGATACTTTTTACCGGAAAATCCAACTAGTTTTCATCAATGCACATAAGAAAAACTAGTTCCAGTTAATTGCATTCTAGAACATATATATTGAGTACACACGTGAATCATTTTTCATCAATGCACATAGTAAAACTACTTGAACAATTAATTGCATTCTAGAACATATATATATAACATTTTTCATCAATGCACATGTATATATCCTTGATACTTTCAGTTGATACTAGAGCACGTGCACAGGTACCAAAACAATTTGTACATGTGCAAACACTTGCACAAATAACATAAGCAACTCAATTTTTAGTTTCAAGTGTACTGGAAGTTCTAAAACATATTTTTAATCCAAAGAGAATAAATTGTTGGACAATTCAATCAAAAAAATTCCAATGGAATCCCATCTTCAATAATCCGTTCATGATCGGATTTTGACATTTTCCATTTCTTAACTTTCGTTTTTCTCTTTGATTGAACCTCTATCAACTTTATGCGTGCCGCACACACCAAGTGACTATATTGACAACTTATGGAATCAGGTTCATAGTCTTCAAAGTAATCAAAGTCCTCACTTTGATTAGTTTGTTTGAAAAAATAACCTTTCAGTATAATATATCCTCTGTCATATTGAAATTCGTGATCATTATAGTTTTCTAATAATTTCATTTTTCGTTCAGTGCAAGGCATCAAATAATACTTAACATTTTCATCATTGTCAATAGGTGCAATTACAGCAAAAACATCTCCTGCACAATACAACAAAATTTTAAACAAAATTATACATATTTAAATTTATTTCTAGATATTTAAATCATTAGAAAGCAATTCAAATGTTACCTTCTCTAACAAGATCAGAAACTCGATCACCATCAGATGATATTGTAGTTTCCTCTGATTGCATTTCTTCAAACATTACAACAGAAATTTTTCCCTTTGTATTTAGCTCCGTATGTTTCCAATCTTTTACATACATGTTGTTTTCACAAACGTCATTGGATTTTGTGTTGTCTATGCAAACATCACAAAAACAAGAATATTTTCTTTTATCCAATGAAAACACTTTTCTGGACGACTTTGTTTTAATTGAATGCAATTTTCGAGTCCCTTTTATTGTTTCAACGTCATTTCCAATTGATCTATCTATGTCTTCGATTCCAATATGCCAGAAAAACCTTTATATGGAAAATTAAAAGAAGAATTTGTAAATATGATCTATCAAAATACAATCAAAGATAATCATTGCACGGTAAATGTACACAATGTTTAAAATTAGATTTCCAATAAAAATTAAATTGAATGTACCTTCGCACTTCCCTTGATGGGTTAGTCTCATGGCTTAGGGCAGCGATGCACCATTGAACAAATTATTTAGCATTCACAAGTCGGCTTGCGGAGGGGTTCATTTGATATCTTCGAAGTGCTCATTTTATGCATGCTCCTGCACCGTCATGTTCTCCTTTTCCATGGCCAGTCTCAAAGAAATTCCAACAATGTTTAATGCATGTTTTCTTATGAAGACAACACAACCAAAAGAATGATCGTGCAGATTTGAATTGACCTGCGCATCCGTCTGACCATATCCAATGTTCATTGAATGTTATTCCACGATTTTTCAAGGAATCATAAATTTTTCCAAAAAAATGTTGTACAAAATATGTATCATGTGTACTATCGTCACTGATATAAAAGTGATATTATTTAATGATATGTCGATTTTCACTCGTGATTTCTATATGATCGACGTTTTGTTCAGCATGTCTATATAGAATATGGATGAGCATGGAGACTTGGTCAGAATGATAGTATTCACTCTGAATTTCTTTTTGTGGAACAAATGTGTAGTTTTCTGCAAAATCAATCACTGACAAAATGGTCCCTGGTGGAAAAAATTCACGAGATTTTTTGAATTGCAAGTCTTTCCATCGAGCTCTATGGGAATGCTTGGTGTATTTGTAAATTTTTGCCTCAAACTTTCTCAAAAAGTCTATCAGAAAAATTTCGTCTTCTAGTAATTCAATTCTTTTAACACTATTTTCACCTTGAATCGATGTATCGATATATTCATATCTCTTCCATTTCACTTTCATGTTGGAAAATGATTGATCATTTATATCAATACGATCTTTTTTTTGAAATTTAGTCAAATTTCCACAATCATCGCATTTTTTACCACCAACACATTTCTTTTTGTAAAATAGTTCATCGCTTTCTCTTTCACATAGAATTTGAGATATGAAATCACGGATAGTGGAAGGAGGAGGTGAATCCTTCTATAATTTTCTACCAAAATCAAGGAATGCGTCATAATATAACTCAAATTCCACATGATAACGACAACAACAAGTGTCACGTATGGTGATAGGTTTTACAGACCATGGTTTTTGTTGATTAAAAGCACTGATTGAAACATGAATTTGACGATTCTCTTCTTTGAACTTGTTGAATAACTCTATCTGAGTGGTTTCCAAGAAATATTTTTCATGTTCTTCGTATTGATTTCGTGCTATTCTTCTTCGCATCACATGCCTTGCAGTTGGCGAAGCACGCAAATTGTTCTTTAAATATTCATATATTATTTTCTTAACATTTTCTCCAAGTCTATGTTTGTATGGTTGCCTACAAATAACTCTCCAACAAGCGAGTTCATTATTTACATCTACTTGCAGCCGAAATTTTTGATGTGTTGAAACACTTAATCCTACATGGGTAGGTGTGGAATGCGAAAAGTCACAATGGAGTCCAAGTGACCTTGGAATATGAAACCAAGAGTCACACCATTGTATTATAAATGTACATCATGTATAATGGAAAAATGTACATTATGCAGTGTTGTTGAATACCTCATTCATTAAAATGTTGATGATGTGATAAAAATGAGCAAGAATTCTCTTTGTAATATTCAAAGTTGTTTACAAGATGCACAAGAAAAGATTGAGTTTTTGCAGTTGGAAACTCAGCTTCAGCAAGACGAACTTCAGCAAAAGAGTCACCATTCTGAACCTGTTTCTATTCAGAAGATTGTGAAAGACTCCCACCAGCAACAAGTCAGCAAAGTTCCAATTGATTCCCATTCAGTTCCTTGCACAAGAGTAGATTTACATGAAAATGCAGCAGCTCAGCCTGCACTTCTCAAGCCCATCATCAGACCTTGGGAAGAGCTTGTCCACAACAAGCACAGAACTGGTCTTGGATATGACAAGGATGTGTCCTTTCATATTCCGGACTACACAAAACCCATCATATTTCAGAGTGCCGGATTCTTGTATGACAGTTCACCTGCCGCTGTTCCAGATCCCGCTCCACAACAACAACAACAGATTGAGAAATGCCAACTCTGTGATCGAGTTGGCCATATGAAAGATCACTGTTTTGATCTTCATCCATGCAAGCACTGTGGTCGGCACACCCATTCTTCAGACAGATGCTTCAGAAACAAGCCTCCTGCAAGAACCAAGATTCATCTTGGATGGATCACTTCTTGGAAATGGGCATCAACAGCCAAGAAGATGTTTAAGTCGCATGTCAGAACATGTTCACGGATATTGAGCAAACTTGCAGTTGAGTTTTCGCCATCATCTCACCTTGTCCCTGACAGGGGGGAAAATGGTGGTCATGTACAAGCTTCGACGACAGATCAAGCGAGCCTGAGCCACAATCTCTCATTCCATGTTTAGAGTTGTAGCCAGCAGTTCAAGCGAGCCTGAGCCACAATTCGTCATTCCGGATTCAGAGATGTAGCCAGAGACACGGATGCCCATGAGCATGCCTTCGGTTGGTGGACAAACTTAAACCATCATCTTTGGTTGGTGGATAACCTAAAACCATCACAGGTAGTAGACCTCCCTTCTTTTAGGTCGAAGGTCTCCCTTTCATATATGAGGAACACTTCCTCTAGCAGAAGCCTTCAGCTTAGCGGCCTTCAGCTTCTTGCCAGCATTGGTTGAGTTCCAGGAAATGCTTCAAAGCATTCCAGAGTTGTTGGTAATCCTAAAACCATCACAGGTAGTAGACCTCCCTTCTTTTAGGTTGAAGGTCTCCCTTTTTTTATGAGGGACAATTCCTCTAGCAGAAGCTTTCAGCTTCTTGCCAGTTTTGGAAGAGTTCCGGGAACTGCAACAAGTTTTGCGTTCCAGTGTTTGTGGTCATCCTAAAACCACCTCTTTTTTCCAACATTTCGGAGAGTTGATTCAGCCCAAGTGCTGCCATGTATACTTTGCAGATTTGTATTACAACTCTTTTCTTGGACTCACACATACCCCTTCGAATTAAGGGGGGATGTTGGAACACCTAATCCTACATGGGTAGGTGTGGAATGCGAAAAGTCACAATGGATTCCAAGTGACCTTGGAATATGAAACCAAGAGTCACACCATTGTATTATAAATGTACATCATGTATAATGGAAAAATAAGAAAGCCTCACACTTATCTTTCACTGTGTGTTGAGTCTCTTGTGTGTGTGTTCATCTTCCTCATACACCATGTGTGTGTTCAACATGGTGTTTAACATGATGTTTGTGCAAATTTTTTCACGAGGTTCCTAATGCTCGTGCCATAGATGTTACCCAAAGATTATCTTTAGTACTTGATGAAACCATTTCCATATGTATTCCTCTACATACAATTGAAACATTTTTATCTCTAGATCTCTTAATTGAATCTATAGTACTACTTATATTTTTTATCACATTTTCCTTCATTTTTTTTTTATCTTTGGTTGATTTTCGAATACCCAGTAGTGTCGTAGCTTCTTTTATTTTCCTTAATGATGGGAGACCTTTCAACATTTGACCTTGAACTGTCACCCGCTCATTTAAGAAATACTTTTCAAAAATGCAGTTAATACGATATCGTATAACATGGTCAGGTTTTTTATCTCCATATGTGTGAGTGTCAACATTTTCTAACATCTCATCATCGACATTGATTTCATCTGTACATATTCGAAAAAATAGTACATAATAAGCTTACATATGAACAATAAATAACTAAATTAATAAATATATGTATAATTTCAATAATATGTGCATGTGTTCAATATATATATATGTACATACCTTGTGATTCAATTTCTTCATTTGAATTTCTTTCAATATTTTCACCATCTTCAATCATTGGTTCAATACCTCTTTCATTTTCTCTTTCAAAATTTTGTATCTCATCATCAATGTTTTGAGAAATATCTCTGTCTGTTTACATTAAAAAAATATTTAAATTCAAATTAGTTCATCAAATAAAAATTAAGCTTCACATTTTACACTAGGAAAATTTTAAATATATCTATAGATCATAATATTTACATTTACATACCTGCTTCAATTTATGCTTGAGGTTGATTTCCCCCTTCAATATTTGAGAGGGCTTCTATCTTTCTTTTGCGAGATTGTCTTGTCTCTTCTCTACGTTCCTCAGGGTCTCTTTTTTGATCATATTTTCTCGCACAAGTCCTTTGATTTCCCATGATAATAGAGTATGAAGTTCAACAAATTTCCTTCAAAAAATTAGACAATAACTCAATTAGAAAAAGCATCACAAAAGATTTAATTTAAAAAAAAATCATTTTAAATTTTTTGCAAAAAATACATACTCCAATCCAAAACACTTACTTTAAAAAATTCGAGAAAAAAATGTCTTATAAAAATGAAACGAAGCTCAAAATATTTACTTCAACTCAAAACATTTTCAAAAATTCGAAATTAAACCCAACTCCATACTTTCAAAAAAAATGAAGCACAAAAGACATTCAAAAAAATGTATTACATACCTCCAAGAAATGTCGTTTGAATGTATGTCCAAAAAAATTCCTTAAACCCAAAACAATTATTTGCAAAATCAGACCGTCTCAAAGAATTCGAAATTAAGCACAAATCCATACTTACAAAAAAAATGAAAAAAAAAACATCCAAAAAATTTTATCACATACCTCCAAGAAATGTCCTTTGAATGTACGTCCAAGAAAATTCTTTAAACCCAAAACAATTTTTTCAAAAATCAAACCGTCTCAAAGAAATGTCCTTAAACCCAAAACAATTCTTTGCAAAATTGGTTTGCCTCCAAGAAATGCCCTTAAACTCAAACCTCCAAGAAATGTCTTTAAAACCAAACCAAGACTTTTATAAAATCAGATCAAATGTGTGAAATGTGCGAAAATTATGAATGATTTCATGGCAATTTATATTGCCGCGAAATGTGTTTTAGGAGGGGTGTCGCGAAATTTTCCGGTCGACGGAAAATTAGATTACAGTTCGGCCGAACTTTTATTAAAAGTTCGGCTGAACTTCGATTAATAGTTCGGCCGAACTATTAAGTCGTTAGATTTAACGGGCCGTCCGCGCAAAAAATAGTTCAGCCGAACTTTTAATCAAATTTCGGCCGAACTAGCGCGTCACTAGTCACGCAGCTTGACATTTCTGCAACTTTGGACTGATTAAACTCCATGAAACGTTCTGAATTAACTGTCGGAACCAAGACAAGCGTTTTCAGAATTGAATCTACTTTCACGAAATATAACTTTTATGGAATTTCATAAACATTTACTAATTTTAATTAATTTTCTAATGAAATGGGTGCAAACAATTTCTGAGGGTCATTGTGATTCAGTGAAATCAAAATTTTGTATCTCCCAAAATACATTGTAAAAAAAATTGAAAAAATTATGGGGCATTACATTGGTCTGTCGTCTCTAATGAGTAGCTTTTAGATTTTTAGTTTATAACTTATATGTTAAGAAATTTGTTGCATTGCGAAACATATCCAAAATATGCAGTTTTTTCATATTGGACTAGTTCAAAAAATTCTAGTGATTATGATATGCATCCATTGGCTTTTTAAATATGACGAAATCGAAGTAGACTATGTCTATATTGTTGTAACACATTTTGTTTTCTCAAAAACATAAATTTTCAATGAATACAACATTGCGTATTAACATGACTTCTTATGAATCCTTTAATTGTTAAGAAACACACACTCAAAGAAACACTAAGTTGACATATCAAATCTGCATAAATTTTTTTCAAAAAATAAGTAATAGAAAGCTAGAAAAATTTCTGACAACTTTTATTTTTATCGCAAAATGAAATTCTAAACAGAAAAATTGTTATAGTTTGTAGAAAGTTGAAGAACCGAAAAAAATGAAAGTTTTTTCTCAAAAAAGGGCAAAAAATGTCACCCAACTTCACATTTTCACCCATAGGTAACATCTTATGTTAGTTACGTAATCACAATACTGGGATCAATGGTCTTTCAACATGCTATTATTGGTGTTATTAGAACCGTAGACCTCATTAAGGTTCATTGCTTTTGCTAAGAATTGACTGTTCATATCTCATATTAAAAGTAGTTAAATTAAATTAACTCAGAATTTAAGCCTTTGCAAAAAAAGATTTAATATTTTTTATCATAATATTTCTTGAAATTCCTTCATGATATCTATGGTTCCTCACCTTCGTTCAATATTAAAGAATAGCCAATTTATTTCTTGATAGCTTAGAGAATATCCAATACTAGTTATGTAATCTACACTAGTCTATGTGTTCTATTCCCTGTGTTAACTAGTGGAATGAGAGCTTCTAGTATCATGCAAGTGGTTACAGTGTATTCAACCTTATGGAATATCTACAACCTTTGTTAGAATAGGTAACATCTTATGTTAGTTACGTAATCACAATACTGGGATCAATGGTGTTTCAACGTGCTATTATTGGTGTTATTAGACCTATAGACCTCATTAAGGCTCATTGCTTCTGCTAAGAATTGACTGTTCATATCTCATATTAAAAGTAGTTAAATTAAATTTACTCAGAATTTAAGCCTCCGCAAAAAAGATTTAATATTTCTTATCATAATATTTCTTGAACTTCCTTCATGATATCTATGGTTGCTCACCTTCGTTCAATGTTGGGTAAAAGGTCATGGTCTTACCTTAATTTCTATTCTAATTCCCTTTCCTAACTTTGATTTTCATTTAATATTTCTTATCATAATATTTCTTGAACTTCCTTCATGATATCTATGGTTGCTCACCTTTATTCAATATTGGTTTAAAGGTCATGGTCTTACCTTAATTTCTATTCTAATTCCCCTTCCTAACTTTGATTTTCATTTAATATTTCTTATCATAATATTTCTTGAACTTCCTTCATGATATATATGGTTGCTCACCTTCGTTTAATATTGGGTAAAAGGTCATGGTCTTACCTTAATTTCTATTCTAATTCCCTTTCCTAACTTTGATTTTCCTTTTGACCTTGGAGATAAACCGAATCATTATATTGGGTAAAAGGTCACGGTCTTACCTTAATTTCTATTCTAATTCCCTTTCCTAACTTCCTAACTTTGATTTTCATTTAATATTTCTTATCATGATATTTCTTGAACTTCTTTCATGATATATATGGTTGCTCACCTTTTTTCAATATTGGGTAAAATGTCATGGTCTTACCTTAATTTCTATTCTAATTCCCTTTCCTAACTTCCTAACTTTGATTTTCATATAATATTTCTTATATCATAATATTTCTTGAACTTCCTTCAAGAAACTTTCTAAACAAACTTTTCATTTAATATTTCTTGAACTTCCTTCATGATATATATGGTTGCTCACCTTTTTTCAATATTGGGTAAAAGGTCATGGTCTTACCTTAATTTCTATTCTAATTCTCTTTCCTAACTTTGCCTTTTTTCAATATTGGGTATAAGGTCATGGTCTTACCTTAATTTATCTTCTAATTCCCTTTCCTAACTTCCTAACTTTGACTTTCATTTAATATTTCTTATATCATAATATTTCTTGAACTTCCTTCAAGAAATTTTCTAAAAAAACTTTCTAAAAAACTTCCCTTTATTCCTTAAAGTCAAAATAGATCTATACTAAGGATTACTCTTTATACGTATTTCTACCATATAAATTCTAACGATAATTAATCACATATGTGTTAAAGTATAATATGAAATAAGCCTTTTTTACACTTGGCTTGGCTCTTAGGTACATAGATGGGTGGGTTTGGGAATGTGGTTCACATGAAAAGTAATAGTGATGGATTTAGTGGAAGCCTTTTATAAGATCAGGACTCAAAAAATTGTGATATTTTCCCTTCTTTCCAACTTAGTCCATCCTTCTAGAAAAATCCCTTTTAGTGAAGTAGATATATTCATAGCGATCCACTGATATTTGTTCACCAACAACTATTCCATTTTGGACTTTTATATCTCAAAACTATGCTCATTGAATTTATGCATCTATATATTTAAACTACTTGAAACTATTTTATTACACCATAGGAATCATTTTGAGAAAAACACATTAGCCATAAAAGTTTCCCATTGAAACCAAAAGTGATTTGATACAAAACATAGGTTTTAACCTTATATAGTTAACTATTTCAAATAGATTTTTAATAAAATGAAAAATATTCAATGTAAAACACATGCACATTAACATATTTAATTGTGATATTTTCCCTTCTTTCCAACTTAGTGGACATCCTTCTAGAAAAATCCCTTTTAATGAAGTAGACCTGTATCCATAGTGATCCACTGATATTTGTTCACAAACAACTATTCCATTTTGGACTTTTATATCTCAAAAATACGCTCATTGAATTTATGCATGTCTATATATCTTTAAATTACTTGAAACTATTTTATTACACCATAAGAATCATTCCCATATATCTCCCATTTTAATGGGTGTATCACATTTCTAGAAAAAACATAAATTAGCCATAAACGTTTCCCATTGAAACCAAAAGTGATTTGATACAAAACATAGGTTTTAACCTTATATATTTTAAATGTTTCAAATAGATTTTTAATAAAATGAAAAATATTCGATGTAAAAAATGTATAGTATTTAGAAACAAAAAGTAATTTGATACTTGAAACATAGGTTTTAACCAAGTATATAGTTAAATATTTTGAAAATAGATTCTTAACAAAATGAAAAATATTCAATGTAAAACACATGCACATTAACATATAATTGTGATATTTTCCCTTTTTTCCAACTTAAGTCCATCCTTCTAGAAATATCTCTTTTAATGAAGAAAATATATCCATAGTGATCCACTGATATTTATTCACCAACAACTATTCCACTTTGGACTTATATATCTCAAAACTATGCTCATTGAATTTATGCATCTATATCTTTAAATTACTTGAAACTATTTTATTACACCATAGGAATCATTTCGAGAAAAACACATTAGCCATAAAAGTTTCCCATTGAAACCAAAAGTGATTTGATACAAAACATAGGTTTTAACCTTATATAGTTAATTGTTTCAAATAAATTTTTAATAAAATGAAAAATATTCAATGTAAAACACATGCACATTAACATATTTAATTTTGATATTTTCCTTTCTTTCCAACTTAGTCGACATCCTTCTAGAAAAATCCCTTTTAATTAAGCAGATCTATATCCATAGTGATCCATTGATATTTGTTCACAAACAACTATTCCATTTTGGACTTTTATATCTCAAAACTATGCTCATTGAATTTATGCATGTCTATATATCTTTAAATTACTTGAAACTATTTTATTACATCATAGGAATCATTTCCATATATCTCCCATTTTAATGGGTTTATCACATTTCCAGAAAAACACAAATTAGCCATAAACGTTTCCCATTGAAACCAAAAGTGATTTGATAAAAACATAGGTTTTAACCTTATATAGTTTAATTGTTTCAAATAGATTTTTAATAAAATGAAAAATATTCGATGTAAAACATGTATAGTATTTAGAAAAAAAAAGTAATTTGATATTTGAAACATAGGTTTTAACCAAGTATATAGTTAAATATTTTGAAAATAAATTCTTAACAAAATGAAAATATTCAATGTAAAACACATGCACATTAACATATAATTGTGATATTTTCTCTTCTTTCCAACTTAAGTCCATCCTTCTAGAAATATCCCTTTTAATGAAGAAAATATATCCATAGTGATTTACTGATATTTGTTCACAAACACCTATTCCATTTTGGACTTATATATCTCAAAACTATGCTCATTGAATTTATGCATCTATATCTTTAAACTACTTGAAACTATTTTATTACACCATAGGAATCATTTTGAGAAAAACACATTAGCCATAAAAGTTTCCCATTGAAACCAAAAGTGATTTGATACAAAACATAGGTTTTAACCTTATATAGTTAATTGTTTCAAATTGATTTTTAATAAAAATAAAAAATATTCAATGTAAAACACATGCACACATTAACATATAATTGTGATATTTTCCCTTCTTTCCAACTTAGTGGTCATCCTTCTAGAAAAATCTCTTTTAATGAAGCAGATATATTCATAGTGATCCACTGATATTTGTTCACCAAAAACTATTCCATTTTGGACTTATATATCTCAAAACTATGCTCATTGAATTTATGCATCTATATCTTTAAACTACTTGAAACTATTTTATTTCACCATAGGAATCATTTCGATATGTCTCCCATTTTAATGGGGTGTATCACATTTAGAGAAAAAACACATTAGCCATAAAAGTTTCCCATTGAAACCAAAAGTTCAATTTGATAAAAAACATAGGTTTTAACCTTATATAGGTAATTGTTTCAAATAGATTCTAAATTTAAAATGAAAAATATTCAATGTAAAACACATGCATTAACATATATAATTTTGTGACACTTTCCCTTCTTCCAAACTTAGTGGACATCCTTTTAGAAAAATCTCTTTTAATGAAGCAGATATATCCATAGTGATATGCATAGTGATCCACTAATATATGTTCACAAACAACTATTCCATTTTGGACTTTTATATCTCAAAACTATGCTCATTGAATTTATGCATCTATATTTTTAAACTACTTGAAACTATTTTATTACACCATAGGATTCATTTCGATATATCTCCCATTTTAATGGGATGTATCACATTTCGAGAAAAACACATTAGCCATAAAAGTTTTCCATTGAAACCAAAAATAATTTGATACAAAACATCTAGGTTTTAACCTTATATATACTTTAATGTTTCAAATAGATTTTTAATAAAATGAAAACTATTCAATGTAAAAAACATGCATTAACATATAATTGTGATATTTTCCCTTCTTTCCAACTTAGTGGACATCCTTCTAGAAAAATCCCTTTTAATGAAGCAGATCTATATCCATAGTGATCCACTGATATTTGTTCACAAACAACATTTCTAGAAAAACCAAATTTGATACAAAAACATAGGTTTTAACCAAGTATATAGTTAATTGTTTCAAATAGATTTTTAATGAAATGCACATTAACATATAATTGTGATACTTTCCCTTCTTTCCAACTTAGTGGACATCATTCTAGAAAAATCCCTTTTAATGAAGCAGATATATCCATAGTGGCATTGATATTTGTTCACAAACAACTCTTCCATTTTGGACTTTTATATCTCAAAATTATGCTCATTGAATTTATGCATCTATATTTTATCACACCATAAGAATCATTTCGATATATCTCCCATTTTAATGGGGTGTATCACATTTCGAGAAAAATATATTAAAGCCATAAAAGTTTCCCATTGAAACCAAAAGTGATTTGATACAAAACATAGGTTTTAACCTTATATCGTAATTGTTTCAAACAGATCCTTAATTTAAAATGAAAAATATTCAATTTAAAACAAATGCATTCTTATATGCCCTTATGCCTATGTATAGCAGTGTGAGTGATTCCACGGGTCCTCTACACCCTTCATAGGGTATAATTGGGACAAGTAGTGTTAACTTCTACAAGTTCTATAGGCAGAGTCTGTAAAGGGCCAGGTAGCCTATGGATCTCATCTTTTATGAAAGGTGACATATCTAGTAAATGCCCCTACAATTAATCTCTGAAATAGATCTAAATAGAAGTTCTTCATTTTAATATCCAATGTAAAACAAATGCATTCTTATACACCCTTATGTCTATGTAAAGTAGTGTTAGTGATTCCACGGGTCCTGTACACCCTTCATAGGGTATAATTGGGACAGGTAGTGAACTAACTTCTACAAGTTCTATAGGCAGAGTCTGTAAAGGGCTAGGTAGCCTCTGGATCTCATCTTTTATGAAAGGTGACATATCTAGTAAATGCCCCTACAGTCAATCTCTGGAATAGATCTAAATAGAAGTTCTTCATTTTAATATTCAATGTAAAACAAATGCATTCTTATACACCCTTATGTCTAGATGTAAAGTAGTGTGAGTGATTCCATGGGTCCTCTACACCCTTCATAGGGTATAATTGGGACAGGTAGTGAACTAACTTCTACAATTTCTATAGGCAGAGTCTGTAAAGGGCTAGGTAGCCTCTAGATCTCATCTTTTATGAAAGACGACATATCTAGTAAATTCCTCTACAATCAATCTCTGGAATAGATATAAATAGAAGTTATTCATTTTAATATCCATAAAACACAACCACTTTAAGGTAAACTGTGTACATGTGTCATTTCTCCCACAAACTAAAGGCTTCCTCCCATTAATTCTAGATGTGAATTCTACCATAAAATTTTTAAGTCAAACTTTAAGATAAACCATGCACATGTCATTTATCTCATGATCATGTGTCATTTCTCCCATGCATTTGCAATAAATGTCAATTTAATATATATTTTTATTGAATTGTTTTTTTTTTTAGGGATAAGAAAACCATTAAATATGGTTGAAAAATGGAAATTATGCATAGAAGTTTCTTGCTATCCCAATCTAGGGAAAGCAGTGATTACATATGTGCTTTCCAATATTGCGACTAGCAAAGTCATCCAAAGGAAAATGAATATACCGGGAAGAACAACAAACAACGAGGCATATTATATTGGATTGATAGAAGGCTTGGGAACAACGATGAAGTATGGATCAAATGGAATTGTAGTTTTCACCAATTCTGAACTTGTGTGCAACTAGATGAATGGTGTGTGCCAAGTTAAAAAGGAGAAGCTAAAAGAACTGCATGGAATAGCAAACAATATTGTTAGCCAATTTCAAATTTTTAGTATAAGGCATTGTACAAATGTGAATAAGATGTTTGCTGATCTATTGTTTGGGGCAATGCCAATTCATGATTCATCTATCAAAGATGAATTAGAATTATACAGAGCAATGCCAATGCAAGATTCATCTCTCAAAGATGAATTGGTTTTGAGATGCTCTTCTTCAAAAATTCAAGATTCATCTCTCAAAGATGAATTAGTTTTGAGACGCTCTTCTTCAAAAATTCAAGATTCATCTCTCAAAGATGAATTAGTGTTGAGACGCTCTCCTTCAAAATTTATTGATGGAAATTGTAACATATCTTGGATATGTGTGTGTTGTGTACTTATAAATGCGTCTTTTTTATTGACCATGTGTTTTTTTCAAATATATACCAAGTGTGCTCCCACCACACCATGTAAAGTGCAACTTGGTGAACTTCACATTTGAAACAAGTGGTGAAATTCACATTTTTATAAAATTAAAATGCGGGGACTTCAAAAAATTCTTGTTTAAATGGAGTTTTACTTCTTTTTTAATAACAATGTGTTTTTTTCAATTTTATATCGAGTGTGCTCCCACCATGTAAAGCGCAATTTGGTGAACTTATCATTTTTATAATTTTTTTTGCTTAAATTGAGTTTCACACATCAATTAGTGCTTTGAAAGTTGTGTTTTACATAATTTGTTTACACTAAATTACATTAATTTTCTTAAATTTATTTTGAATTTATTTTAAATTAGTTATTTAAAAAAATAATTGTAAATGTCCACCGTAGATATATATATCATGGAGGATGAACAATGAAGATCAACAGAATCCCATATCTCTACGAGAGGGGGGGATAAGGGATCGGGATCGAGAGCTGTTCATGGTAAATTTAAATATAATCTTAAATCTCCATACATGTGTGTACATATGGAATTGATTTTTTATCAACTTTGTGAGTTAAATTAGTTGTTAATAAGTTTCATTTTTTATTTTTTAGGAGCTAATAAGAAGAGAAGGGTCTCTACTCCATCCATGGAGCATGCCCATGGTTCACCCAGTCGTGGTATGGTTTGAACGCAATTTAATCGATGAATATGTAGTGTGTATTTATATGTATGAATATATTTTTCAATTGATTATAAATTACTATTTGTTTATGAAGCTTCTCTCTCCTCTCGAGAGGTTGGTGGTGGTTCAAATCCCCTTAGAGGGCCATTAATATGTGGTAGCAGGGTGCGTGAAGGTGGTGATATTTATTCCCCCAGAGACCAATCAACGGCTGGTGGTGCTGGTTCTCAGCAGGGTTGTTCTAGTTCTCAACAGTTTCAGGGTGGGGAAGATGCTAGCCAACCACGTCAAGGTTGCCATCAATTTCAATATTTTTTTCATTCAATTTGTACAAATTTTTTTACATGTGTTTTTTCTAATATACAAAATTTTATATATATTGATGCAGAGGTTGAAAATGATCCAAATGTTGGTCAAAAAAGATGCAGGGCAGAACGCTACATTCAAGAAGAAGGTTGTCCACCCACCACAACTTATCTGGCCGACATTTCTGATATACCATGGGAAAGAAACATGGCACTATGCACCTTAGAAAGGTGTCAAAAACTTTATGCAAAATTGTAGATAGATCTCATGGCTTTGAATCTACATGTTGAGAGTCGACAAAGCCTCGAAATAGTTACACATTCATTGGACGAACTAGTAGCTATGTATAGAAATCTTGGGCCAACGACTGATACATTTGTAGAAGTCATGAGAAAAAAAAAAAGGAAACAGTAATGGGTCCCGATAAATGGGAGGATGTAAAACAAAGAGTTACAAAAGAAATGGCGAAGTCAATGTTTAATTTCAAAGAAGGGCCGAAAATAAAGATGTTGAAGGTGCAATATTTCAAGCACCCCAATATAGCTCACTATTTGTATGATAGGCATCTTGCGGCCTATGGAAGACTCCCATGGAACGATGAGGTTCCTCTTTATTTTTCAAAATTGTTTTATGCATAATTCTTTTTGGAAATGAAACCCAATTACAATGACCTTCCATCAGAATTTTTTGGTCCTAGGAAAGGTTGATTGTGTGACCGTAGGGGCACTAAGTGTGATGTTGAGTTGTCTCACCCTGAGCCACCATTGGTGAGTCAACCTTTTCGGGTCGAAACTTTGTGGTTAGAGATGGATGCCACTTCTCAAATAAGTTAAGAAGTAAGGGATACCATCATCGACAATGTTCACAGCAGATTGGGTGGAGTCGATGTTTGTCTAAATTGACAAAGAGCACATGAGAATGCACACGTCAATTTTGTGTATTGGACAGATGAAGAGATTTATAACATGAGTGTTGAAGATCTTAGAATATATGCAAAGAATTGTCGCAATGGTTGGAAAGACCTAATTCTTCATGAGGAAGAGGGCACGGGAATTGTATGTGTTAATGGTTAGAGTTCAATTATTTTAACACATACGTGTATAATTTGTAATAAATACATGTATGTATATGTATACATTTATTTGTATGTACATTAATCTAACAAAAATGTATCATTATATGTTAAAACACCATTTTTAGTTGGCACGCATGATGAATGATGAAAACGTTAATATCACGTTCGGGGCCTCTAATTCAAACAATCAAGATGGGTCTCACCATCAAGATATGTTGACAAATGTTAGTGTTTTTTAAGTCATTTTTTAAAATAAATAATTGTGCACACATGTACATGTACATATATAATAATAAAATGTTTTAACAATATCGATTTCGTCCGATGTTTTTGGGATGGAAGTACCTTCTTCTTCCTTAGGAGATATACATTCTACTTCCTTAGGAGATGTGCTAGATCCACAACAAGTATGGACAATTTTTCACTTTTAAAATTTATGTTTAAGTTATATATATTCCACCTCAAAAAGTTCCATTAAAAATTGAGATATATATCTATATCTTGAGTTATTTTAAATTTTTTGAATTTTAGGCTTTTGGAGATTTTCTTTTGGAGCCTCTCTTAGGAGATGTCCCAAATTCACCTGCAGAAGTATTAAATTTTTCACTTTTAAATATATATGTTTTTTTAAAAGTTATAATTTATAAATTGAAGTTTAAAAGTTTTATTATAAATTGAGATCTTGATCTTGAGTTATTTTATACTTTTAAAATTTTGAATTTTAGGTTTCTATAGAAGATTTCTTTAATCCATGGACTCTAGCGACAGAGATAGGAACATCCAGACCATTTCAACCATTTGAACAAGTTGTCTAACTTTTTTTTTAATATTATTGAGAATAAGTTTATATATACATGCATTTTCATCTGAATTTTTTTAATATATATATATATATATATAACTGTACATGTATATTGTACAGTTTACTGTTGGAGATGTTTCGATGGGGGAAGTTGTAGCAGGCGAGCAACAAATGGAGAGGGAACCTCATGAGGTATTGCATGATTTTTTTTTACATGAAGTTATATATATTCTCACTCATTTTTAAAACATCAAATTTTAATGTTTGTACGTGCATTGTGTACAGGTTCCCCATGCTTCGCAAGATATCGCGCAGATTGAGACTCTGCTAGGAAAGACACTACATCCATTTGTATTTTATGGACATGATTTGTAGATTTGATTGAGATTTCTAGTCTTAAATTTAGTTTTTTATATATTATCTAGATGCACAGTCATATATATATATAACTTGATACTTGTGAGATCTACAATTTTTGGACATATTTTATTGTGTTAATATAATTTGTTTTGTTTTTGAAAGTTAAGTTTTGGATGGTTGAAGTACTTGTGGCATGTGAATGTGAAGTAATGTTGTTATATAATTTGTTTGGTTTTTAAAACTTAAGTTTTGGATAGTTGAACTACTAGTAATGTTGTCATATATAAATTAATGTTTTGCTTTTGAACTACATTTGGCATGTGAAGTAATGATGTGTTATAATTTGTTTTGTTTTTAAAACTTAAGTTTTGGATGCTTGAAGTACATTTGGCATGTGAAGTAATGTTGTGATTTATAATTTTTTGTTAAATTAAAGGTTAAGTTTTGGTTGGTTTTAATATACATTTGGCATGTGATATAATGTTAAATGTTTTTATTTCATAGTTGAACTATAATTGGCATGGCATGTGAAGTAATGTTGTGATATCATCAAAAAGTTTTTAAAACCCAAGTTTTGGATGGTTTCAATCTACATTTGGCATGTGATATAATGTTAAATGTTTTTATTGGATAGTTGAACTACAATTGGCATTACATGTGAAGTAATGTTTTGATGTAATCAAAAAGTTTTTAAAACTCAAGTTTTGGATGGTTGAAGTACATTTGGCATGTGAAGTAATGTTGTGATCTATATTTTTTTGTTAAATTAAAAAAGTTAAGATTTGGATGGTTGATATACATTTGGCATGTGATATAATGTTAAATGTTTTTATTGGATAGTTGAACTACAATTGGCATGACATGTGAAGTAATGTTTTGATATAATCAAAAAGTTTTTAAAACTCAAGTTTTGGATGGTTGAAGTACATTTGGCATCTTAAGATTGCTTTTGATCTTTACATACTCTTCTCTTGTTTGAGTGAAACAATTTCCAAGGGGAAGAACATAGCTTTTCAATGCAACTAACCATATCAATTGAGCTCTAATTGAAAAAAGAGTAAAGAAAAGTTAACATGCCAACAAAACATGTCAGCAAAATAACATTCGTTGTTGTCATTTTTATTGGAATAGCTAAATCATATTTTAAGGATTCTCCATCCAAAAACAATTTTAATGAAGAGAATCCTTAGAATGATTTAGTTATTCCAATTAAAATAACAACCAAGGAAGTTATTTTGTTGGCTTTTTGGTTTTTTTTACTTCTTTTTTCAAATAGAGCTCAATTGATATGGTTATTTGGATTGAAAAGCTATGTTCTTTTCATTGGAAATTTTTTTCACTCAAACAATATTATGTAGTATGTAGAGACAAAAAACAATCTTAATATTACTTTCAAGTACAATCAAGTGTTCCAAACATTTTCCCACATGATGATGCCTTCATTAACCTCTAAAAAGTAGTTCATGGGCTATATGTTTTGCCTCTTTCCCATATAAATCCCTTTAATTTTGATTGGAAATATAAGAAGTAGATAAATGTTTGTTGAATTGGGGTTAATGTTATTAATGCACTCAACTAGGTAGCATTTTTGATTTATAAATTGGTAAATTGATGACATTCATTTAATTGCATTCTAGAACATATATATTCAGTTGCCTCTTTCCCATATAAATCCCTTTAATTTTGATTGGAAATATAAGAAGTAGATATATGTTTGTTGAATTGGGGTCAATGTCATTAATTCACTCAACTAGGTAGCCTTGTTGATTTATAAATTGATAAATTGATGACATTCAGTTAATTGCATTCTAGAACATATATATTCAGTTGCCTCTTTCCCATTTAATTCCCTTTTATTTTGATTGGAAATATAAGAAGTAGATATATTTTTGTTGAATTGGGGTCAATGTCATTAATGCACTCAACTAGGTAGCCTTGTTGATTTATAAATTGGTAAATTGATGACATTCAGTTAATTGCATTCTAGAACATATATATTCAGTACGTGAAACATTTTTCATTAATGCACATGGGAAAACTACTTAAACAATTAATTTCATTCTAGAACACACACACAGACACACACACACACACACACACACACACACACACATATATATATCCAATACGTGTGCAACATTTTTCATCAATGCACATAGAACATATCCGACCATTAGACAGACAAATTTTGTACTAGATTTTCAATCAGGAATAGAGATGTGGGTCAAATCCCACCAAAAGTCGGAGAAGTGCTCCGAGTCTCTTGTCTGAAAGGAATCTTCGTACAAAATTATATTGTGGATGATTTATTTACATTGTGGATACTTTTAACCAGAAAATCCCACATGAAAAACTTGGCGTGCATTCAGTTCGTGTATATATCCAGTACCTGCAACATTTTTCATCGATGCACATAGAAAAAATACTTTCAGTTAATTGCATTCTAGAACATATATATTGAGTACGTGAAACATTTTTCATCAATGCACATAGTAAAACTACTTGAACAGTTAATTGCATTCTAGAAAAAATATATATATATATCCAATACATGCAACATTTTTCATCAATGCATGTATAGAAAAGTTACTTTCAGTTGATACTAGAGTGTGCATATACCAAAACAATTTGTACATGTGCAAACACTTGCACAGATAACATAACAAGGAAGCCCAATTTTTAATTGAGTACTGGAAGTTTTAAAACATATAATCCAAAGAGAATAAATTGTTGGGCAGTTCAATCAAAAAAATTCCAATGGAATGCCATCTTCAATAATCTATTCATGATCGGATTTTGACATTTTGCATTTATTAATTTTCGTTTTTTTATTTGATCAAACCTCTGTCAACTTTATGCGTGCTGCACACACCAAGTGACTATATTGAAAACTTATGAGATCAGGTTCATAGTCTACAAAGTAAACAAAATCCCCACTTTGATTAGTTTGTCTGAAAAAAATAACCTTTCAGTATGATAGATCCTCTTTCATATGGAAATCCGTGATCATTAGTTTTCTAATAATTTCATTTTTCTTTCAGTGCAACACATCAAATAATACTTCACATTTTCATCGTTGTCAGTAGGTGCAATTACATCAAAAATATCTCCTGCACAATAAAACAAACTTAACAAAATTATACAAATTTAAATTTATTTCTAGATCTTTATCATTAGAAAACAATTCAAATGTTATCTTCTCAAATATTATAGTCTCCTCTGATTGCATTTCTTCAAACATTGCAACAGACATTTTACCCTTTGTATTTAGCTCTGTATGTTTCCAATCTTTTACATACATTTTGTTTTCACAAAAGTCATTGGATTTTGTGTTGTATATGAAAACATGACAAAAACAAGAATATTTTCTTTTATCCAATGCAAACACATTTCTAGATGAATTTGTTTCAATTGAATGCGATTTTCGAGTCCCTTTTATTATTTCAATGTCATTTCCAATTGATCTATCTACATCTTCGATAATATGCCAAAAAAACCTTTATATGGAAAATTTAAAGAAGAATGTAAATATGATATCAAAATACAATCAAAGATAATCATTGTGAAACATGTACACTGTTTAAAATTAGATATCCATTAAAAATTAAATTGAATGTAGCTTCGCACTTCCCTTGATCGGTTAGTCTCATGGCTTAGAGAAGCGATGCACCATTGAACAACTTCTCTCGCGTCCACAAGTCGGCTTACAGAGGGGTTCATTTGATATCTTCGAAATGCTCATTTTATGCATGCCCATGGCCAGTCTCAAAGAAATTCCTACAATGTTTAATGCAGGTTTTCTTATGAAGACAACACAACCAAAAGAATGATCGTGCAGATTTGAATTGACCTGCGCATCCATCTGACCATATCCAATGTTCATTGAATGTTATTCCACAATTTTTCAAGGAATCATAAATTTTTCCAAAATAATGTTGTACAAAATATGTATCATGTGTATGATCGTCACTGATATAAAAGTGATATTCTTTAATAATATGTCGATTTTCACTGGTGCTTTCTATACGATCGACGTTTTGTTCAGCATGTCTACATAGAATATGAAGGAGCATGGAGACTTGGTCAGAATGATAGTATTCACTTTGAATTTATTTTTGTGGAACAAATGTGTAGTTTTCTGCAAAATCAATTACTGACAGAATGGTCCCTGGTGGAAAAAATTCAAGGGATTTTTTGAATTGCAAGTCTTGCCATCGAGCTCTATGGGATGCTTGGTGTATTTGTAAATTTCTGCCTCAAAATTTCTCAAAAAGTCTATCACAAAAATTTCTTCTTCTCGTAATTCAATTCTTTTAACACTATTTGCACCTTGAATCGATGTATGGATATAATCATATCTCTTCCATTTCACTTTCATGTTGGACAATGATTGATCATTTATATCAATATGATATTTGTTTTGAAATTTAGTCAAATTTCCACAATCATTGCATTTTTTACCACCAACACATTTCTCTTCGTAAAATAGTTCATCGCTTTCTCTTTCACATAGAATTTGAGATATGAAATCACATATAGTGGAAGGAGGAGGTGAATTCTTCCAAAATGTTCTACCAAAATCAAGGAATGTGTCATAATATAACTCAAATTCCACATGATAACGGCAACAATAAGTGTCGCGTACGGTGATAGGTTTTACATACCATGGTTTTTGTTGAACAAAAGCACTGATTGAAACATGAATTTCACAATTCTCTTCTTTGAACTTGTTGAACAACTCTATTTGAGTGGTTTCCAAGAAATATTTTTCATGTTCTTCATACTGATTTCGTGCTGTTCTTCTTCGCATCACATGCCTTGCAGTTGGCGAAACACGTGAATTGTTTTTCCAATATTCATATATTATTTTTTTAACATTTTCTCCAAGTCTATCTTTGTATGGTTGCCTACAAATAGCTCTCCAACAAGCGAGTTCATCATTTACATATATTTGCAACCGAAATTTCCGATGTTTGTGCGAAGTTTTTCGCAAGGTTCCTAATGCTCGTGCCATAGATTTTACCAAGCGATTCTTTTTAGTACTTGATGAAACCACTGCCATATGTATTTCTCTACGTACAACTGAAACATTTTTCTTTCTAGATATTCTAATTTAATTTATAGCACGATTTATATTTTGTATCACAGTTTCCTTCATTTTTTTTTTATCTTTGGTTGATTTTCGAATACCCAATAAAGTCGTAGCTTCTTTTAATTTCCTTAGTTATAGGAGACCTTTCAACATTTGGGCTTGAACTGTCACCTTTTCCTTTATGAAATACTTATCAAAAATGCGGTTAACACGATATCATATATAATGGTCAGCTTTTT
Source organism: Pinus albicaulis (assembly GCA_034641835.2). NCBI lineage: Eukaryota > Viridiplantae > Streptophyta > Pinopsida > Pinales > Pinaceae > Pinus > Pinus albicaulis. Next base: position 629,303,086 of record CM076571.1, read on the forward strand.
TATCTTCATATGTGTGAGTGTCAACATTTTCTAACATCTCATCATCGACATTGAGTTCATCTATACATATTTGAATGAATAGTACATAATAAGTTTACATATTCAATAAATTACTAAATTAATAAATATATGTATAATTTCAATAATACGTGCATGTGTTCTATATATATATATATACCTTGTGATTCAATTTCTTCACTTGAATTTCTTTCAACATTTTCACCATCATCAATCATTGGTTCATTATCTCTTTCACTTTCTCTTTCAAAATTTTGTATCTCATCATCAATGTTTTGAGGAATATCTCTCTCTGTTTACATTGCAAAATATTTTTCAAATTAGTTCATCAAATAAAAATTAAGCTTCACATTTTACACTAGGAAAATTTTAAATATATCAAAATCATAATATTTACATTTACATACCTGCTTCAACTTCTAGTTGAGGTTGATTTTTCCCTTCAATATTTGAGAGTGCTTCTATCTTTCTTTTGCGAGATTGTCTCATCTCTTCTCTACGTTCCTCAGGGTCTCTTTTTCGATCATATTTTATCATACAATTCCTTTGATTTCCCATGATAATAGAGTATGAAGTTCAAAAAATTTCCTTCAAAAATTTAGACAAAAACTCAACTAAAAAAAACATCACAAAAGATTTAATTTAAAAAAAAAACTCATTTTAAAATTTTTGCAAAAAATACGTACTCCAATCCAAAACACTTGCTTTAAAAAATTCGAGAAAAAAATGTCTTATAAAAATGAAAAGAAACTCAAAATATTTCCTTCCAAGTCCTACAAAAAAATTCATTTAAAAAGTTAGACAAAAACTCATTTTAAAAAAATCATTATAAAAGATTTACTTCAACCCAAAACACGTACTCTAAAAAAATGTCACTTCAAAAAATGCCTCCAAAAAATGTCCATTGAAAATTAATTCCAACTTCATAAAAAACGCCACTTGAAAAAATACTTCAAAAAATATCACTTTAAAAAATACTTCCAAAAAATGTCCAAAAAATGTTCTTTCGAAATTAAGCCCAAATCCATACCTTCAAAAATAATGAAAATTAAGCCCAAATCCATACTTCCAAAAAAAATGAAGCCCAAAAAACATCCAAAAAACTGCATCACATACCTCCAAGAAATGTCCTTTGAATGTACCTCCAAGAAAATTCTTCAAAAATGTTCTTTGAATGTAACTCCAAGAAAATTCTTTAAATCCAAAACAATTCTTTGCAAAATCAGACCAAATGTACGAAAATATGCGAAAATCATGAATGCCTCCAAGAAATGTCCTTTGAATGTACCTCCAAGAAAAGTCCTTAAAGACAAAATAATTCTTTGCAAAATTAGATCAAGATCTTTGTAAAATCAGACCAAATGTGCGAAAATATGTGAAAATAATGAATGATTTCATGGCAATTTATATTGCCGCGAAATGTTTTTTTGGAGGGGCTCGGCGGTATTTTCCGGCTGTTGGAAAGTTAGGTAAAAGTTCAGTTGAAATTTTATGTTGTTTGACTTAACGGGCCATCGGTGCAAAAAACAGTTCAGCTGAACTTTGTTTAAGAGTTCGACCAAACTAACGCGTCACCAGTTACGCAAAACCAAGCTCTGAATACGTATCTGCAACTTTGGACTGATTAAATTCCATGAAACATTTTGAATTAACTGTCGGAACCAAGACAAGCATTTTCAAAATTGAATCTACTTTCAGGAAATATAACTTTTATGGAATTTCATAAATATTTACTAATTTTAATTAATTTTGTAATAAAACGGGTGCAAACAATTTCTGAAGGTCATTGTGATTCAGTGAAATCAAAATTTTGTATCTTCCAAAATACATTGTAAAAAAAATTGAAAAAATTATGGTACATTACATTGGTCCGTCGTCTCTAATGGGTAGCTTTTAGATTTTTAGTTGATAACTTATATGTTAAGAAATTTCTTGCGTTGCGAAACAAATTCAGAATATGCAGTTTTTTCATATTGGACTAGTTCAAAAAATTCTAGTAATTATGATATGCATCCATTGGCTTTGTAAATATGACGAAACCGAAGTAGACTCTGTCTAGATTGTTGTAACACATTTTGTTTCTCAAAAACACAAATTTTCAAAGAATACAACATTGCGTATTAACATGACTTCTTATGAATCCGTTGATTGTTAAAAAAAACACACTCAAAGAAACGCTAAGTTTACATATCAAATGTGTATAAAAATATTCCAAAAAATAAGTAATAGTAAGCTAACAAAATTTCTGACAACTTTTATTTTTTATTTTTTATCGCAAAATGAAATTCTAAACAGAAAAATTGTTTTAGCTTGCAGAAAGTTGAAGAACCGAAAAAAATGAAAGTTTTTTCTCAAAAAAGGGCAAAAAGTGTAACCCAACTTCACATTTTCACCTAAGAAATAGATGAAAAGGTTCTTTTTAGATCTTTGATTCGCCAAGCCAGTGTGATAGGAGTCTTGGATTTAGATGGGTGCCTTTGTTCATATGCTCGATGAGGACTTTTGAGTCTCCAAATACCCACATCTTCTCCACGTATAACTGATTGGCGAACCAGAGTAATCCCCACATAGCAAGCAACTCCGCCCACATATTAGACCCCACCCCCCCATTCCAATGTATTTTATAATGACAGATTGGGGATATCATGAGCCGTGCTCCGCATCCACATCGTTGATTCTATGAAGCTCCATCAAAGAAACCTGTTGGGTAATGTATTTCGAAAGGACACAGTCTCTTTGATAAATCAGGAGGAGGCTTCTGGTTTATTTTCATATTTCCCCATGATTTTATAATCTGTAAATATAGTCTTTCTGGAGTGCATAACAACCCCTAAAAAATCTTTCTGTTTCTTCCAAACCATAGGTACCAATGAAAAAGGATGGGAATATTTCTAAAAGTATTTCCCTTACTAAACCACCATATGATACAATCCTCAGTCGACACATAATCAGGTATCAACAAATGAAAATGTTTGCATATCGTTTTTAAAGTCTCGCCGGCAAAAGAGCACCTGTAGAAAAGGTGTTGATTTTCTTCGATTTCCTCCCAGCATAGAGTGCAGATCCTTGGTCCATGCAAAACCCTTCTTTGTAGATTATTCCATGTAAGGCTTCTATCTTTCCAAACAATCCATAAGAAAATTATCATTTTCACTTGTAGATTTACCTTCCACATTTCCATGAACCAACTATTGGGTTCATGTTCCAATTTAGAATTTATCATATCACTATATATCTCCTTAGTTTTGATCTGTCCATTTTTTGTCCTGCCCCCCCATGATACCTTATCACCTCCATTTTCCTTCCTCAGAATCGCACTTGTTAAAGATTCAGTGTACTTATTCCATTCCGCTTCCATCTTCCCGTGCAACTCCATATCTCGGGTCGACCTCATCTCGGAACCCCATTCTCCCATTCTTTTATTGCCTGGCACATGAAAAAATATCCCTTATGATTTAGACTATTGATTGTCTCCCAGCTTAGAGTTTCATTGTGATCCAGCCCAAGTAATTTCGGGTGTCCGATCAGGACTTTGTTTCCATCCCCAAATTTCCATTTCAGGTTCCCGTAAAAAAGTGGCCATGTCTTTCTAAATCCTTTCCAAATATTATACCTGCTCAGTACATCTTCCCAACCCATTATAAATAAGTCCTCCACACCCCTTTGATTTAAATATTTGTATTTTATGATCTCACCCCAAATTCCTGGCATATTTAAGCATCTCCAAATTGATTTTATAAGCAGTGATTTTCCAAAAGTGTCCACGTCTAGTATGCCCCACCCTCCTTTTTCCTTTGGATTTTTTATGCTCTCCCAGCGGGCCAAGTGAATAGTCCTATTTTCTCTACCTCTGTTCCATATGAATCGAGCCATGACCTTTTAAATTCCCTCCAGGATTATCTTTGGAATTATGAAAAGGTGTGCCCAATAGACAATGTATTTTTGTAATACTGTTTGAGCCAAAATCAATCTTCCCCCCCCCCTCGATAGCCACTTCTTCGACCATCCATTGATCCTTTTTTGGTATTTATTTAGCAACCACTTCCAATCCTCCGCAGTATAGTTCATGGGTTTCATACGAAAACCCAAATAAGTTAATCCATCCTTTAGAGGCGCAATACTGAAATTAAACATGGAGCCTATCCCTTTAAATGCTTCTATATCCCCCTCTGCATAGTAAATACATGAATTCCCTTCATTTTCCGTCATCCTAGTTGCAGAGAAGAATATGTATAGAATGTTTTGTTGCGCCTCCCAGCTTCTCCTCAGCAGCAAACCAAAAATAAGTACATCATCAACAAACAGGCAGTGGGAAAATTCCTTCTGTGTAGTGATTTTTATGCCTCTGAAAAAACCCAATTCTGTGGCCCTCCTTATCTTTAGGGTAAATGCTTCCATGATCAGAATGAAAAGTAGGGGTGAGAGGGCACATCCTTGTCTTAGCCCTCTTCCCGGGTGGAAAAACTTAGATGCAGATCCATTTATGATTATAGCCATGGAGACTTATGCACCCCATAATCCTTGCTATGACATCTCTGTCCAATCTAATTTTGAAAAGTACAAGTCTTAGGAAACCCCAGTCAACCCTATCATATGCTTTTTTTAAACCTATATTCATTACTGCTGCTTTCATCTTCTTGGATTGAATGGTATGTAAGATTTCTTGAGTAGCAGCCACCGCATCATGAATACTCCTATTTTGAAAAAAACCGGATTGTTATGGCGTGATGTGTCTTGATAGAGCTACCTTCATGCACTTATCAATGACTTTGAAAATGATATTGTATAATGTATTACACAGGGATATAGGACTGTAATCATTAAATTTTAGCTTTCCCTTCTTCTTAGGGATTAATGCCAGAAAATTTGAATTTATTGCACCGTGGATCCGCCTCGATAGCCTCACTTCATCCACCATGTCCATGATATCAATGATGAATTCTTCTGAAAAGTGTAGGAAGAAGTACGGGTTCCAACCATCTGGACCTTGGCTCTTGTCTGCTGCAAAATATTTAAGGACCTTCATAATCTCTTCAGAGCTAACCTTCTCTTTTAACCTTGCCAAATCTCTCTCCTCAAACATTTTTGGGAATTCCTCAAGAAATTCTAACTATCCCTCATTCCCTGATTCCTCCTCTGTCTTATATAGTTCCTTGAAAAAATTTACTTTCCCTTTGAATGTTTTCTGTTGTGTGCACATAAAAACCATTTACCTCTATTTGTCGTATGGCATTAGCATTTTTCCTTCCTAAGGCAAAAGAATGGAAAAATTTAGTATTCTTGTCTCTAGCCTTTAGCCATGTAGCTCTGCTTTTCAGTCTCCATGACTGTTCTTCTATAAATAAATGCGATCTGTGTTCAGATTCTAATGATTTGAGTCTTTCCCCGAAATCAATGGATTGTCTGCCTTCCTCAACCTCCTTTAGAATTTGTGATTTTTCTGCTTTGATTTTCTTAATTATTTCCTTTATTTGAGATTTTTGCCTCTTCTCCCATGTATGCACTACCTTCTTTAGTCCCCCCAGAGTATTGGATAAGTTCTCCATTGCCGAAATACCAACTCCCCTTTTATGTCCTTTCATGTATTCCTTGATTAAGGCATTAAAATTTTCATTTTCCAACCAAACTCTGTTAAACTTGAACGAGTTTCCTCCCTTTTTTCTTTCAAGCTGTCATTACATGGTAACCGATCTATGGTCTGATACCATGATATCTTCTGCCTTGGCTATGATGCCCTCCATCTTACACCTGAGACTTTTTTGAATGATAATTCTATATATTCTTTTTCCAATAAAGTATTTTCCTTTCCTTCCATTGAACCAAGTCGGACAATTTACAGTCAAAGGAATGTCACATAGGTCAACATCCGATAAAATACCCCTAAGGAAGCCAGAGAGAGGATCAACCCTTACCTTTTCTCCCCATATTTCATCCTCATAGAGAGTGTAGTTGAAATCTTCAGCAAGAATGGAGTTCTATATTAGAAAGAAACCACACCCCTCCATCTTATTCCAGAGGGTTAATCTGTCAAGATATGGTGCATAAATATTTATAAGGTGAATTCTTTGACTAAAACCATATAAAAAACCAGTGAGAAAAATCCCTACAAAAAAATTTAAAGCCTTTAGTGAGACCCATCTAGGGTCCCAAATAGCTGCCAGCCCGCCAGATCGACTAAAATCATCTTTCGCGACCATATGCCACTCTGGTATCATAGCACGAAAGAAGGAGATAGTGTTGTCAGCGGATTGCATCTTCTCTTGAATAAAAATAACAGTAGGTTTAGAACATTTTAAAAAGTCCTTCATAGACACAAATTTTTCATGACCACCCAACCCCCACAGATTTAAGGAAACAAGCATCATTATGGTAACCCAGAAGTAGGGGTCAAAGCTCTAAGGACCCTTCCGATGGCAAGAGATACCGGAACATCATAGAAATTTCCACTTAATGAATCATCATTCAGACCCGAAAAAAAGACCGAATTTAACCCTTCCCCTTACGAAGCATAAAATTTGGCCTAGATGCGGGGCTAATGATGATAGGTGGGGATGATGGCTAACCGGTATCCACCCGCAGGGGTGCCAAATGAGCTTCTGGGTCCAGCAACAGAAGTTCAATGTCACTCCCAATGGAGTTCCTTGGGGAGAGGGTGTCATCAGGGATCGCAATAGGAGAGGAGGGAGAAAAGGACAGATCAACAGAGGGTAATGGGTTTGAGGCTATGACATGTACAGGTGATGTAGTCCCGAGTAAGGTTAGGGAGGGGTAAAAGAGTCTGGTTCACCAACGGCTCATTGGCCAAGCTTGTCCTCGGAGTCAAACACTGTCTATGGCTATCCCATTAATTCCCCCCAACAGATTGATAGGTAGATGTTCTGAACAATAATCCCCCCAGTTTTTCAGATAGCCTATCCAAACTATCAACGTATGCATCACTGTCAATGAAATGAGAATGCAGACCAAGGATTAACTTACCCGGGTGAGTAGGTAGAGCGTCAGGGTGTTCCTTTTGTGATTCATTCTTTGCACCATAGAGATCATATATTTCCCGGTTCCGTCCATGATTTCTATGAAAGTCCTTAGCATTCCCACGCCATCGGTAGCACTTGTTAGTGTCCCGCGATTTAGCGGATTGGTAGACCAAATGCACAGGGTAACATCAGACCAGTCTTTGGAGTCCTAGGACCTAGCCTTCCTGGACTCAGAGAGGGCTCTCTCAATTGTACGAAGGATGTGAGCTTGTTTGCTTTAAGTGTTTGCTTTTAGGCTAGTTGTTAGATGTAGGTTTGTTGTTTGTTTTGGTTGGGGTAAGATGATAAAGTGGGATAGGTGGAGTGAGATGTCATCAAATCAATTGGGCTATGGAGTCTATGAAGTCATTGATATATTGATAATGAATCGGGGTACAACACAGGGAAAATCTAGTGTATTTAATGGATATTTAATGTTTATGTGTGAGGTGAAATGGACATTAAGTTTGGGAACTAAGGTAGGGAAAAGGGAAGTTAAGAATCATTTGTAAAATACCTATGAACAGAGAGATCTTGAATACTGATAAGAAAAATATACTTAGTCATGAGGTAGGGCACACCATTTACTCAATAAAAATACTTTTAAACAAATACACATTGAAGATATACAATCCAGTGGAGCAAATGAAGTAAGAAAACTTATCTAACTTCAATGATTCTACTTTCAAGATTTGAAAACATATGAGAGACAAATAGCATTAATAAATGAAGAGGGAACTCCTAAACATCATTCATTCAACTATAAATAACTTTGAACCAAACTGATAACCATATACAAAGGGCAAGATCGAAACAAGACCTCTTTGGCTTAACCTAATCAATCAATACATCAAAGAGAGATTTCAATACAAAGTTTAGATAGCATCAAAAAAGTAGGGCTCACCATGAATAATGTTTGTAAACCAACATATTAATCCAATAATGAAATAGACAAGCTTAGGTGGGCCTAAGGAGCAACTAAGAATTCCTTAAACTAACCCAGCAGAAGAAAACATGGAGACAATAGCAAACAGGAGGACTGAGGTGCCCCTAACAACATTTCTCATCCTATACTCTTCTAAGCTATTGCAATATAGAAATATGGACATATGAAAAACAAGAAAAACATGAAAAAATAAGAGATACTTAACCATTAACTAAACTCAGGAATCCTGCAAGCAAGCCTTCGTCATTATCAATAAGGCAAATCATCCACAAGCTCCACAACACTAGATTGTTCTTCAAGTTCTGAAAACCATGTATTTCTCTTAAACACATAAAAATCCAAATGTTACAATGAATCCTCATGCCTTATATAACAAGCAAGGAAGAGGAAATCCTAACAAAGAATCTAGAAGTCTATTGGCTAATAAGAAATATCCTAATTTGTCCTTGAGGCCTTGCAAGGCCCAGGGCACAAAATATCCAAAATAAATATCTTTTCGGCCATTTGTGGCAAAGAAATTGACCTTTGAGGCCTGAAATGCCTCTAAAAACTTTCTAAACTCAAATTTTTACTTTTCAACCACAGGAGCGTAGCATTGTGCCTTAAGCTGATTTTCCAAGCCAAGAGCGCAGCACAGGGACAGTAAAAAAGGGTAATATTGCAGCAATGATTTTGAGGTCTTCCCGATGTAAAAAAAGGCTTCGTGATGGCTCGTTGGAAAGCCCTTGAAGTCTAATTTAAAAATGCACCATTTTTTTTCCAATCTGACCTCTAAAACCTATTAAAAAACCAAAAATTCCAAGACTGGTAGGAGCGCAGCACATGCTCTGAAAAGTGGGCAGAATGGTGAAAAAATGAGTGTTTTTTACTCTTTTTGGGGACCAAAACAACTCCAATTGAGCTAAAAATTGGTGAGAATGCTCCTCTCATGATGCGGAATCCAAAAATGCAAGGATTTTCTCCTAAAGATGCCATGAAAAAGAGCGTAGCACGTGGTGTGTTGCGCTCCTAGCCTCAAAATTTTGAAAAAAACAAAAACTTGTTCCATTGCTCCCAAATTTGGTAGATAGATGCCTCATGGGTCTTGAGAGATTTGTAGAGAAGCTTGAGCCAAAATACCCAGGCTAGCTTGGTCCTTTTCCTCCTTTAGTGCTTGGATCTCAATTTTGGCCTTTTTGAGTTCTTTCCTTGCAAATTTTTCTCTTTGAGCATAATGTTTAGCCATCCTTCTCTGTAGATCCAAGTCTCTATTGGCCTTCTCCAACTTGGCCTCAAGGTGTGTGTTAGCCCTCTCAAACCATGATTCCCTATCATGTTCAATTTCTAGTGCAAGGAGTTCTTGGAGAGAAAGTTGTTCCGCTTGGGCTGATTCTTCTTCTCTCTGCTTTGCCAATGCTTTCCTAAGACCCATAGTTCTAGGTCTCCTTCTAGTTTAACCCTCCTCATCACTACTCTCCTCATAAGTGCCCATGAATTCTGCCAACTTCACCTGTGCCCTTTGAGCCTCTTTCCAGTACCTGAGTGTTCTTGTTTCATGGATGGCTTGTTGGACACTCATTTGCTTATTTTGCATTTGATAAAAGTGAATGACATCCTTTTCTCTTTCCAATTCAGTCTCCAAGTCCTTGATTTGTGCATTCTTGTCTTGGAGGAGGGAGTTTGAAATTCTTGTTTCATTCTCATCATCACTGTCTTTGTGAATGAGTTCAAACTCTCTTTATTTTTCATGATCTTCCTCTTCTTCTTTCACTTTTTGCTTACCTTTGTCCAATGGTTGAGCTGAAGTAGATGGCAAGGCCCCTTGCCTCTTAGAGGTAGCAAACACTTGCCTTGATTCTCTTTGGTAAGTGAGATTACAAGTTTTAACATGTTTCACTTGAATACCTTGATCATTGGTGACCTTAGGGTTGTTTTTATTCTCATTGAGGATTTTTGTATGTGTGTCTTCCTCACTTTTCCATTGACTGCCTTTTTGAGAGAAATTTTCACTTTCTCTCATGCTAGCATCACTGTCAAGATTTTTATGATTGTTATCTTTATCCATGTCCTCTACATTGTCATCTTCCATACTTACATCATTTTCATTTTCATTTTCATTTTCTGTGTTGTCATGATTAGAGGTGTCCTCATCAGGTTTGACGCATTCTCATCTTCATGACTGTCCTCCTCTTCATTATTTGACCCACTGTGTTCACTTTCAAGCTATGTCTTTGTATCACTGCTTGCATTTGTACCTTCTTCACTATTTGAATGTTCCTTACTATCATGCATATTGTCTTCTTCTTATAAATATTCCTTTGCCTCTTGGCTGCTATCTCCATCTTTGTCACTATACATTTTATCACTGTCATTATGCTCATTGTTTTCTCTTTCATCTTGACTGTTTTTTTCCTCAAAATGTTCTTTTGTTTCTTGGCTGTCATCTATTTCTTCATCTTTACCTAGCTCACTGCCTTGGCCTTCTTTGTATTCTTCACTGCTTCCAACTACCTTCATCATAATCACTTTCTTCATGACTGCCATGCTCATCTTATCATTGTTTTCTTCCTCTCTGTCATCACTATCTTCTTTTTTTGATTCTTTTTCATCTTGGTCACTGTCTTATTTATTGCTTTCATCTTCTTCTTCATCTCCATTTAGCTCACTGTTTTGGTCTTCTTGTTCATCCTTTGGCTCACTGCTTTCTTCCTTGTTATTGCCCTTATCATTACTGCTTTCATCTGCCTCCTCTTCATTGCATTTTGTATATTCTCCATCATTTTCACTTTCTTCACTTTCAATTTCCTCCTCTTCATCACTTGTTTCTTCTCCTTAACTGTAATTTTCTTATTTACTGTCATGTTCCTTCTTGTCACTGTTTTCTTCCTCTTCTGAGTTTTTAGGAGAAGGTGAAAGATGGATGTTTGTTTGGGGAGAAGATTCATATGAAGAGGATGAATCATGGTCAGTGGAGGGTGATGGAGGCGTGTGAGGAGGAAGCTGAGATGATGATGGTAAACTTTGCAGAGGGAGAGGCTGTGGGCTTGTGAAAACACCATGGGAAATGAAAACTTACCATGGGATGCCTTGTTGCTCCAATTGGTGTAAGACAATCATTTTGATGAGGGAATGGTGGAAAAGACTTGACATTTGTTGGGAGGGAGGCCTGTTTTGCACAATGGAGGACATTTTCTCAATACTTTTACATAGGTAGTAGGGAAAATGGAGCAGTTTGGATTTAGTAAAATGAATGAGTAGTCTTATGTGGTAGGAGTAGACTCTAGAAAACCTACCCTCACAGGTGAAGTATTTCAAAATGATCTTCATGAAAGGAGCATATTTGTCCAAAAAATGAGAAAAGGGGAAAATGGTTTTGCAATTAGCTTGGAAACTTGGTTTTAAGAAGGGATGATAATGGCTGAGGTCCAGATACACCTATTTGAACCATTTCTCCCCCATGCAAGGTATTCCAGTGGCCATAGAGATTGCACTGGTGGTGAGCTCAAAATTCAATCCAGCTAAATGTACTTTGTGGTCATGGAGGTTAAGGACAAAAAGCTTGGTCAACTGCGGGTGAATTTTGACCTTTTGCACTTCATCATAGAACTCATAGCATCCTACTTCTTGGAAATATGAAACTATAGCGGGAGAGGCTATAAATTATTTAGTATTTATAGGCTCAAACCTATTTTCTTTCCCACCCTTCCTTTGCTGCTCTTTAGGCCTTTGGTTCCTCTCACCACTGTCAATACTGACCTCTCTAGGCATTCTGTCCTTCACCCCTGCCTTAAGTCCTTTTTAAAAAAAAAATTGACATTACTTGTGGAATGATGTGAAGGTGGCGAGTGAGATGGTGAGGTTGCAATGATGTCAAGGCTCAGCAGTGTGGAGACCAAGTATATCCTTTAGGATTTTACTTCCTTTTCTAGATTCACCCTTCAATTTTATTTATAATCCTACCTTTAGAAAATTTGGAAAAGGTGGAAAAGGCTTAAATACCTCTCAAAATATTCTCACAGCTGAAGCAACAGGCTTAAAAAACATCATGGGAAAGTCGGGCGCATTCCGCACAAAGTAGTCGGCTGGCCTCTGCATGTAGGGTCGGGCAGGCCTTGAATGCGTAGGAGTGCATCACAGGCACCTCCTGTACGTCTGTCGGGCGCCTCTGAACGAGTGTTGAACACTTAGCAGCGCAACACGGGCACCTCCTGCACGCTGATTCGGGTCTCTTGGCCATTGCTGAACGCACAAGAGCATAGTACGACACCTCCTACATGCTTGTCGGGTGCCTCTAAATGCAGAGTCAGGCAACTCCTGAATGCACATGAGTGTAGCGCACCTCTTCACATGGTTGGGGTTTCTGAATGGCCAGTCGAGTCCTTCCGGGCAAGCACTGAACAATGTTGTTTCTACAGGCACGCAATGCCATTGTACAGGAGAGCAGCGCCCTTTGGAGAAATGCACTGGTGGTGTGCACAGGCACGTAGCGCGGTTTCTCAGGAGCGCAGCGCAACCAACTTTTGCGCGAAAAATCTGTCAGAGACCCTTAAAAGTTGAAAATTTCCACTTCTTTTTGCAAATGTACAAATGGTGTTTGGGAGATGTTGCTTGGGTTTTTTTTATACTTTTGAAAAATTAAAGATAAAAACCCACTTTATTAAGGTTTAATTTTGGTTTTCCCCTTTGCTAATATAATCTTTTTCCTTTTGCAGGTAGTGTCATAAAAACAATGTTTTTTTATCCTCACATTTCCTTTGGAGTTTGGCGCTTTTTAAAAAAACCCTCAGCAGTAGCACTCAGGCTCCATTTGATTTCTTACTTGAATTTTAGCTTCCTGATCTCTTTTGTAATCATTTTGTAGACCTGTGTTTGTGCTTGAGAAACTCATCTTTTCACTAATTTTCTCTAAAAATTGTCTTTTTGCTGTAGTGAAAACTATGCAGCGTTAACAAACTTATAAGTCATTCCATGACATCATCTTTTAATCTCTGCCTGCAGTCACCAAGGAGGCCTTTCACTCTGATTTCTTATTTATTGAATCTTTGAATTTTGCACAGTTGTGCTTATGTACCATTGTCTTCATGATCCTGTGCATGAGCTCTTTTTTTGGTCAGCACCTTACAAATAATTTGTCATGAAACGACTAATACTCTTTGTAAACCCAAGCATGTTGCATTTCTCCTGCTGTGGATGCCCTTTGAGGATTTTTTGGCTTCTTACCCTGGAATCTTTAGTCCTGCATATTTTATGCCTTGGATTGCTTGGTGGATGAGACTGAAGAGAAGAATTTTGACCTCCTTTCCACTGACATTCTATCATGTTTTCATTTTGAAGTAGTGAGAACTTCTTGGTGTGAAAACCCTAGCAGTTGATATCAACAACTCCTTTAGTCTTTATATGTGGCATCATTATGAGATAAATTAGGTTTGTTTGATCTTATCAATATTTTTGTAGGTAGCCATCTTTGACAGTCCTGCAGAAATGTCACTCATGGCTAACTATCTTTTGCAGAATATACTTTTGATAAGGATACCCTTGTAGGAGGATTTTCTGCTTTGTTTTTAGACCAATTACATGTTTGCTCCTTTGACCTGATTCCAAATTTCTCTTTACTTAAAAACAATGATTCTTGAACACAAAGGCCAACCTTAGCACCTATAAACTCTAGTGACCTAGTGGAAGTGGTCTTTGACTCTTCTATGGACTGAAGTTTGGACTTGGGGATTTTTAGGAAAGATGGAGGGAATTGAGTTATTTTTGACAAGCTAGATCATTTGAAGATTGACAAGCCACTAAAATTGATCTGCCTAAGGAGTTTTCAGAGAAAATTTTGGGTTTTTGAAGACTTTGAGGCGGGTCAGCATGGTGAAAAGTAGGCAGAGGCAAAATGGAGTGTCCAAACCATAGGTGTAAAAATGGGATGGGGATGAGTGAGTTAGGCTTTATGAGGGATTCTTCAGGAGTGGTAGGCTAGCCAAGGCATGGTAGAGTAGTGGAAGAGTGAAAAAAATATCCTGAGGATAATGAAGGCAGTGATATTTCTAGAACTCACAAGATCCATGAATTTTGTTTCTAGAAATCTAGGACAATTTTTTAGTCATATAAATAGGTTAAAAAATTACAGATGACTAACAGTGGCTCCACTTGGGGAGGGAAACTCCTTTTCAGGAGGTTTCCAGAATTTCAGATCTCTTGGTTTATGAAGACCAATGCCTCATCCATTGGGAAAATTTTCTTCTTTTCTTTTGCTGCTACTTCCCTGAAGTAGTGATTTTGATATTATGAAAGCATGATTAGCACAAATTCACCTCTACCTACCCCACCTACTTTCCTAACATTTTTTCTTCCTTGGGTGCACTTGAACTGGCAAACCCATTGACATATTTTCTTTTGAAAGAAAAAATAAACTATCTACTTCTACACTTATTTCTTTCGAGAGTTCAGATTATGCTAGTAAACTCTTCTTATTCTCTACTTAGACTATTGGACTGTCAAGATTAAGCAGTATGACAGACTTCATTCTCTGAGCTATTGACAAGAAATTTAAAGCATGAATTGAACCAGGATTAGGCAATATGATTCATCATGAGTTGTGGCATTGAGACAAGTTGCACACAAACATTATTTTCATAAGTAAACAAAACAAGAAGGTGCGAGGGCTATGTTTCATCATTTTCTAATCATCCCTATCCTTATCTTTGGTTCAGATTTAAGCATGTGGAACCAGTATCTTTCATTCCTAATCTATTTCCTTTTGACAAGTCAAGCTTAAATGATTTGACTCGCATTCTTTCACTAACTTATCAACAATAAATTTAAAACATGTTCAGCCATGATTAGGCTAGATGATTGAACAAGACATTCTTTTTGCACCAGTAGTGGCATTTAGGCTTGCACACTTTCAGTACTACTATTTTTTGGGTATGGGGTTGTACCTTTTCTTTAACTCTGCCTTCTTTTTCTATTTTTTCTATGTTTTGTGTTCTTCTCTTTATGGCCTTTTATCAAACAATGGTATGTACAATGAGTGAAGGCTTAAAGCTAAGGATTTTTATAGTAATGGTGTTTGAGCATCCTGTCCTCAAAAGGATATCCTAACATTCTTTTTCCATTCAACTCTTGTAAAAAAAATTATAGTTACCTTCATTTGAAAACATGGTATAAGGATTTTTCCAAGAATTTTCAAACAATCCATGTTCTCCTTGGTCTTCTCTCCTTGAGTCCCATTTTAGCACTTTATCTCCAATCTGAAAATCATCCTCCTTGGTCCTTCTGTCAAATATTTTCTTCATTTTTTCTTGTACTACCTGAGTCCTTTTGTAAACCTCCTCTCTTGTTTGCTGTAAATGGATAGTTTGGTTCAACCTCCTTTGCATGTCATTCTCTTCTGATTGCACTTCTTGTAGCAGTTTCATTACTGGAACTCCCAAAGATGTTGGGAAAATGGCATCCATGCCATACACTAGTTGATAGGGAGACATACCAATTGATTTCTTGGTGGTTAGTCTATTACCCCATAGAGAAAGTACTAGTTTGCCATGCCATGCTTTTTTATTTTGTTCCAGGAGCTTCTTAATGATATTGACCAAGATTTTATTAGAAGACTCAGCTAGCCCATTACCTTGAGGGTAATAAGATGTGGAATGTCCCAAGGTGATGTGATATTTATAACAAAAGTCAACCATTCTTTTGGATGCAAAGGCAACAACATTATCTGTAATGATCTTTTTGGGCAACAGAATCTAGACAAGATATTGGTCTCAAGAAATTTGATAATGACTGAATCAGTGGCGTTCCTAGACGGGATGGTTTCTATCCACTTTGTGAAGTAATTAGTGGCAGTGAGGATCCACTTGTGTTGCGCAGATGAAGTAGAGTGGATCTCTCTGATGAAGTCTAAACACCATTGTTGAAAAGGAGCTTCAACAATGATAGGATGCAAAGGTAAAGGTAAGAGTTTTCTCTTGCCATCGAAAATCTGGCATTTATGGAAAGTCATGACCAGTTTGTGGGTGTCAGAAAAAAGGGTGGCTAATAGTATCCAACTCTAAGAATTTTGTTAGATGTGGTTTTCCAGTAAATATGGCCCCCACATTCACCTTCATGCATTTCATGCAAGATTTTTCCTACATCATCCTCAAGAAAAAACCTAAGCAATATACCAATAGGATTTTTCCAATATAAAACTCCATCTAAAATGAAGAAATTAAAATCTTTTTGTTTCAAGAATCTTGCTTTTGTCTTTGATAAGGTAGGAGGAGCATTAAGATAAAATAGTACATAAATAATATCAGCATACCAAGATGAATTCAAACATGTTTCTTCAACATGAGGGGTTGTGAATTTTTCTTGTTCTTCTAAAGTATCAACAAAATTCATATCCAATGCTTGGAGATTTGTTTCAGCCATAAGTTTTGCAAGCCCTTGTCCTTTAACCAATTTAGTGGGTTTGATTTCTAAGTCATATTCTAAAATAATAGCAATCCACTTTCCTCTTTTACCATCTGGGTCTTGATTTAAAATGTCTTTGACAACAGTGTGAGGAACAAAAGCTATGACATGAGAATGTAAGATATAAACTCTAATATCTTTCAATGCTTTAATCAATGTAAAGGCCTGCTTTTCCATGATGTTGTACTTTAGGGGAGCAAATCAACAGCTTTACTGAATAAGGCTATGGGTTGTTCTTGCCCCATCACGTTCTTTTGTAATAAAAAAATAGCCATGGTATGTTCAGAGGTAAATGAGAAAATATAGAATTCTTTGGTGAAATCAGGACTTATTAGGACCGGTGTTTGGGTGAGTGCTTGCTTAACCAGCTCAAAATATTGTTTGGTTTCTAAAGTCCAATTAACTCCTATTTTATTTTTAAGCATGTTTGTAATATTTCTCAAAAGTTCAGCCAGGTTGGGGATGAATCTTCTTAAGAAGTTGATTTTCCCAATGAAAGATTGCAATTCCTTAATGTTTCTAGGATGGCTGAACTACAATATGCCTTCGATCCTTTTGGTGTCTATTTTGATTCCCTCTTCAGAGATGATGTGGCCTAGGAGTTTTCCTTCCTGGAGACCAAACAATTTTTTCTTGGGGTTCAAAGACAAACCAAGAATTTCTAATGAAGAGATAGTATGCTACCTTGAAGATGGTATTAAGAACTTTGAAGACAATGAAAAAGATCTAATAAGGCAGGAATGTGCCATTATTCTCAAAAAAGCAAGACCCCCCAAAAGAAATTTAAATAAAGAACAATTGAAGGCTATTAAAAACCTAAGGCAGAATGACAATATTGTGATACTTAAAGCTGATAAAGGAGGGGCGACAATGGTTATGGACAAGAAAGAATATATTAGTAAGATGAGAGACCACCTCTAAAATAGTGGTAGTTATAAGAAACTTATAGAAAACCCAGTTTCTAAGGTCATAAGAACTGTCAAAAAAGCCATCAAAGAATCCAACTTGGAGGAAAAATTAAAAAAGCGCCTCTCTCCGGATAGTGAAATAACCCCGCGTATTTATGGAACACCAAAAATTCACAAAGTTGATGCCCCCCTGAGACCCATTGTTAACACTATCGGGGCTCCAACCTATGAATTAGCAAAATATGTAGCTAATACCTTAGCACCTCTAGTAGGAAAAACTAACTCATACATAAATGACTCCAAACATTATGTGGATTTCATTAGAAATGATAATCTGGAACCCGGTGAAAAAATAGTTAGTTTTGATGTGGTCCAGCTCTTTACAAAGATACCCTTAGATGAAGCAGTAAAAGTAGTTAAGGAAGTGGCAGACCCCCAGACTGCCAGGTTAGCAGAAATTTGTTTGCGCTCAACTTTCTTCACATTCCAAGGAGAGATTTTTGAGAAAACATCAGGGGTAGCCATGGGGTCTCCACTATCCCCCATAGTGGCTAATATTTTCATGGAAAGATTTGAAAAAAGGGCCCTGGACATGTATCTTGTTAAACCTAAATTCTGGATTAGATTCATGGATGACACCAGTGTAGATTGGCCTCATGGAGATGATGAGCTCAAAAAGTTCCATGACCACCTCAACAGCTTATCCAAGGATATACAGTTTACCATGGAGGATGAAGATAACAACTGTATTCCATTCTTGGACATACTTCTCATCATGAATAAATATGGTTCCATTGGACATAAGGTATTTAGAAAAAAGGCACACATAGATAATTATCTCCATGCTAACTCACACCATCATCCGACACAGAAGATGGGGGTACTCGTGACTCTTTTCACACGAGCCTTTAGAATTTCCGATCACAATCACATTGAAGAGGAAATTGCATACTTAAGAAAGACATTCACTAATATGGGATACCGAAATAGGGACATCGTCAAAGCCATACAAAGAGCCAAATCCGGAAACAAAAGAAATCCACATGATGAAACCCTAAAATCTAAAGCATACCTCCCTTACATCCAAGGGGTCACTGAAAAGCCGCTAGCCAAAGTCCTCGCTAAAAATAACATTGGAACCTCATTTAAGCCACTAATGACAATCAAACATAAGATGAAATCAGTCAAAGACATACCTGATCCACTCCAGCATAAAGGTGTTTACCGTATAAATTGCTCATGCGGGAAATGTTATATTGGAGAAACAGGAAGATCGTTCAAGATTAGGCTCAAAGAACATGGAGCTGACATCAGAATTGGGAGAACCAAAACCTCGGCTCTGGCTGATCACTCGAATAAAACCCGCCACCACATCTGCCTAGAAGATGGTAAATTAATAGCCAATGAAAATCACTATTACAAAAGGAAAATGCGCGAGGCACTTGAAATCATCAAACATCCAAAAAACCTCAATAGGGATGGTGGTTTAGAAGTCAGCAGAAATTGGGTACCCTTATTTTCCCATGCTTAAGGCTTGCCCTTTCCCCTGTTGGCACCCTTGTGTTTCTCTTCCTTTCCCTTCCCAGTGCATCGCTACCCTTCTCTTCCCTTAAAACTTATAATGACCCTGTATGTACTCTTCCCTTACCTTGTAAAAAGCACCCTGCTTACTCTCCCCCTTCTGTGTTTTCATCTTTCCCTTCCCTCTCCATTTTATACCTTTTCGTCCCCCAACATTAAACCCTTAAAAACCTTTGATTTTATCCTAATAAACAAGTAGGTTTTCGTATACTTAATATTAGTTTAATCTCTAGACTTCAATAGTTAAGAATTAAGCCTCTCCTAATTATATATTATGAAACCCCCTTTATTCTAATCTTTAAAACATTCACCTTACATCGACCACCCTTAAACTTTTGCACCCTTCTTAAACAAGTAGTAGTAGTAATTTTGAATCATTAATATCAATTTTAATTATTGAATATCATTAGTAATAGTTATATTTAACTATTCCTAATTTTATTAAATTAAAATTAACATTATAAGAATTCTTAAGTAGATTTTCTTTTTAAAAAACATTAACCTTATTAATCTTTAATTAAGCAATATAAAAACTAGTGGGCTCTTACTTTCTCCCTAGCAAATTAATTTAGTATCCTTAAATATCTTAAATTTATAATAAAATTTATTACTTAGATTTATAATATTTTATTACTTTAATATTTGTAATGGTAATATAATATTAACAATTCATTAATAATACATAGAAACTAAATACCCTTTTAGGAGTATAATATCCTTAATTTAAGTTTAATTTATCTCTAATGAATTTTTAGGATTTTAGGCAAAACTTTAGTAAATTGATAACTATACATAAAATTAAAAAACTTTATTAAAACTTTATTTATTTAATTTAATTTATTTAATTTCAAAATATTGATTATATATATATTTTTTGGTTGGTTGGCCTTCATCATGCACTCTTTATATATTTATGACTTGTATCCTCCTCACTTTTCAACAGGATTTGTCCTGATGATGGGTCTTGTTCTAGACCCGAAACGTAGACACAAAAATGCTCACTGTGGAGATTCCGAACTCAGAAACTCTAAACTCACACCACAGAAATCTGAAATCCATATTTCCTACATTTTTTAGAAGCCTTTCTCAAGTGGACTAAGTGTTCTTCATCGGTTTTAGAATAAAAAGTGATGTCATCAAGGTAAATGACTGTGAAGTAGCTTATATCTTCTGAAAAGGCTATGTCCATGGCCCTTTGGAAAGTGGCCCCTGCATTCATCAATCCAAATGGCATTTTAATGTACATGAATGTACCCCAAGGTGTGGTGAAGGCAGTTTTGTGCTGATCACTTGGGAATACTAGCACTTGGTTGTAACCGGAAAAACCATCAAGTAGTGAGATTCTCTTAGAGCCAACTACCTTTTGAAGTATGTGGTCCATTTTAGGTAAGGGATAGTTATCTTTCAAGGAGGACCTGTTCAGATTTCTAAAGTCAATGCAAAGTCTAATCTCCCTAGTCTTATTCCTAACTGACACAAGGTTGGAAACCCACTCAGAGTATCTAAGGGGGAATATTATCCCGGCATCATACATCTTTTTAATTTCTTGTTCAACTAAAGGTAGTAAAATAGGATTTATTCTTCTTAACTTTTGCTTGAAAGGTTTCTGATTTTCTTTGAGAGGGATTTTGTGTTGAATAATGCTTGTGTCATAAGCTTTTAAGTCTTTATATCCCCATGCAAACACATCTTTAAACTCCTTAAAAGGCTCAATATACTTATGTTTTATGT
This sequence comes from Pinus albicaulis, assembly GCA_034641835.2. NCBI lineage: Eukaryota > Viridiplantae > Streptophyta > Pinopsida > Pinales > Pinaceae > Pinus > Pinus albicaulis. Next base: position 629,323,713 of record CM076571.1, read on the forward strand.
GAGGAGGAAGGGTATTGGAGAGTTTAATCATTTTGGGTTCCTTTATGTTTCCTATGTTGAATTCTTCAACATTAGTCTCGGTAGACTCTATCTTTGGTTTTTTAGCCACATCATTAAAGTTGAATAGTTCTTCTAATGGTGCAAGCCCTCTTGGTAATGTGTCATTTTTGCATTGTAAGACTTCCAAGTCCTTTTGGTCTAGATCTTCAAACATTTCATCCTCATAAGGATGTGTGAGCAGATTTATATCAACAAAAGAGGGCAACTCTGATTCATGATATTTATCTTCAGCAAGACCATCTTCCTCATGTTCTAAGCTAGGTTTAATCAATGTAAATCCATTCCTATATTGCAGGAAATCATCAATTTGTTCATCACCCTAAAACACTTGCCAATGGTTAATGTTTTCAGGTACTGTAGGACGATGTTTGACTTTGATAGGGTATTGTTTGTTTGCAGGTGGTATTTGGAAATTGTTGGCAGCAGAGGCGAGCTCATTTGCGAGGCTATTTTGGGCTCTAGGAATGTAAGTGAGCTCATATTTCTTGAAATTTTTGAGGAGGTCTAGGGTTTCATTTCTGTACTCTCTTAATCTTGGGTTCTTGGCTGAGTATTCACCTTTGATTTGTTTAATGACAAGTTCTGAATCTCCTTGGGCTGATATTTTCTTAGCTCCTAAGTCTTCAAGCAGGTGTAAACCAAGGAGGAGAGCCTCATATTCTGCAATTTTATTAGTACATTGAAGTTCTAATATGTAAGAATGACCCTCATTTGTGTTATGTATCAAGACACCAGCTCCTGAACCGGCCTTGCCACATGATCCATCAAAGCTCATGTTCCAAATTGTTTCTACTTTATGTTTTTCACTAAGTTGTTGTTCAAGGCTGCTAGAGTCTTGGTTATCATTTTCTTCATTTGAGGTTGAGTGTGAGTGTTCTAGAGGGCCTAGTTCTTTCTCATCTCCTTTTACTTGTTCACTAATCTCATTTTCATTATACAAGATCAATGAATCTAATTCTGAATGAATGGAATATACAGGGGTATTGTTGGGTCTATCTAGGCTACTTACCATATACTTCATGTGAGATTCCCAGTACAGTCTCCTTGTTTTGTTAAAAATCGAGATGGTAGCATAAGACATGTCAAGTTGGAGGTTCCCCAGCAGCTTATCTCCCCAATATCGGGACAAAAGCATGCCGTATTTGGGGGGAATGTCAACCATTAATATGTCCATAACCATGCTTTTAGCAGGGATTTGTGTCAGATTGACACATAAATCCTTGATTAGGCCTAGGCACTTAACTCTGCTTGAATCAAAGGAATACAGATCTTTGTAGGGGCTAGTTATTTCTAGGCCTAATTTCTCCATCACTACCTTTGGCATGAGGTTGTGAGAGACACTAGAGTCTAGCATGGCATTATGTAGGATTTTTTCATGTATGTTTAGGTTAACATAGAAAGGGGGAATGGATCCTTCTTATTATTTTCCATCTACTTCGGGTCCAAACAACAGCTCTGGTTTGTCATCTATCAAATTCAAATTATTGGTATGATTTCCTATGTTTAGAACTTTTAGAACTTGGGACCTGTACATATCCTGAGCTACTAGTTCAATGAGAGGTATGGTTATCTTAATTTTAGAAATTTCTCCTTCGAAACTGAAAGGTACTTGGGTTTTAGACATATTTACATCAGTTTTATCAGCCATAAATTTTTCTACATTTTTAATTTGCTGACTCTGATTTGGGGCTTTGGTCAAAAGATATTTTTCAGGGCCACTAGTAGAGGTACTAGGGCAGCTTGTGTCACCACTTGGTTGGCTAATTTTACATTTGTTAGGATCAGTTTTCTTAGCCATGTTGTTGTTATTGTCTACTGTTCTTTTAAGAACGTTTTCAGGGGTTTTTCGAACAACAATGTCTGAGTTGTTTTTCTTAGAGGTTTTTCTTACTCCTAAGGTCATATTGCCAGTGGACTTCCATTACGGCATTTTCCAATCCTAACTCGTAATCTTCGGAATCTTCATGGTTTGTTTCATTTAGATTCGAGGAGAAAAAACCTCCTTCTTCTTCTGTGAGAAAAACATCAAACTTGTTATCAGAGCCTATTAAGTTTAGGTGATTTTAATTCGGCTGTTCAATATCTCTTTCCCCTTCATATACATAGTTATCTTGGAATGGTGGTATGATTTGTTGATCATTTTCCCTTTGTCTGATTTGGGGTGGGTCTCTTCTAAAGTTCTGATTTTGGTTTCTGTTTTGGGGATTTGGTTGGTTATCCCTAGGAGGTGTTCTTTCATTTATGCTTATTCTCTCCATCATTCTTTCCATGGTTTTAAGTAGGTTGTCAATCTTGGAATCAGATGAGGAGGTTGAGGGCATGGTTTCATCCTTGTAGGTTACCCTCTTTTCTAATCTTAGCCTAGCTCTCTTTTCAATTAAGTTGGCCTCTACACTTATAGCTCCCTTTTGCATGTCTTCTAAAGTTAGGGGCTCTCTTTATCTTAGCTGATAGGCCATGTTGGGGTCAAAACCTTCCAGGAATTTAGCTAAGGCTAGGCCCAGTGGGGGTTTCATATGAGGTGGGAGGGCATTGTAGACATTGTTAAACCTGGTGCAATAATTTGGGATACTCTCTCCCGTATTCCTCTTAAGATTTTTATATTCAGAAAGGATTTGGAGGGGGTTTTTCTTGATTTCCCACTTGTTTATGAAAGTTTAGTAAAGGGAAGGGAGATCATGTATGCTGTTGGGAGTCAAGTTTTTAAACCATTTTTTAGCTTCTCCTCCTAGGCTTTGGGCAAACATCCTCATCTTCATGGTTTCCTCTTCTAACTCCATGTAGTCAAAAGCATCATTTATTCTATCTACATGCTGTTAGGCAGTGGTAGATTCTACTCCGATGAAGTGTGGGATCCTAGATTGGTAATCATTTGGAAAAGGTATCAAAGGCTATGGTAACACAAGGGGTGCATACCATGCTGCCATTATGGGAGCTAATGGTGGATTTACAAGAGGATGGTTTGTGAAATGAGATGGAGTGGTTTGCACAGTGGAGGTGTGAATGGGTGTGGCAGAAGTATTTGGACCAGTAAACTGATTCAGAGCAGACTTGGGGTGAAAAGAGTCGAAGTGGTGGAGAAGTTGGAAATCAGGTGGTGTAGAAGGAGAAGCTTCTCTGTTAGGACTCTACTGTAGGTCTATGGGTTCAAGGTCAGTATGGTCAATCCTAGTTTGTGACTTGTTTCTGAAAAGGTTTCTTGTATGGTGCAAGTCAAACTGGGGATCCTGCATGGCTGTAAGCTTTTTAGGTACAAAGCTTTCTTTATGAATGGTCCTAACAGTAGTTAAGTTTCCAGTTTCAGAAGTTTTCCACAAAATCCTTTCTGGGTCATCAACTATATTGGGAGGGTTTGGGTCTAGATGAGATCTGGTATTGATTCTTTGCGAAGCCAAATTTCAAACTCAAAATTTAGAGAGGCTGAAAGATTTTGAACTTTTTGAAAAGTTTACCTCTTTTTGTTTTTGCTAAACTCGCACAGTGTGTGACTAGGATTCAATACTTCTCAGGTTTGATTCGGCACAATCCTATAGGAGTTTATGGACACTAGTAAATTCAGAAGGCCTACTGAGGCTAGTGGAGTCGCCGGGTGGATATTTTTAGTTGTTTTGAAGATATGTGTCTATGGTCCACCACCAATACTGACAAGAAGCCAATATAGGAATGTTTTGGGGTTTTCTGAGTTCTCTTAAGTAGCCCTGAGGTTTGTGAGAGTGTCCTATGATTGAGTCATCATTTTTCTAGGATGGTGAAACAACTAGATTCTACTCTATGGCTAACAACTAGAGTTCTCTATGATTTGACAAGGGTTTCTGAAGTCCTAAGGGATAATTATATTGTCACTGACTCAGAGGTCTCATCATGATCACCATTGTGTTAGTGATAGTGATGAGGTGGTTACAAATCATAGGACTTCAAAGTTTAACTGAGGGTTAAATGAGTCTATAAGAGTTTCTTAGGCTACTATGTACTCGGTCCCACTGTGATCACCATTATGTTAGTGTCCCGTGATTTAGCAGATTGGTAGACAAAATGCACAGGGTAACATCAGACCAGTCTTTGGAGTCCTAGGACCTAGCCTTCCTGGACTCAAAGAGGGCTCTCTCTATTGTGCGAAGGATGTGAGCTTGTTCACTTTAAGTGTTTGATTTTAGGCTAGTTGCTAAGTGTAGGTTTGTTGTTTGTTTTGGTTGGGGTAAGATGATAAAGTAGGATAGGTGGAGTGAGAGGTCATAAAATCAATTTGGCTACAGAGTCTATGAAGTCATTGATATCTCGATAATGAATCGGGGTACATCACAGGGCAAATCTAGTGTAGCTAATGGATATTTAAAGTTTATGTGTGAGGTGAAATGGACATTAAGTTTGGGAACCAAGGTAGGGCAAAGGGAAGTTAAGAATCCTTTGTCAAATACCTATGAACAAAGAGATATTGAATACTGATAAGCAAAAGATACTTATTCATGAGGTAGGACACACCATTTACTCAAAAAAAAAACTTTTAAACAAATACACATTCAAGATATACAATCTAGCGGAGCAAATGAAGTAAGACAACTTATCTAACTTCAATGATTCTACTTTCAAGATTTGAAAACATATGAGAGACAAATAGCATTAATAAATGAAGAGGGAACTCCTAAACATCATTTATTCAACTATAAAGAAATTTGAAGCAAATTGATAAGAAGATACAAAGGGCAAGATCGAAACAAGACCTCTTTGGCTTAACCTAATCAATCAATACATCAAAGAGAGATTTCAAGACAGAGTTTAGATATCATCAAACAAGAAGGGATCACCATGAATCATGTTTGTAAACTAGAATATTAATCCAATAATGAAATAGACAAGCTTAGGTGGGCCTAAGGAGCAACTAAGAATTCCTTAAACTAACTCAACAGAAGAAAACATGAAGACAATAGCAAACAGAAGGACTGAGGTGCCTCTAACAACATTTCTCATCCTATACTCTTCTAAGCTATTGCAATATAGAAATTTGGACATATTACAAACAAGAAAAACATTAAAAAATAAGAGATACTTCACCATTAACTAAACTTAGGAATACTGCAAGCAAGCCTTCATCATTATCAATAAGGAAAATCATCCACAAGCTCCACAACACTAGATTGTTCTTCAAGTTCTGAAAACCATGTATTGCTCTTAAACACATCAAAATACCAATGTTACAATGAATCCTCATGCCTTATATAAAAATAAAGGAAGAGGAAAGCCTAATAGAGCATCTAAAAGTATATTGGCTAATAAGAAATATCCTAATTTTTCCTTGAGGCCTTGCAAGGCCCAAGGCACAAAATATCCAAAATAAATATATTTTAGGCTATTTGTGGCAAAGAAATTAACCTTTGAGGCCTAACATGCCTCTGAAAACTTTCTAAATGCACATTTTGACTTTTTAACCACAGGAGCGTAGCACTGTGCCTTAGGCTGATTTTCCAAGCCAGGAGCGCAGCACAGGGACAGCAAAAAATGGTCATTTTGCAGCAGTGATTTGGAGTCCTTCCCGATGTCGAAAAAGGATCTGTGATGGCTCGTTGGAAAGCCCTTGAAGTAAAATTTCCAAATGCACCCATATTTCTCCAATATAACCTCTAAAACCTATTCAAAAACCAAAAGTTCCAAGACTGGTAGGAGCGCAGCACATGCTCTGAAAAGTGGGCAAAATGGTGAAAAAATGAGTGTTTTTTACCTTTTAGGGGGACCAAAACAACTCCAATTGAGCTGAAAATTGGTGATCATGGTCCTCTCATGATGAGGAATCCAAAAATTCAAGGAAGTTCTCTTGAATATGCCCTGAAAAAGAGCGTAGCATGGGGTGTGCTGCGCTCCTAGCCTCAAAATTTTGCAAAAAACAAAAACTTGTTCAATTTCTCCCAAATTTGGTAGATAGGTGCCTCATGGATCTTGAGAGACCTGTAGAGAAGCTTGAGCCAAAATACCAAGGCTAGCTTGGTCCTTTTCCTCCTTCAGTGCTTGGATCTCATTTTTGGCCTTTTTGAGTTCTTGCCTTGCAAATTGTTCTCTTTGAGAATAATGTTTACCCATCCTTCTCTGTAGATCCAAGTCTCTATTGGCCTTCTCCAACTTGGCCTCAAGGTGTGTGTTAGCCCTCTCAAACCATGATTCCCTATCATGTTCAATTTCTAGTGCAAGGAGTTCTTGGAGAGAAAGTTGTTCCTCTTGGGCTAATTCTTCTTCTCTCTGCTTTGCCAATGCTTTCCTAAGACCCATAGTTCTAGGTCTCCTTCTAGTTTGACCCTCCTCATCACTACTCTCCTCATAAGTGCCCATGAATTTTTCGAACTTCGCCTGTGCCCTTTGAGCCTCTTTCCGGTACCTGAGTGTTCTTGTTTCATGGATGGCTTGTTGGACACTCATTTGCTTGTTTTGAATTTGATAAAAGTGAATGACATCCTTTGCTCTTTCCAATTCAGTCTCCAAGTCCTTGATTTGTGCATTCTTGTCTTGGAGGAAGGAGTTTGAAATTCTTGTTTCATTCTCATCATCATTGTCTATGTGAATGAGTTCAAACTCTCTTTCTTTTTCATGATCTTCCTCTTATTCTTTCACTTTTTTCTTACCTTTGTCCAATGGTTGAGATGAAGTAGATGGCAAGGCCCCTTGCCTCTTAGAGGCAGAAAACACTTGCCTTGATCCTCTTTGGTAAGTGATATTACAAGTTTTAACATGTTTCACTTGAATACCTTGATCATTGGTGACCTTAGGGCTGTTTTTCTTCTCATTGAGGATTTTTGTATGTGTGTCTTCTTTAATTTTCCCTTGACTGCCTTTTTGAGAGACATTTTCACTTTCTCTCATGCTAGCATCACTGCCAAGATTTTCATGATTGTTATCTTCTTCCATGTCCTCTACATTGTCATCTTCCATACTTCATTATCATTTTCATTTTCATTTTCTATGTTGTCATGATTAGAGGTGTCCCTATCATGGCTTGATGCATTCTCATCTTCATGACTATCCTCCTCTTCATTATTTGACCCACTGTGTTCACTTTCAAGCTCTGTCTTTGTATCATTGCTTGCATTTTTACCTTCTTCACTGTTTGAATGTTCCTTACTATCATGCATACTGTCTTCTTCTTCTAAATCTGCCTTTTTATCTTGGTTGCTATGTCCATCTTTGTCACTGTCCATTTTATAATTGTCATTAGGCTCATTGTTTTCTCTTTCATCTTGACTGTTTTGTTCCTCAAAATCTTCTTTTGTTTCTTGGCTATCATCTATTTCTTCATCTTTACCTAGCTCACTGCCTTGGCCTTATTTGTCTTCTTCATTGCTTTCAACTGCCTCTTCATCATCATAATCACTTTCTTCATGACTTCCATGCTCATCTTGGTCACTTTTTTCTTCCTCTCTGTCATCACTATCTTATTTGTTTGATTATTTTTCATCTTAGTCATTGTCTTCTTTACTGCTTTTATCTGCTTCTTCATCTCCATTTGGCTCACTGTTTTGGTCTTCTTGTTCATCCTTTGGCTTGCTACTTTCTTCCTTGTTATTGCCCTTATCATTACTGATTTCATCTTCCTCCTCTTCATTGTCTTTTGTATCTTCTCCATCATTTTCACTTTCTTCACTTTCACTTTCCTCCTCTTCATCACTTGTTTCTTATCCTTAACTGTCATTTTCTTTTTTACTATCATGTTCCTCCTTGTCACTTTTTTCTTCCTCTTTTGAGTTTTTATGAGAAGGTGAAAGAGGGATGTTTGTTTGGGGAGAAGATTTATATGAAGAGGATGAATCATGGTCAGCGGAGGGTGATGGAGGTGTGTGAGGAGGAAGCTAAGATGATGATGGTAAATTTTGCAGAGGGAGAGGTTGTGGGCTTGTGAAAATACCATGGGCGATGAAAAATTTCCATGGGATGCCTTGTTCCTCCAACTGGTGTAAGACAATAATTTTGATGAGGGAATGGTGGAAAAGACTTGACATTTGTTGGGAGGGAGGCCTGTTTTGCATAATGGATGACATTTTCTCAATACTTTTACATAGGTAGTAGGGAAAATGGAGCAGTTTGGCCTTAGTAAAATGCATGTGAAAGCCTACCCTAACAGGTGAAGTATTTCATAATGATCTTTATCAAAGGAGCATATCTGTGCAATAAATGAGAAAAGGGGAAAATGGTTTTGCAATTAGCTTGGTAACTTGGTTTTAAGAAGGGATGATAATGGCTGAGGTCTAGATACAATTGTTTGAACCATTTCTCCCCCATGCAAGGTATTCCAATGGCCATAGATATTGCACTGGTGGTGAGCTCAAAATTCACTCCAGCTAAATGTACTTTGTGGTCATGGAGGTTAAGGACAAAACGGGTGACTTTGGACCTTCTGCACTTCATCATAGAACTCATATCATCCTACTTCTTGGAAATATGAAACTATAGTGGGATAGGTTGTCAATTCTTTAGTATTTATAGGCTCAAACCTATTTGCTTTCCCACCCTTCCTCTGCTGCTCTTTAGGCCTTTGGTTCCTCTCACCACTGTCAATACTACCCTCTCTAGGCATTCTGTCCTTCACCCCTGCCTTAAGACATTTTTTTAAAAACAATTGACATTGCTTGTGGAATGATGTGAAGATGGTGAGTGAGATGGTGAGGTTGCAATGATGTCAAGGCTCAGCAGTGTGGAGACAAAGTATTTCCTTTAGGATTTTACTTCCTTTTCTAGATTCACCCTTCAATTTTCTTTATAATCCTACCTTTAGAAAAATAGGAAAAGGTGGAAAAAGCTTAAATACCTCTCAAAATATTTTCACAGCTGAAGCAACAGGCTTTAAAAAAATCATGGGCAAGTCGGGCGCGTTCTGCACAAAGTAGTCGGGTGGCCTCTGCACGTAGGGTCGGGCAGGCCTTGAATGCGTAGGAGTGCAGCACGGGAACCTCCTGCACGTCTGTCGAGTGCCTCTGAATGAGTGTTGAATGCTCTGGAGCGCAGCACGGAACCTCCTGCACGCTGAGTCGGGTCTCCTGGCCGTTGCTGAACGCACAGGAGCGCAGCGCGACACCTCCTGCACGATTTTCGGGCACCTCTGAACGCGGAGTTGGGCAGCTCCTGAATGCACAGGAGGGTAGTGTGCCTCTTCACGTGCTCGGGGTTTCTGAACGGCCAGTCGGGTCCTTCTGGGCAAGCGCTGAACGGTGTTGTTTCTACAAGCGCGCAACGTCGTTGTACAGGAGAGCAGCGCCCTTTGGAGAAATGCACTGGCAGTGTGCATAGGCGCATAGCACGGTTTCTCAAGAGTGCAACGCAACCAACTTTTGCCCGAAAAATCTGTCAGAGACCCTGAAAAGTCGAAAATTTCCACTTCTTTTTTCAAATGAGAAAATGGTGTTTGGGAGATGCTGCTTGGGTTGTTTTTATGATGCAACATTTTTAATATTGAAGAAAAAATTAACAAAGTGAGCGTTCGAAATAGGAAAAAAAAAAAATGGGAAAAGAGAGCCATCGTCACAAAAAATTGAGACAACGTCCCTGTCATTCAAATTTGCAGTCTAAATTTCGAAGTTCAAGTATTTTTTTTCGACTTGATGAATGCTAGCGTGTTATGAATTTTTATTTTTATTTTGTTAGACAATTTGTTTGTATAATGTGAATAGAGAATCTTATTAACGATTGTGAAGAGTAAAAAAATAAATAGCACGAAAAAAAATTATCCTTAGAATAGTAATAGCAGTTTGAATACATGAGTAGCAAATAAATGTGTATCAGAGAAGGAAATCCATGATTTTATTATTTAATTTTTATTTGTTATCTAATTTTGCTAATAATCAATTTTAGATATATGTTTTTTTTAGAGTTTTCTTATAATTCAAAATTGGTTTATAGTCAAGTTTATTTAGCATAATCGGTTGACCGGTTGAGGATGGACCTCGCCAGCTAGACGACCCAGTATAAAACCTCAGAGGGAGGTGGTTGTGCTCCTTGCTAGGGGGAGGATACATACTAGGGGGAAGAGACATACTATAAACTCCAGTCAGTAAAAGGGTTGGTCATCACAGACAACTTGACAAACAAACAATCAAAAAAATTGGTTTATAATAAGCATATACCCATTTTAATTCCGGATTTTTTTTATAATTTTTTAGATGATTCAAATTTTTCAAAATGCAAATGTAAAGTTTGAGCAAAGATTTTCACTTCAAAAAAATTTAATTCCTCCCAAAAGACAAAATTTTAAGCATAACGTTTCTTGATTGGAAGTATAAATAGCTAAAAAGTCAAAACAAATTTTTGTGTCGGGTAGAGGAATCCAAATTCCAACCCTGCTCCCTACGTACAAGCAAAGATGAAAGCAAAAAGCATGATTGAGAATTCTATAAAAGGATATATATATATATATATATATATATATATATATATTAAACCATAAAAAACCAAAGTAAGGTAAAAATAAAAAAAAATAAAAAATATAACAGTAATAAACCATAAAAAAGTCAAAGTAATATAGGTAAAAAAAAAATACAGAGTAAATTGTTTATTTTAAACCATGTTTATTTTTTTATGAAAATAAAAAACCCTAAATAATATAAAAAATACCAAAAATATATAGTGTATTTAAAAAAAAAAATGCAGTGAATATTTTTTTTTTTATAGAAATGAAAAAAACCCTAAATGAAAAAAAGAATGACATAGATGTCGTTTTTCAAACTAAATAGTTTTTAAATAGAAAAATGGCTTATGCAGTAATTTTTGTTAAATAGGAAAAAAATATTTATTAAAAAAAATTATTTACCTCAAAAATTTTATTTTTTGAAGCAAAAAAAATTATTGTGATTTTTTAAAAAATAAAACAACAATTTTTTTTATAAAACAGATAAAATATAAGGAAAAAAATAGTGCCAGATTGAAACTATGGCTTACATGTCTTTTTTGAAACTGTTGAGTTTTCAAATAGAAAAATGACCTCATGCCATGGACCTTAACAGTCGGTGCACAAGAAACTGTCACGACAACCAACAAAATGCAAAACAGTAAATCGTGACTAGCATAACCTAATTAGTAAACCATAACTATGAAACTATAATCGTAACTAGGAAACCCTAACCAAGGAACCATGATGCCTAGAACCCATGAAAGGAGCCATCGACATCATGAAAATAAAGGATAAATGTTTTCAGAAACCTGGGATGCCTATGCTAGGAAACAAATCATGGAGAGTTCTGTAGAGTTTCGACGCATGTTGGAAAGGCAGAGAGAAGAAACACAATGTAACACAAAATAACACGAGCTATGTCTCTTCTATATTGATCACACCAAATTTATTGACATTACTTATAATGAACCCGATGAAGGGTATTTAAACCTTTTCGACTAACGACTCACCTAATATAACTTGACATGCACATATCCTCTAAATTCATCTATCACTTAAACTCTACTTGACTCAATGCTTAGTTAACTGACTCTCTAAATATAGCAAACTCTTCATGCAGGAGTAATTATCTTATTTTAACACTCCCCCTTAATTACGACCATATGACTCAACAGAACTCAAAACATAACTTAACTATGCTTGTTAGGCTTACAATAGAAATTGACTCAATTATCACTCAAACATGCCTGCTAGTCTATGTCTCAGCTAGGCTTATAATGACTCAAAAATTTTACAATTTTTCATTTTCTTTTTCTCAGCTTCCAAATTCTATATCCTCAAAATTGCTTCATTCTATGTTGAAATTTCTTACTGTAGGCTTTCTTCACTTGTTGCCACTGCAATTTTTCTTTGACTTGTCTTGAATTTGTGTTGAAAAACAATTGGATCTTGTGTTCTACACCTTCCTCTTCAAATATTTGTTCAACCATGGACTGCTGCCCCAACATTGCATCTTCAAGTTGTCTTCTTTGCTCTGCTTCTTGCGCCTCATATTCCTGACTTTCTTTCTACCATGTCTTTCTGTAATCTACACATTCAATATCATTATTCACCATTTCATTCAATTATTTTATTCCAGTTGCTGCTTTAAGACTCACATCATTTTTTTCAATTGGATTCTGAATCCATTCTTCAATGAACTTCAAATATGCATCAAATTTATTAACAACCTTGATTTCAACTTCTGCTCCCATTCTATTTTGAGTACTTGCATATTCTAAAATAATGTTAAAAACATATTTATTATGCTCTTTAGTGAGAGCTTCCTGCTCTACCTCTTCCTTCTCTGCATTCTTTTCCATCGATTTACAAACGATTGTTGCTGTAAACATGCTGTCTTCCACTTGGATTCCAAACGCAAGTGGGTTTTTCTCACCAAATAACAACATAGCAATATGTTCTTTTTGTTGCATCATGTGCAACCACTCATCACCAGTTAATGTTTCTTCATTAAATTTAACTTCAACATTACCAATTGTTGGATACAACAAACAACTTTCTGCTCTATTGTAGCTTTATCTAAGACAAAATTAGCTATTTCTTGTTTGCACACTGCTTCATGAGAAATTACAACTGCTTCATATCTTGTTGCTACAACGATAGCTTCAACCTTCAATGGTTCATAAAAAATGACGCTTACAATATTACCATAATCAATCCTTGTTTCAAAAAGGAAACTACACATAACATATAAATAATGTTCATCCACACTATGGTGGGATATCCAAGCATGCATGTGCTCATTGTCAATTTCATTGAAAATTTTAGCTTTACCAAATTCACCAGCTCCGGCTGGATTCATAAATGCACATCTCACTTTTCCTTCAACATCCACATGTGTTTCATCATAGTGGGATTCACCATATTATGCACCATCCACGTTACGGTGGAGTGCTTGAGAATTGATATGCTCATGCTCTGTTTCACATATAGAGGCTTCCAATTCTCTCTTTGCAATATATGTTGCATCTTCTTCATCCATATGCATGTAGCTTGCATAATGGGTTTCACCATCATCTGCACCATCCATATTACAATGGAGTGCTTGAGAATTGATATGCTCTTGCTCTGCTTCACATACAGAGGCTTAAACTTTTCTCTTTGCAATATTTGTTGCATATTCTTCATCCATATGTATGCTTGCATAATGGGTTTCACCATCATCTGCACCATCCATATTACAGTGGAGTGTTTGAGCATTGATATGCTCTTGCTCTGTTTCACATACAAAGGCTTCAAATTTTCTCTTTGTAATCTTTGTTTCATCTTCTTCATCCATATGCATGCTTGCATAATGGGTTTCAATTTTATAGTCTTCACAACAATCTTCCACTTTTGAGTGGGATTCTCCAAGCTCTATTGTCCTCCCAGAGTCTTTCTCATGTACTCTCAAATCTACGTTTGATTTAACAAACTGTGACATATATTTCTGCTGCATGTCACTCCCCCTTGCACCAAATTCTATGTAATATCCCAAAATGGGGATGCAACAATACATGAACACAAACTGGAGTAGCAGTGATAAATCAACTCATAAATGTAAGAAGAGCACATAGCCATCATATTAATGTTACAACAGTAAAATATATACAATATCTTGAGGAAATAATCACTCAAGTTAGGCAATACAAGCCTCAAGAAAGCATGTACATGAAATATGAAGTATACTGCTAGACAGAAAATTCCCAAGGCTCTGACAACATTGTTTTATTAGAGACAACTGCTTCTGGAGTATGTCAATAAATGTATATGGAAATATACAGCTCATACAATGTTGGGAGCAAATATCTAAACCCCCAAATACAATTCCAAGACAATCCGGAAAGGATTTCCTGAAATATGCAAAAGTAAAAAAATGTCGGAGTTGTAGTCCTAGGACTGAATAGCAGTTGCAACTCAAGAATTGGATGGAGATGGATGAAGATGCTACACAAGATGAATAAACCTCCTCCAATGGATCTTCCAAGTGAAAGGCTGATCCTAACACTGAAGATCTCACCCTCCAAACAAACACTGCAACCCCTCATTGCAAATGGTCACAGAAATAACACAGTCATTGAGGGATATTGCGCTGTAGGTGAAAGAAAATATTTTGGCCAAGTGCCAAGATCTGAAATCAGCTCCAAATTCTTCCTCACTAATCTCCCAAAGGAATGGAAGCCCCCTCCTTTGAAAAACAAGCTCCGGAAGTGGTGTTCTCAACCCTCCATTGCAACACAACCCAGCTCTAAACAGAAACTGCGCTATAGCTGAAGGAGGTAGCTTGGCCTCAAGCTTGGATGTGGAGAAATGAAGTAAAATCTCCCTTAAGAGGCCTCTCAAGAAAGGATAAGGAATTCCTAAACAGGAACACCTTGTGCTAAGTAGCACATCAATCTCAACTAAGCAGTTGAAGAAAGCATAATAGTCTAATAGACCACAAATTCAATAATCCATAACATGTCTTGCTATGGATGCCATGCCCTCATTTTATACAAATTGAAGCCCTCTCACGTTGGGTCCCACTCATTAGGGTTTCATCCACCAAGGAATCTTCCTCCCACTATCTCTATGTTGTCTCTAAAGATGATCTCCACCTCCTATCTCAACACTGTTGACTTCATCAAACTTGACCTAGTCCACATGCAAATGCACCTTTCCACACATGAGGGTGTGAAATCCAGCTCCTATGATGATCCATTTTCACACTATGAGGGATTTTATTCATATTTCTGAAATGTATGGGCCTCCTTACCCATTTATTCATCTCCTAAGTGAAATCAACAAAAATCAATATTCCAATTAGTTGTATGCTAATTTTGGAATATTACAGTCCTCTCCTCCCAAATGTTGCTTGTCCTCAAGCAACTGCAAGGATAGAAATGAGAAGTCTCCCCTCCTCCTACTGTAGAATCCACATATGATATGCTCCTCCAAGGAATGAGATGTCGTATCATCAATAAATCTCCATATTGCCCATCCCAAGCATGCAAGCTAGCTGAATAGCTATCATCATGAAAAAGTAGAGTACTCAAGGAGGCAATAAGGGGTTGTCTAGAGGTCCCTTTGAGGAATGGGATCTGAAATGTAGTGGGAAACATCATTCCCATGTGGATCCTCCATCCCCAAGCTATCATCTATAAAAAATGAGCCACCCTCCAAAATGGTAACTCATGTAAATCCTCCTCCACCTTTGGCTCCTGCAAAGTAGGTGGGCTAAAAATCTGAACATGGTAGACAAAATAGCCTACCCCACATTGTCCTCCTCTCCAATTATGATAAGTGTAGAGTATCTGCTAATATTGGGCTTCAATAATGTTGCCCTCAAGTGGCAAGATGAAGACTAGATCTCCAAAGATCTCTTCTCCAACGTTTTGAATCATGCTGGCCCAAACCATTCCATATGTGATGGATAGGAATTCACCACCATATAGCATCCAATCAATCTCATGGCCCACCTCGTAAAGAAACAATTGTTTTGCTGTGGTGGCCATATCACCTCCCATGCTCCCATTAGAACATGTCATGCAACAAGTGTGGGAATCCTCTTCCCCAAAGGACACATCCAACCAATGTGTCTCTCCCCCAATCATGTTCCTGATAAAAATAAGAACAACATCAGCACATGAAATCAGGAATAGCATAAAAATAAGGGAAATATTGAAGGTTTCATGTGGTGTTGGAAGGTACCAATAGTCTCCCAAGTGGTTACAATGCAGTTTTCCTAACTGTTGTTTCAGAAAATTACATGGCAAGTTGTTTCCTGATACATGGCTAATTATGTATGTCATCACATATATTAATGAATAGTAAATGGCTGGGTTAATTAACTGAACATACATGAAATGATAAAACACTTTCTCGAGGCCACACAAAATATGGCTGTCTCCATCATATAATTTGGCCCAAAATTGACCATGGAGGCCAAAGAAAAGCTTGCCCTCTTGTGGAGCAATGCACATAGAAATGGTAAGAGTATGAAAATACTGTGTTAGACAATCAATAAATGCAAAAAATATATTCTTACCATGTACTGGGAGTAAGAAGATGTATGGATCCATAAATAAGTCCTCCATATTGGTATGACACACTCCCATGAAGAGGAATGAACCATGTGCTGCATGAAGATCCTCATTCTTATGCTTGGAAATCCAAGTTAAGAAGATCATATCAATGTAATTAATGTTTCCATCCATTACTCCATCACTCTCATCTCCTCCTTGTCCACCAAGTGCATCAAATGTGAAGTGATCCTGGGGATACTCCATCAATAAACCCCAACTCCAAAGTGACAGCGTTGTTGGCCTATGTGAATAGGCTCCTGCCAACTCATAGTTCCATTCTTTGACATGCCCATTGTCAAAGACATCTCTTGTAATGCTGCTACATATAAGAAGTTCCTTCCAAAGTGGAAGTACCTCCTGATCATCCAAGGCTAAGGATTAGCCCCTTTGCACCATGATAGTGCCATCTCCTACTCCTGCAACATTATGAAAAGTGTGAGAGAAAATTTTCTTCTGCTCTCCTAAGAACAACCAAAGCAACAAAAGTTTTTTCTACCTCCTCATACATCTATTATACCGATCATGTGGTGAAAACATAATGATTGATATGAAGAATGTCATATCAACACCATGCATCCATACTCCTTGCTTCCCTATGATACAAGTATCCTGCCAGTCTTCTTCCACCCACATACCTTTTCAAAAAGGATATGTCCCATGATGGCGAAACTCTTTCAAGAGTAGCCAATGCAGCCAAGCCTCCTGCTGCCCAGTATCATAGATTTGCAAGTAGCTTTCCATCCTCTTGCTCACCATCCACACCCATCCATCCAGATGTAAGTGTCACCCATCATGCTCTATCTTGGTACCCTTCGAATGAATACTACCATCCTCCCAAATCAGATTTTTCTTCTTGCATTTCATGGGATGTTGAAATGCAACTCCTTGGAGATCTCCTAGAGAAGATCTTACACCAAGTATAATCTTGAATCCATAAGGATCCAAGTGTGTTGGAGGAAAAACCTCCTCACTGCTGCTTAATGACAGCGCTGTAAAACTCCTCAATGTTGTACTTGCTATCTCATGGATGAATATATGGTTCTGCATATCCTATCCTCCAAAAGTTCACACCCAACCTCAAGTGTTGTGTGAAACGCAACAAAGGTGCATGATGATGATGGTTCATCCCTTCCTTGCAAAATTCAAGGGGGCATAACGCAATGAAATTATGTTGCTCTACATCAGCAATATGCAATGGTATACATCCCTCCATCAAATTTGCTAAAACAACAGGAGATGGAAACTTAGGCATAACTTGGTGAAATTTGGAAGTATCTTGTATGGCTGAAAGAGTTCCTTCCTCCAATGTGTTGGCTCCCAAAACTACTGAAGATGAAGGCTACTCCTCCATAGTTGTATCAGCGCTGGTACATGCCTCTTTTAATGGCGGTGAGGGCTTCTCCTCCTTTGATTTCTCTTTGCCAAATTTCCTGATCAACCTTTCATTAAACTCAGCAAGAGTAGTCACTCTTGCATGGATCAAATGGCTGAACCACCAAGTGTTTGCTTCACCCTCAAGGTGCAGCGCTGAAATCTCTACAACCTCTCTTTCTACTACTGGATGTAGTAGGAAGAATGCAGTAGTTTCCGTTCCCCAACACTTGCTGTAGATGATCCATCAAAAGTAAACAATAGGAACCTATTGCCTTTGATTCTCCTTGTACTGCATGGTCTCCTCTCTTCCTCCAAATGAATGTATTGTGGGAAAGCTAGAGTCTCCTTGAAGGCTCCAGGTTGAGATTTGTACTCAACAAGGTATTCACTTAGAATCTTGTGATCCAAGTGTCCTCCATCTTTCTGCAATTTATCCACTTTTTCAAAAGGAAAGGGCATGATCCCACTGCTTCTTTCTTCTCTTATTTGCTTGACCTCCTTCTTGAGGTCCTTCCTACTTCTGAAAAGAGATGAGATAAAGCTCATTCTCTCCATCATTCTGATCTTTCTCTTCTTATTTTTATCTTCTTGATAGCATAATGGCTAAAACTCACAGGCTGAGCCAAGATTATGCTCTGATACCACTGTAATATCCCAAAATGGGGATGCACCAATACATGAACACAAACTGGAGTAGAAGTGATAAATCAACTCATAAAATGTAAGAAGAGCACATAGCCATCATATTAATGTTACAATAGTAAAATTTATACAATATCTTGAGGAAATAATCACTCAAGTTAGGCAATACAAGCCTCAAGAAAGCATGTACATGAAATATGAAGTATACTGCTAGACAGAAAATGCCCAAGGCTATGACAGCGTTGTTTTATTAGAGAAAACTGATTTTGGAGTATGTCAATACATGGATATGGAAATATACATATGATACAATGTTGGGAGCAAAGATATAAACCCATAAATACAATTCCAGGACAATCCAGAAAGGATTTCCTGAAATATGCAAAAGTAGAAAAATGCCGGAGTTGCAGTCCTAGGACTGAATAGCAGCTGCAACTCAAGAACTGGATGGAGATGGCTAAAGATTCTGTACAAGATGAATAAACCTCCTCCAATGGATCTTCCAAGTGAAATTTTGATCCTAACACTGAAGATCTCACCCTCCAAACAAACACTGAAAACCCTCACTGCAAATGGTCATAGAAATAACGCAGTCACTGAGGGATACTGTGTTGTAGGTGAAAGAAAATATGTTGGCCAAGTGCCAAGATCTGGAATCAGCTCCAAATTCTTCCTCACTGATCTCCCAAAGGAATGGAAGCTCCCTCCTCTGAAAAACAAGCTCCGGAAGTGGTGTTCTCAACCACTGCAACACCCTGCAACACAACCCAGCTCTAAACAGAAACTGCGCTGTAGCTGAAGGAGGTAGCTTGGCCTCAAGCTTGGATGTGGAGAAATGAAGTACAAGCTCCCTCAAGAGGCCTCCCAAGAAAGGAGAAGGAATTCCTAAATAGGAATGCCTTGTGCTAAGCAGCACAACAATCTCAACTAAACAGTTGAAGAAAGCACAATAGTCTAACAAACCACAAATTCAATAATCCATAACATGTCTTGCTATGGCTACCATGCGCTCCTTTTATACAAATGGAAGCCCTCTCACCTTGGGTCCCACTCATTAGGGTTTCCTCCACCAAGGAATCTTCCTCCCACTATCTCTGCGCTGTCTCTAAATATGATCTCCACCTCCCATCTCAGCGTTGTTGACTTGGTCAAACTTGACCTTGTCCACATGAAAATGCCCCTTTTCACACATGAGGGTGTGAAATCCAACTCCTATGCTGATCCATTTTCACACTATGAGGGATTTTATTCATATTTCTTAAATGTATGGGCCTCCTTACCCATTTATTCATCTCCTAAGTGAAATCAACAAAAATAAATATTCCAATTAGCTGTATGCTAATTTTGGAATATTACATTCTACTTCCAAGATCTTCCATGATACATTGGAAGTTGTAGCTTTTTATACCTTGCACATAATTGTTTCATCCATTTCATGCTGAATGAAACTCAAAGCTAGAGAATCTTTATCTTCTGCTAGACATCTCAGTTCCTTGGCTGTGTCCTGAACCTCATTAAACATGACAACAATCTCTGGCTCTTATTTTTTATCGATTTTATTAGTCTTCTTCAGTCGCACATTGCGACCCATGATTGATGTCACAGATGCTTGCATGATTTAATGAGGCTATCTTCCATATCGCCCCCCCAAAAAAATATGATTTTTAATATACGCCCCCATAAGGCACAATATTCACCCAAAATCCTGTCATGCTTGACAAAAACACCAAAATTTTTTGTGGACTGAAATTTTTTTGCAAAGCCCTAAATTCTCTTTCCAATAAAATCCTTCTCCTATTTTTAATTCCCCTATAAATCTTGTAAATTCGTAACCTCAAAACACAAGCTTTATATTAAAAAAATTCTTAAAGTACCTTTAATATGCTTTCATCCCATGAAGAAAGACTTTTCATTAAAAAATAATACTCTCGAAATATTAAAGGAAAATTACTTTTAATATTCAAAAAATATTTTATATTTGTCTCATGATATATATAACCTGTCACAAGGGATTAAATCATGAAACCACCTTTAATGGAAACCTTTTCAATGGTTTGACTTCAGACTGTTTATTAAAAAATATTCTTCATTCTATTAACGCGATGTTGTCTGTGTGAGGCCTGCGTGCTAACTCTCTTCACATTAAAAGGGAACCGTGTTAGCACTGTAACACTCTAAATCTCAAAGGAAACGCATGTGCATGTAATGAGACTAAGTTTTATACTCTCAATGTGGCTGCTGCTACTGCCCACCATCGTTATAACGCCATGTATACCACTTAAGGGTGTGTTATATCTCGAATCAGGAGAACATTATTTCTCTTCTTCCACTCACGGATTGCTGCAAATCCTTCCTCTCTCTTGGATCTTTCAATAAACTCTGATACCAATCTGTTGGAAAGGCAAAGAGAAGAAACACAATTTAACACGAAATAACACGAGCTGCGGCTCTTTTATGTTGATCACACAAAATTGATTGACATTACTTACAATGAACCTGATGAAGGGTATTTAAACCTTTTCGGATATCGACTCGCCTAATATAACTTGACATGAACATACTCTCTAAATTCATTTATCACTTAAACTTGACTTGACTCAACACTCTCAATGCTTAGTTAACTAAATCTATAAATATAGAAAACTCTTCATGTGGGAGTAATTAGATTATTTTAACAGCACGATCGTTATCTTGCTCTACAGAAAAGGAAAAAAGGGTTAGGGTTCTGGAGAGTTTTGACGCAACCTACTTGCTTTGCAGAAAAGGAAAAAAAAAGGTTGGGGCGAGTGGAATGGACCTGGAAACCATGCAGCTGGGCTAAGAGAGTGGTTGCAGCAAGAAGCACAGTGGTTCAAGAGACAACATCATCGAAATGTTCAGTGAGAAAAAACTAGTGCAAAGAAACAAGAAACTGTGAGGGTACTGCTAGATTTGAGGAACAAAAAAAAAAACAACTGACGAAAATTTGTCAAGCTATGGTTGAGGTTTTACATACCTGTTATGTAAAATCCCCAAACTTGTCAGCACCATCGAAATTTTTTAACGCAAGAATTGTTGGCAAAGAGATTGGTTCCATCTTACCAAAATGCATGTAAACAAAATGTTACCTGTTAACAAAATGCAGCAAAAACCCAGTGCATCAAAAACAAAAACTATGACTACAAGGTGTCCCTCTAGTCAAAAAATCATGCAAATGGCAAGCATTTTCGGGAAGGGCGAAGGTGGTTGGAACCTGCACCGACGATGAGAATTTTTCACCGTCAGATGGAGTGGTCAACAAGTGTGCAATGCAAATTTTTTGGGGCGAAGATATTTCTGGATGAGAGATAGTTGTGCCTCCAGAATATTTAGCAACAACTTTTAAATTATTTTATTTTAATTTATTTGTTCAAAGAAAACTTGTTACATTAGAATTTGTAATGTTATATTATATTATAATTTAAAATATAAACATGAAATTTTCATGAAATTTAATATTTAAAAATTAAATTTAATATATGCAACCAAATTTTTTTTCCTTAGAAAGTCGAGAAATATCCCTTGATCTAGTGGACATGGTCGGTGTTAGGGGTCATCGATGAAAATGAGACAAATATTATTCTTATTATTATCCAATTTTAAGGTCATAGCCAAGCCAAACACCAAATTGGTGTATGAGACCCCCTTGTTTGTGGGACAAGGTACCCACCTCCGCGCAACGATTTGACTGCTAAGTATACGAAGCCATACAAACTCTACCCCCCTCTGGTTTTGAACCTATGACCTCTTAGGAGGAAACACATGCTCTTAACCATTAAAAAATCTCTATGCCACGATATTGGCAAGCATGACATCGAATCACTCAGTCTCATTGTGCTCTTCTCTGATATGTGTTGAATTGTATTGAATAATTTTGTTATGATTTTAGTCAATAGTTTGAATTATGTTATAATCCAAAAATATCTATTAAAAAATTAATTAAAAATTAATTTATAACCATGAAATGTAATTTATATTAAATTTCAAATATAAACATGAAACCTAGCATGGACATGAAAATTAAAATATATGTGTTATATTATATTAGAATTTGAAATATAAATTTAATTTGATAATTTACTAAATTTAATAAAAAAATTTATATGGATAGCTTGCAGATGCTCTAAAGTGTGCCGAGAAGACAACTAAGGTTTATTATGGAACCCTGACCCCTGTAGCATTTGTCCTATTCTTGACCTCTATCCGTGCCATGTCACCTTCCCCACCGTCGCACTTCGCACATCGCGCCTTTTAACATTTACTACCCTCCAATTTCATCTAAACTTTGCGATATGCGATCTGCGGGCACAGTCCCACCTCTTTCTGTGCCACGTCACCTTCCCCACCCTAGCACTTCACACATCGCGCTTTTTACCTTTTAATCCTCTTTGCTTACACATAAATGTGATTTGCGATGTGCGGGCAGAGTTTGGGTCCCACCGCCTTGCCACGTCATTAATAGCCCTCCTGCAGCCTTTTTTCGCCCATTTCAGTGTTAATGAGTCCCGCTAAACCCACTTCAGCTTCCGCCATCTTGCCTTCAGCTCCGCTCCACGTCAATGCATCCGATAACTCATAATCTTTTTCTCACCCCCTCCACCTTCCGAAGGTTAATGCCGGGGGGGGGCAGCTCTGAAATGGCCGGTTTCTAATACCGCCTCCGGTGCTACATGGCAGCTTGTAGTGATTTCGTATCCCCACCCCCAACACCCCCCATCCAATACCACAAACCATCCATTCCCCCTTCCGAAATCTAGTTTTTGGTTTGAAAGTCAAACATAACATGGGTTTTTGGGTAGAGCATGCAGTTATGGGTTATTTAGTTTACTCAGGAAACCTCTGCTAAAGATCTAAGCACACACAACACAACTGGTCGTTCCGCAATGGGAAGTGGAAAGCATGAGAATTAGAGATTTGGGGATTCCAAACAACAGATGGAATCATATGATGAAGGCCAGACCGCGCACCTGTTCTCAGCCACTTCTCGCCACTCCTTTTGAAGATTCTGGAATTTGGCCTCCCTGGCCAATTGCTTTGTTTCTTTTTTACTTTTAGTTAGTAATGTTTTGCCAGTAAAATCCTGATTTTACCCAATTCTATTTTGATTTTTCTGTTGCAGGAGTGATTTCTTGATGCACACTCTGCTAGTTTGTTAGGATATTTTGGTTTTCACCTGTGTGGGTCAATCATGACAGAACATTCGATCATAAACCCTCAAGGAGAACTCTATATGTAGTGAGTTCTAAGATGAAAGAAAGGTTCTGGAATTTTGAAGCATTTTGTTGTAGTTTTGTATGATTGTGCTCCCTATGCTTTGAGATACATATTTGGGAGAGCTGTTTAAACTTAATATGATACAAAGTTGTTATTTGGATTCCAGATGGAGCAATGAGTAGTATGTATCTTTTTTCTTTTGTTATCAGTAATCTCCCTTTTGTGTGTAATCATCTTTCATGCTATGCTGCTTTGATGGTTCGTGTAATGTAGCTATCGGTGGTCTGCAATTTTGTTAAGTCCCTATATTAATATTTTAGTCCCTTATTTTGTTAGTGTAGCCCCCCTTATTGTTATTTTTGTACCCCTGTAACCCCCATATTGTTATTATTGTGCCTTTACATTATTATTGTTACGTCAACTAGGATTACATTGTGGCCCCATGGACTCCTATATATAGCAGGAGGTTATGGTCATTTGTATCATCCAAGAATTTTTCATTCATGTAATGTATTGGAGGTTTCCCCCTCGAAGTGGTTTTTTTCTAAGGCGTTGATATATATTTTTTTCTATTTTTGGAGCTGGTTTCACAACATTTGGTATCAGAGCTTTGGATTCTAGAGTTTCGCTGCTCCAAACAGGTCATCGTGACATTTTCGCAATAAATTTTTTTATACGAAGGTTAAAAAGCTGAAATTTGTAGAGTGTGAAGCTGAAATCCTGAGGAACATCATCGAAAAATTTCAGAGCTTGGTTCGCAATAGTTTCGGAGATATGATCTGTGAAAGGTAGGTCATTTTGCAGGCTCCTGAATTTAACCTAAATAGGTCATCGTGGAATTTTCGCTATAAATTTTTTTCTACAAAGGTTCAAAAGCTAAAATGTTTAGAGTGCGAAGAAAAAATCCTGAGGAACATCCTCACAAAATTTCAGATCTTGGTTCGCAATATTTTCAGAGATATGATCTGTGGAAGTTAGGTCTTTTTCAGGCTTCTGAATTTCATCTCAAAGAGGTGACCGTGTAAAAATCTTCATAAATCTCTCTCTGAGCATCATATTGGAATTTTGTAAAAAGCGACTGGAAGTACACAGACTATAGTTTCCTGTCTATAAATTTCAGAGTCAAAGGATCAAACAGTGACATGTGGCAGGTCGTACAAGTTTGCTCTACTCAACTAGTCCATAATTAGGTCATTGTGGGAGATTGGACATAAATTTGCCTTGAAGAATCC
Source organism: Pinus albicaulis (assembly GCA_034641835.2). NCBI lineage: Eukaryota > Viridiplantae > Streptophyta > Pinopsida > Pinales > Pinaceae > Pinus > Pinus albicaulis. The sequence goes on from CM076571.1 coordinate 629,348,213, forward strand.
AAATCAGATCAGACCTATGACATTTGAAAGAAGCTTCAGAGGGCTACTACAGGGCCAAATTTCAGATATTGAGGATCCGCAATTATAGAGATAATTCAATTTCAATATCGAGCTCCTCAAAAGAAAGAAAAATGTGTGTATTTGGTTTTTCAAATTGCATAAGTCTTGTGTGAAAAATCAGTTTGAAGTGATTCCAAGGGAATATTGAAGCATAGATATCAGTTTTGGGTTCTAAAATGCTAACTAAAAATAATTCCATACCCATTAAGCCCTCAGAAAGTTATACTATGACGCCTGAAGAGGAAGAATTGCAGTATGAGATATCAAAATTATGGTACCAAGTGCAACACATTTCGATCTTACGAAGAGCAACCAAAGATGACATAGATGGTTTAAAAGTAGAAATGGAGGCTAAGTTGGATGGTTTGAAGGATCAAATAAAATCTAGTATGGATGTTAAAGTAGTGGAATACCACATCGAGCATCAAAAACAAGTTCTCCAACTCTCAAAGGATAACCTAACTTTGGTGCAGAATCAATTGAAACAACGGGAAGATCAACATCACATCGAAAGAAGTTTTGAAGCAGTCACAGAAACAAGAACTCAATAAGTACGATCAATTTCAGAGTATCTCAGCAAGTGGAAGAAATTTCCTGTAGAAGATTCCACATGGGAGGATGAGAACTTTATACAGAAGCATCAAGAAATAATCAAGCGTTGAGGACAACACTTGTTTGAAGGAGAGGGGCATGTTAAGTCCCTATATTAATAGTGTAGTCCCTTATTTTTTTAGTGTATCCCCCCTTATTGTTATTGTTGTACCCCTGTAACCCCCATATTGTTATTATTGTGCCCTTACATTATTATTGTTACGTCGACTAGGATTACATTATGGCCCCACTAGGATTATATTGTGGCCCCATGGACTCCTATATATAGCAGGAGGTTTTGGTCATTTGTATCATCCAAGAATTGTTCATTCATGTAAAGTATTGGAGGTTGCCCCCTCGAAGTGGCTTATTTCTAAGGCTTTGATATATATTTTCTTCTATTTTTGGAGCTGATTTCACAACAATTTTTATTCATGAATTCATGTATGTATAACGCTCAAGTGTTAAAGCTCATGTATTAAGCTTGTTGCACTCCCTTAATTCGCGCTCCATGAACCTCTATTTTTGTCCATATCGCATTCATATCCGCTTCCTCTGAGTTCACGGGGGGACATATTCTTAATCCTCTTAAGCCTCTCTCTTGTCGGTTCCTTCTTCGTTCTTTCTCAATGCCTCTGCATATTTTTTAAAGCTTCTCCTCATTGTTTTATACTTGGCCCATTTGAAAGCCGTCAAGCCTCACAACTTCTTGAGTCCTCTCACAGTATAGGGAATTCACAAGAATCGACTCCAAGGTCTTCTCCATCCTTGAACCACCAAAACCATTATTCTCTTATTCCAAATTTTATCAGAGGAATCCTTATGGTTATCTACATTTAACCTCTGATTTTAAGATGTCCTAGGCACTAGTCTTTTGCAAATCAAGGTTGTCTCTAGGAGCTACAACATCTTTTTGGCACCGTTGCCGGGGATGAATTAGAAAATATTTTCCCTGGGATACGAAATTATCTTCACCCTTCAATCAGGTGAGCATGAAGGGTTGAGAGTTGCATAGCCCTCACCTTGGCGATTCCACTATTATCAAAGTTTAAATCAGTTATAATCCTGGCTTACACAAGGCCTCATACTCGATCATATACTTCCCAACAGAGAACCCCTTCTGTATCTGATCCCGAAAAGATCATATTTAGGAGAATATGGAAGGAAAAGAAACCCAGTCATGCTGACCTACCCTCAATTTCTCTAGAAGATTCGCCTTCCTCATCTAAGAAAGCTGATATCTATGGTCCTGGCTCCACAACCTGTGTACTTGAGTATCCTCTAGAAACCTCTTCTTTAGCCATTTCAGCCATAAAATACGAAACCGAATCTACTAATGCTTCTTTGCCTCTCGTGCACCCCACTCCAAAGGTTGAAGAAGTCAAAGAAGTTACAGCACTCCAAATCTCATTATAGATAAATATCCAAACCTTTACTCAGTGTATACCCATTGTACCATAGCCAAATCATCCTCATAAATTACCACCACTGCCCCTCATGGCTGTACTTGGTTTCCTCCTCAACAAATATGCTCCATTGGCTTTACCTGAAGTATTGAATGACATGCCTCAAGATTATCTAAAGCTATTGCCTCAGTTCACTGGGGAAGATAGTACTTCTGCACAGAGAAATATTGAAAACTTCTGTGCCTTTGCTGAGAATGTGAATGTGGAGCACCTAGATGTGGTGTTGAGGCTTTTCGTCCAATCCTTGTATGGAGAGGCTCAAAAGTGGTTCAAATCTCTTGATGATCACACAATCACCACTTGGGAAGAAATGAAGAATTTCTTCACACTAAAATGGGGAGAAAAGAGGGACCATGGATATGTCCTCACAGAGTTCAAATCTCTTAAAAATATACACAATGAAGATGTAACAGAATTCATAAAGAGGTTTAGTAATCTCTATAATAATCTCCCTATTGAAATAAATCCTCCCCAAGCAGCTGTTAAGGTGGTTTTCGCAGGAGATTTCGAACTGGAGTTTAGGTTCACCCTAAGAGAAAGAAAATCCACCTCTGGATCAGATCCAGAATGATGGATTGGAGGTAGAAGAAAAATTTTCTTCTACTGGTAAATTCAAAGGGAAGACAGAGCATGAAGATAAAAGAAAGAGCAGGGAGGAGGCTTCTACTTCTAATCAGGAGAGGGAATCACAGGAGTAAAGAATTGAAGAAATGAATAAGTTGATCAAGAACCTCTCAAATAAGCCGGGGAAGATTGAATTGGAGGCCAAGAATTCCCCTCCTCGTCCTAACCAAATGATTCCAAACCATGGTTTTAATCCCCAATACTGGAAGCCCCCTCTACAGTTGTTGTAGCGGGAAATGAAGTAGCAACAACATCACATCCAACCTCCTCTATACCTGGAGGGGGAAATGGAAGGATAGGCCAAAGAGGTCACAGAAAAACAAGAAGATCAATTCCTCTCTTACTCAGAGGATGAAGAAGGTGAACTCACCCTGCAAGAAGAGCAAGAAGAGAAGGAAGTCCCCCTAGAAGATCGAGATATTGACAATTACAACAGGTAGTTTGTGGATTTCATGCAAGCTCATATCCACAAGAAGTATGACCTCAGGTCCTCCAGGAAGATAACTCGAGTGCAAGAACAAAACAAAGAGTCAATAACAAGAGAATAGACCCCTTCTAGTTCTTCCAGTAAGGGGAAAAAGACTTTAGAAGAGTCTGCCCATCATAAAGCCGCTACATCCACTTCCACAAAGCAAGGCTCTGATCCTCCCAAAAATGAGAAGTCCTTAATTGTAGCTTTGAACCTTCCTGACCACCCTAAAGAGAAGTCCAAAGAAGTCATTGCAGAAAAATCTCCCACGACCTTTAACCTCCAAAAAGAATTAGAGAAGGTCAAGATCCCAGTTCCCCTGATCGAGCTCCTAAAGAAGACTTCATACAAGGCCCAGGTGTCCCAATTCATGCTTCCCCATGGCATAGGCCCTCTCCCTGACAACCTAAATCTGCAAGAAGAAAGACCCATGGTAGTTTTTGGACCTCATGTAGAAGATTTGGACTCAACCACTCCCCCATTCTATGTGACTCTAGTTATACATGACATGTTATTGCACAATTGAATGATATATTCTAGGGCTTCAGATAATTTTTTGCCATTGTCTGTCATGGAGTAGTTGGGGTTGCAGATCACTAGGCCTTATAAAGGTTTGTATTCTTTTGATTCTGTTAGTGTCAGTCTTGTTATACTGCCATTAGTGATCAAATTTTCTCTTTTTCATTTGCATAGTAGGAGTCCCATACCATAAATTTTCATCATTCCGTTAGGTCATGGATTCATTGATGGTAGTGGTCTTTCATCAGTTTTCCTCATGTGAAACTTGCTGATTCCCATCTCTAGCCAATGTAACCAATCAAGCAAATGCCTCCTTGATTGATTCTCCTGATCAGACCCTCTGGAGAACCATAGATACTTACATCTGGGCATCAAAAAACATAGTTGACCATGATTCCCCTCTCTATGGTCTTTGATCATGATTTACTTTGTAATTCATGTTAGTAGGTCATAGGGTTGGTCTCATTAGGTTCTAGGGTCTCATCATGATCAAATTAATGGGTCAAGTGTCAGCAAGGTCATGAGGAGGAAAAATAAACTCAAAGGCACAGTATCTGGAAAGATCAAAGAGTTTTTCTATCAAGCTTGATGTAATTTTCACCTCAAAACATGTTTTGAGGAAAAAACATGGTACCTTGCTTTATTATCATCTTTCATGTAATTTTATGTCTTCATATGTAATAAGTTGCACTTCAGAAGCTGCTATCTCCACAAAGCTACCACCCTGCCTTTCAGAGGTGTTTTCCATAGCATTTTTAGTGTAATATCATGTTCTAAGTATTTCCATCAGAAAGAGATTGGAAAGAGCTTTCCAACGGTATATTATACTCTCAAAACTGACTCCTGGATTGAAAAATATGCCTAAGTGAAGAAAAGTCCCCAATAGCCTAACCTTACCCATTTTTCCCTTAGACTTTATTTCATAAAGTCTTAAAGTTTTTTATTATAAAACCCCTTTTCTTCTCTTTTGATCGCACCCTCTCCCTCTGATCCGATCGCAAGATTCAATCGCATGGTCCCGATTGACCCCTTCCAATTGAGAAACTCCGATGTGATTGACCTCCCCCGATCATATCTCGACCGTTGATCTTTTCAACGATCTGACGGCCCATATGTAATCGCATCACCCGATCGCATCGCAGCTTTGTCGTGTCCCTGCGCCCATAATTTTTCCGATGCGATTGACTCCCGACACGCTCCCCCGATTACATTTTCCACTGTCGATCTCCTCTTCTGATCGGACGGTTCCCCGCCCTCTTGCCACATCGCAATCGGAGATCCTATTATGTAATACACTCACTCCTTCCCGATTTGCGATTACGATCCATCACATCGCAAGTCCTCCATCACATCGCATATTTTATTTCCCAAGCACTTTGCTCTGCTCCCCTTCCTCGCCGATTTGCGATTGCGATTGTTTCCTTGGGTCCCACAATAAACCCTTTCACCTGTTCCAAACAAAAACGAGTTTTTCCTTTGTAAAATGAAAGAAATCTATTCTAAAGGATTTCTTAAGTCTTTTCATCGCATCGCAAATCATTCCATCGCAAAATTATTTCATCGCATTGTTTTCATCGCAATGACCGCTCACGACCCGCCGATGCGATGAATTGCATGTCGCTCATCGCATCGCGTGATACCTCTGCCATGTGTTACACCTGCTCCTTCCCGATTGCGATTTCGATTTGCGATTCCCTCTCGGTCCCCCCATAAACCTTCTTCCTTTTCAATGAAAAGGTGTTTTTCTCTATGTAAATGCAAAAAATTCATTTTTATTTTGTTTTAAGGGATTTATTCATAGCACCATCGAACCTCACTTATTGTCACCGCTCTATTGTATTATTCCAATCAAATTCGTTTCCCATCACATCCGCTCCCATCGCATCGCAAGTTATCATTGCGACATGCTCCCTTCCCCTCCGACTTGCGATTTGTGATTGCATATGGACCCACCATCCTTTCCTTTGCCCTTTTTCACCCAAAAAGGGGATTTTTTCCTCATTAAATGGCAAAATTTCGTTTTTATTGATTCTCATTGGTTTCAAAGGCATTTTCTTCAATAGTTAGTTTTTCTTCAAAGAGTAAAGATAGAGACAAACAATCAAGACCGAAAACTAATTATGAACCAGTCACATTTACAACAAGCGACGAAAAGGGGATCTGTTCTTCGGATTTCCTATTTTCATTTATTCAGTGTAACCACAAATTTTCCAGATGTTCAAAATGTATTGTTTCTCCTTCTTTTCAGGGGCAGATTTTTGGAATCTTTCCTATGTTCAGATTTCGGTTCCTGAGCTGGTGAAATAGCTCCTTCTTCTGTGGATCTACTTCCCTCAAATTCTGTATATTTAATGTAATTTATTCATAATTTTTAAGGGGGAATATAGTGTGGAATTAGTTGGAAAACATTGAGGATTCTCTGCGCTCCATTTGTAACAGTTTGATAGGGAATTAATAAAGAAATGTAACTCTGATTTGTGGGATCCCTGTGGTATGGATTTTAGCATTGTTTCTTCCTTTGTGTTCATATGTTAATTGTTATGTTTACCATTCATTCATTCACATTTTCTAGTTGAATGTGTTAGCCCCCTTATGAAATTCTTGACAAGCAAGCTGGGGGCTAGTCTGCCTTGGAGCCTTCAAGGAATGCCTTTTCCTGAAAACCCATCATCCTTGAAGTCTCTTAGTGTTGTGCCTAAAATAGTCTCTCTCTGCTGATTCCTTCTCAAAAGGCCTTTTTCCCCCCTTGTACCCCTGCAAATTATCCCATTTTAACCTATGTGTTCCCCTTGCCGAATTCCCCTCTAATTCCCTGAAACCTCCCAAATCCCCTTTAAATTCTACCCATGTCCCTTGTTTGGCATGATTCGCTCTATATCTCCCTATTGTTACCCTTATAAGGCTTCAAAATGCGTTAAAATGGCTTTAAAACCCACTTAGAACCTTATATCAGGCCTAGCCCCTCTTCGGATAGCCCCACACTCCTTTACCTTCCAAAAAACCCAGCGCTGTAACCATCCGCCAGTCTGAAAGGCGCTTATTCCCCCATTTCCTATCGGGCGCGATGTCAGCCGTTGATCGTGGTTGATCGGACGGTGAACGTTAAACCCGATACCCCCCTGGCCTGTCCTCTCATTTTCCTCATCGCACCATCGCCATCCATTTCCACGATAATCTGATGGTCTACAGTGCGCCTGATGCAGGTGGTCCCCATACGATTATTCCAAACCCGCTGGTTTCCATCGCACCGCTTATGCGCGGCAGGCAGTTTCTCTCCAATACCCAGCGATTCCATACAGTTTCCGACGCGTGTCCTTTGTACGACGGCAAAACTTCCATCCCATCACGCATTATCTTGCGGACCAAGCCGCAGAGCGATATGTTTAATACCTGTTCGATCTGTCGACGCCCATCCGATGGCTATCATTTTTCAAATTTGTGCACAGATTAGCCCATATTCACCGTACCCATGGCCCACCGTCATCACCCTTCGCCGCATTGTTAACCGTTGATTTCATTTGAGATCGACGGCCCGAATTCACCCTCTCCAATGTTGAATATTCCGCTACCACCCGGTCTTCGCCATGTCACCCCCACGTGCATTAATCATAACAATCGCCATTTCATTACATAAATTTGGCTCTTTTCATGTTTTTAAGGTTTTTCATCCATATTTCACTCCGCAGACCGCTAACCTCCACCATAGCATTTTTCGCCATTTCTCTGCGAGTTTTTCCCTCCATCTCATCATCTGCACAATCATGCTCATTATCCACATCATCCGCCACCCCATCCATTGTTTTCTTCACAGTTTTCGTGTTTTGCAGGGTTGTAAATGATAAAAGACCGCCATAATGCGCAGCCTTTGTTACAGTGACAGAGAAATCAAAGAAGATCATTTACAGGAGCAGAATTTAATGAAAAATGGCTCAGGAAGGTGAAGACATGACGTTCATTAAAAAGAACAGGGTTTAGACTCTGTAGAAAACCTTCCAGCACCATTAAAATCTCGAGCTAACCTGTCAAAGGCAGAGATGAAGCGGAAAAGTGTTTCAGTACAAAGCAAAGAGATTAAGGCCCGCTAATGAAAATATTAAGCCTTAAATCAGCAGTTTAAGAGGAAAAGCACCAGTTTGAAGACCCTGAGGATTGACCAAAGGGTCTTGAGCACAATTAAAAGGTAACGTCAGGGTTTATTCGTCAGCAGTATGTTTTCTTCATTAAGGACAGGGCGCCCATACAACTTTTATTATGCACCGTGCCCCTGAAGAAATTTCCACCAGACAGTAGACCGAAACTACCAGAGCATTTGATTCACAGCATGGCAGATCCAAGTATCATTTATTTCCATTTTTTTTACTCACCAGAAGTACTACAAACCACCGCAGCCAAAGTACACTAAAGACATGCCTGGAGTAAATGGAGATCTAAAGGAGATCATATTTTCGCCCAAAGGATGCCAGGGATTAAATGATCAGAATATTAAACAGAATGTGCCTCGACCCTCTCCCTTTTTAGAAGTTTTAATATGGCATTTATTTCCTCACCTACCTCTACCAATTCTCTTCAGCTATAAAACTCAGAAAGAAACATTGTAAAGGTTGTTGATGAGTTAGCAGAGAAGTGCAAGCAGTTTCTCTTGAGATAGGTTCTATGTGTATAGTTGTAAGATAGGCTGAGGAAGATGTATTCAGACTGAATGACCAAGCTATTGGCTCTGTTGTACCTGACTGGTGTTGATTTTTAATATGATAAGCACATTTCATTTGATCCTGATCTAAGGCTGCGGTGATGTTTTTCTATCTCTGTGTTTATTTCCATTTCATTTCATTTCACCTGGCTCGCATAAGAAATTTGGCATAAGATTCACCCTTTTTAGGTGCCTTATGTTGCTGCTCTCCCAGCCCTTTATGTTTTCTGCTTAATGTGTTTATCTAAAGATTGATTTCAATTGATTTAACCAGTGTAGTGGATGTTGTTGCCTACCAGCTGATGTATGAATTAACGGAATCAGTTTTAGATGTTCTTGTTAGGATTTAATGGAATGTGTTGAGAACACTGGGAGGTCTAGAACCCCATATCTGCCTCACTAGGATCTTTCCATTCAGATTAAGCCTTTCCAAGTTCCCTTGTGCTACCTCTGATTTTGTCCAAGCAGGTCTGGAGTTAAATGACCTTTGACCTGATCTATAGATGGGATTAGTTGGCTCTCCCCCCTTCACTCTCGGTCCTTAATGTCCCATACCACCCTATCACTCCAGGATCCAAGGCTTTAGATGACTAGCCCAACTGAAAGCCTGCATATTGATAGCAAGTAAATCCTTTCTTGACTCCATTGCCCAATGGACTTGCATTTCTCTGGATTATCTCTCCTTTGCCTAAATTATTCTTTGCCCAGTTCTGTCTCATGATGAACTCTTCCTTCTTGATTCCCAACAACCAAACTCTTAATCAAATAAACAAACCATGTGCATATAACTAGCCTAAAATCATAACTTAGAGCTTCAAAGATATACACTTTGACTCATATAGAGAGATCCCTCTCTGGACCTAGGAGGGCTAGATCCTAAGGTCTGAAAGTGGTTCTATGTTGTCTCATCTTTTGGTCTGGCCAACCTGGCCAAAACATGGGAACCCCAACATAATGCTTTCAAGATAGATAAGTAGAATCCATTGTGCAATGCTCTGCCTTGGGAAATCATTCAATGCTCTATTTTTTCTGCTGTTTGAAAAGGATCCATATCCCATGCCCTTTTCAGCTTCTCACCAGTCTTACACATTCCATCATTATTTAAACTGAATTGTTAAAATCCCTGCCTACCTTGCCCCATGAAATACCCCGTATCTCTGATTTAATTCCCCAGATTCAAACTACCCCATCTGTTCCATACAACCCTTGAATCTATAATAACATTTCCAATTATTATACCTATCCTAAAATCAGTTTGCAGTATTACTTCATTGAATATCTTTTCATAGAGAGAGCCCTCTCCTGACCTTGTAGGGCTAGATACAAGGCTGAGCGTGGTTTGAGGTTACCCTGATTTGCATTTTTTCAGCCTAAGGTCCAAATCAGGTGCTAACATTTCTGGCGACCATACTGGGGAATAAAGATCATGTCTTCCCTGGTAAAGAATGACAAAGTTTAGATCTGATTGTTGATGGTGAACAACAGTTGGATACATATGAAGGTTGTAATTTTCACTTGGCGACTCCAACTTGATGTAAAGACTCCATTGGAGGATCGAATTTTCCTGCAAGAAAATGGAAGGATCTTACACAAAGTTCAGATATTCAAAGTGGAATGGTATTCAGGATCTAATTTGCTTTCTTGTAAATTAATTCTTTGCTTTTCTTGAAGTTTTCTTGAATTTTTTTCAGAATTTGTTGCATGATAAAGATGATGAAAATCTTGATTCTACCTATTCAAAAAGTGTAAATACTAAGTTTTCCTTTGATCTTGGCCTCCATCCTTTTTCTAAATCTTATGATGACCATGTTCAAATTGATGAGCTTCTGTAGCTCCTGTATATACTCCTACTCCTTTTATAGTCCCGGATAGATATAAACCTCTCATCTTACCTCCTATACTCCATGCTTTTCCTGAAAATTATTACCTATATTTGTCGAGGTTTGATGGTGAATGTGACAACATCAATGCTGAGCAACATGTGTAGAATGTTGAGACTTTCGTAGACCTTTTTGAAGTTGATGAAGAGGATGTCAGTATTAGGATTTTTTCTCTTTCTTTGCAAGGCAAAGTCAAGAGTTGGTTCAAAACCCTGCCTGATGCAAGCATCTCAGATTTCCAGCAGTTCGTCAAAGTCTTCCTCGACATATGGGTGGTAAAACAAAACCCTTTCCTGATTCTAGAAGAGTATGCCCAGCTGAAAAAACAACTAGGGGAGACAGTACAACAGTTTTCTACCACATTCAATTGAGTCTATTATTCGATACTTGCCGATATAAGACCTCCTCCTGGCTCAGCTCTCTTACATTACCCGGGTGCCTTTGATCCAGAAATGGAGTTTTAGCTGAGAGAAAGGAACCTTGCAACACTTGAAGAGATACAGAACAGTGCAGTAGATGTAGAATCTAATCTGTTGATCAGAAGGGCAAGGCTGAGGGAAGAAGAAAAGAAGAACGTTGCAGAGCACCGAACATCTTCGGAGGTAAATCTCAACCTTTTGGTAAGCGCAGTGGGAGAGATGATGTGAAAAATCACTACAAGGAATGAGTATGATGTTCAAGAACAAGTGGCTGATCCAAAACATTTTCTTCCAATCCCAGTTTTCATCGATCTGACAACGACTGTTTTATAGAACATCTTGGAGAAGATAGATCTGTTGATATGATATGTATGCTTGATGATGTGTTTTATGTTGATGATTTTCCAAAGTTTGATCAGTATGATGATGATGATTATGTTTTCCAAACAAAAACTAATCTTGCAGAACAATCAACAGTTGATTTGTGGGAGGAAGTTCAGTTTCAACAGCCTTAAAATGGTAATCATCTGATGCATATCATCCTTGACAGCGACGAGGAAAGTCTAAAAATTTTTGAAGTAAGTGAGGGATCTTTACCTCTTTGTTTTACTTCATTTCAGTTCACCAGAGATAACTCTCATGCAATCAGAAATCAACAGTCTCTCAGTTTTAATGTTGGGGTTGAGATGGATAGTGAAGTTCTTGAGCAAGTTGTTAATGATAAATCTTCTCCTGAAATGGTTGAGGAAATCATTTGTGATATAAAATCCTCCCTAGCTCCAGATTTGCAGCCATCGAATGCAATTAAAGGTCAGATTACAGATAAAGGCTTGGAAGCTGAAACATATGATCAAATAATTCAAGATGATTATGTACCATTATGTTTTTAAGCATTTCAGTTTTTAAAGAAGAATTTTCATAATATCTCTAAAGGAAAGGATGAGCAGTCTGTAGAGTGTTATGCAGCCTCATTGAAATCAATGGATACTTTGCAGCAGTCTTTTCAAGTTTTTTATGACCCTATAGCTGATGTGTTGGATGATATTTGCAGTAAAGGTCCTTCTACATTGGCTAACCATGTGCCAGAAGAGAGTGTTGACAATAACTTTATTCGAAAGCCGACTTCATTGTCTTGTTTAGTAGGTGTTTCATTACAAAGCTCATATCAAGATTTGCAGTCATATGAGGAGAGTAATGAAGAAGATTTTTGTTTTGTTTTTAATCATCAAGAGAGATTGGTTCTTCACGAGTTTTAGGATCCTTTTGTCAACTTGCTGTAGTCATCAAAGAAAGAAAGCACAGAGGTTAAAAAAAATTTAAAATCAAGGTACGGAGATTACCTAGAACAAAGCAGTAATGTATTAGATAGGATGTGAATCAATAAGTGTTCTTATGAAGATCCTTTCACAGTATTCTTGAGGTCAGCCGGTCAACTCATGCTTTGCAAATTTATCATGATTCAATTTGATTCCAAATTTCCATGGGAGTTGCCTTTCAATTCCTCTCTCTTCTTCCTCATAAGAAAGCACTCGGGGAGAATTCAAATAGAAGCTAGGATGCTTACATGGTTGCATTGGTTGTTCCATTTCACTTTATCAGGAGGTGAATGGAACAATTAGAGTAGGTTTTGATGAATAAGCTCAATTATGAGCATCTTTTCCAGTCTGTCAATTGTGTTTTAGTTAGTCTTAAGTCAATTTTTGAAATAATTTTTTGAATCCATGCCCAATGGATAAGGCTACTAGGTCTATGGTGTTCTTGGCACCTCCAAGGAGCTACCATCCCCATTGGAGCCAATGTTAGTGTCAGTCTTGTTATAATGCCATCATTGATCAAATTTTCTCTTTTGCATTTGCATAGTAGGAGTCCCATACCATAAATTTTCATCATTCCGTTAGGTCATGGATTCATTGATGGTAGTGGTCTTTCATCAGTTTTCCTCATGTGAAACTTGTTGATTCCCCTCTCTAGCCATTGTAACCAATCAAGAAAATGCCTCCTTGATTGATTCTCTTGATCAGACCCTCTGGACAACCATAGATACTTACATCTGGGCATCCAAAAACATAGTTGACCATGATTCCCCTCTCTATGGTCTTTGATCATGATTTACTTTGTAATTCATGTTAGTAGGTCATAGGGTTGGTCTCATTAGGTTCTAGGGTCTCATCAAGATCAAATTAATGGGTCAAGTGTTAGAAAGGTCATGAGGAGGACAAATAAACTCAAAGGCACAATATCTGGAAATATCAAAGAGTTGTTCTATTAAGCTTGATGTAATTTTCACCTCAAAACATGTTTTGAGGCGAAAACATGGTACCTTGCTTTACTATCATCTTTTATGTAATTTTATGTCTTCATATGTAATAAGTTGCACTTCAGAAGATGCTATCTCCACAAAGCCACCACCCTGCCTTTCAGAGGTGTTTTCCATAGAATTTTCAGTTTAAAATCATGTTCTAAGTATGTCCATCAGAAAGATCCCGGAAAGAGCTTTCCAACGGTATATTATACTCTCAAAATTGACTCCTGGATTGAAAAATATGCTTAAGTGAAGAAAAGTCCCCAATAGCCTAACCTTACCCCTTTTTCCCATTTATCCCTTAGACTTTATTTCATAAAGTCTTAAAGTTTTTTATTATAAAACCCCTTTTCTTCTCTTCCGATCGCACCCTCTCCCTCTGATCTGATCGCAACATTCAATCGCATGGTCTCGATTGACCCCTTCCGATTGAGAAACTCCGATGCGATTGACCTCCCCCGATCGTATCCCGACCGTTGATCTTTTCAACGATCCGATGGCCCATATGTAATCACATCACCCGATCACATCACAGCTTCGCAGTTTCCCCGCACCCATAATTCTTCCGATGCGATTGACTCCCGACGCGCTCCCCTGATTAAATTTTCCACCGTCGATCTGCTCTTCTGATTAGATGGTTCCCTGCCCTCTCGCCGCATCGCAATCGACGATCCTATTATGTAATACACTCACTCCTTCCCGATTTGCGATTGCGATCCATCGCATCGCAAGTCCTCCATAATCGCATATTTTATTTCCCAAGCACTTTGCTCCACTCCCCTTCCCCGCCGATTTGTGATTGTGATTGTTTCCTTGGGTCCCACCATAAACCCTTCCGCCCATTCCAAACAAAAACGAGTTTTCACTTTGTAAAATGTGAGAAATCGATTCTAAAGGATTTCTTAAGTCTTTTCATTGCATTGCAAATCATTCCATCGCAAAATTATTTCATCGCATTGTTTTCATCGCAATGACCGCTCCCGATCCGCTGATGCGATGAATCAAATGTCGCTCATCGCATCGTGCGATACCTCTGCCATGTGTTACACCTGATCCTTCCCGATTGCGATTGCGATTTGCGATTCCCTCCTGATCCCACCATAAACCTTCCGCCTTTTCAATGAAAAAGTGTTTTTCCCTATGTAAATGCGAAAAATTCATTTTTATTTTTTTTTAAGGGATATCTCCATTGCACCAGCGGACCTCGCTTATTGTCACCACTCTATTGTATTATTCCAATCGCATTCATTTCCCATCACATCCGCTCCCATCAGATCACAAGTTATCATTGTGACATGCTCCCTTCCCCTCCAAATTGCGATTTTCAATTGCAATTTGTGATTGCATATGGGCCCACCATCCTTTCCTTTGCCCTCTTTCTCCCAAAAAGGGGATTTTTTTCCTCATTAAATGGCGAAATTTCGTTTTTATTGATTCTCATTGGTTTCAAAGGAATTTTCTTCAAAAGTTAGTTTTTGTTCAAAGAGTAAAGATAGAGACAAACAGTCAAGACCGAAAACTAATTATGAACCAGTCACATCTACAGTAAGAGACGAAAAAGGGGATCTGTTCTTCGGATTTCCTATTTTCATTTATTCAGTGTAACTGCAAATTTTCCAGATGTTCAAAATGTATTGTTTCTCCTTCTTTTCAGGGGTAGATTGTTGGACTCTTTCCTATGTTCAGATTTTGTTTCTTGAGATGGTGAAACAACTCCTTCTTCTGTGGATCTACTTCCCTCAAATTATGTATATTTAATGTAATTTATTCATCATTTGTAAGGGGGAATATAGTGTGGAATTAGTTGGAAAAAATTGAGGATGCTCTGCGCTCCATTTGTAACAGTTTTACAGGGAATTAATAAATAAATGCAACTCTGATTTGTGGGATCCCTGTGGTATGGATTTTAGCATTGTTTCTTCCTTTGCGTTCATATGTTAATTGTTATGTTTACCATTCATTCATTCACATTTTCTAGTTGAATTCTTTCAAGATAGATAGGTAGAATCCATTGTGTAATGCTCTGCCTTGGAAAATCATTCAATGCTCTATGTTTTCAGTTGTTTGAAAAGGATCCATCTCCCATGCCCTTTTCAGCTTCTCACCAGTCTTACACATTCCATCATTATTTAAACTTAATTGTTAAAATCCCTGCCTACCTTGCCCCATGAAATACCCTGTATCTCTGATTTAATTCCCCAGATTCAAACTGTCCCATATGTTCCATAAAACCCTTCAATCTATAAAAACATTTCCAATTATTATACCTAGCCTAAAGTCAGTTTGCAGTATTACTTCATTGAATATCTTTTCACGGAGAGAGCCCTCTCTTGACCTTGTAGGGCTAGCTGCAAGGCTGAGCGTGGTTTTAGGTTACCCTGATTTTCCTTCCTTCAGCCTAAGGTCCAAATTAGGTGCTAACATATTCCAAGAGAGTAAAGTGCTTGGACATGATAAAATATCTAGTAGTAAACTTCGCCCATGTTTTGGCCAAAAGTGTAGTGATGGACATTTTTGTAGTTGATATCCTAGATCGGTTTGGAATGTTGTTGTCTAGATCCTGGGGATAAAACATTGGAGGATCCATTAAAATGGACCTTACCTATGCCACTATTCCAGTATTCAGTGGGGAGGAAAGAAGATTACACAATGAATCCAAATTTGTGAAGATGGTCACCAAAGCCGATGGTTCCACAAATTCTCTAGTATATGGTAAGGAGGGAGAATTCTCTTGTCTTATGCTCGAGGAGGACTAAAATTTCCTGCAAGAAACAAAGATTTGTCCTCTAATAAAGAAAAATCCTATGGGAAGAGAGGAAAACAAGATATGAACATTTCAGTTTGATGGAGCTTACTCACGAGAAGGAAATGGGGCTGGGGTACTCTTGATATCACCAGAAAGATGCTTGGTTCCCCTCTCCTTTAAGATGGAATTCAAAGCCACAAATAATGTGGCTGAATATGAAGCCCTGTTGTTGGGGTTACAGAAAGTGCAGAACATGAACATATAGAACCTCAAGGTGTTTGGAGATTCAGAGCTTGTAGTGCGACAAGTCAGGAGCCAATGCCAAACTTATCACCCACGGCTCAGAGCTTACAAAAATGAGGTATGGGATTTAGTTGAGAACTTCTTTTCTACTTTTAACATTCAGTTCATGCCGAGGGATAAGAACAGAATGACAGACTCACTAGTTGTGGTTGCTAGTAATTTAAACCATGTTTTTTAAACCATGGTAAATACATAGTAAATTGTTTATTTTAAACCAAGTTTTTTTTTATTATGAAAATAAAAATCCCTAAATAATATAAAAAAGACCAAAAATATATAGTGTATTTAAAAAAAAAAATATGTAGTGAATATTTTTTTTACAGAAAAGAAAAAAACCCTAAGTAATATCGGGAAAAAAAATGACATAGATGTCATTTTTCAAACTATACAGTTTTTAAACAGAAAAATAGCTTATGCAGTAATCTTTTTTAAATAGGAAAAAAAATATTTATTAAAAAAAATTATTTACCTCAAAAATTTTATTTTTTTAAAGCAAAAAAATTTATTGTGATTTTTTTTAAAAAATAAAACAACAATTTTTTTTTATAGAGCAGATAAAATATAAGGAAAAATATAGTGCCATATTGAAACTATGGCTTACATGTCTTTTTTTAAACTGTTGAGTTTTCAAATAGAAAAATGGCCTCAGGCCATGGACCTTAATAGCCGGTGCACAAGAAACCGTCACGACAACCAACAAAATGCAAAACAGTAAATCGTGGCTAGAATAACCTAATTAGTAAACCATAACTATGAAATCATAACCGTAACTAGGAAACCCTAACCATTGAACCATAATGCCTAGGACCCATGAAAGGAGCCATCGACATCATGAAAATAAAGGATAAATGTTTTCAGAAACCTGGGATGCCTATGCTAGGAAACAAATCATGGAGATTTTTGTAGAGTTTCGATGCGTGTTGGAAAGGCAAAGAGAAGAAATACAATTTAACACAATATCACGAGCTATGGCTCTTCTATATTGATCACACAAACTTGATTGACATTACTTACAATGAACCCGATGAAGGGTATTTAAACCTTTTCGACTACCAACTCACCTAATATAAATTTACATGCACATATCCTCTAAATTCATCTATCACTTAAACTCTACTTGACTCAATGCTCAGTTATCTGACTCTCTAAATATAGCAAACTCTTCATGCAGGAATAATTATCTTATTTTAACACTCCCCCTTAATTACAACTGTATGACTCAACATAAATCAAAACATAACTTAACTATGCCTGCTAGGATTACAATAGAAATTGACTCAATTATCACTCAAACATGCCTGCTGGTCTATGTCTCAGCTAGGCTTACAATGACTCAAAACTTTTACAATTTTTCATTTTCTTTTTCTCTGCTTCCAAATTCTATATCCTTGAAATTTCTTCATTCTACGTTGATTTTTCTTGATGTAGGCTTTCTTCACTTGTTGCTGCTGCAATTTTTCTTTGACTTGTCTTGAATTTGTGCTGAAAAAAATTTGGATCTTGTGTTCTACACCTTCCTCTTTAAATATTTGTTCAACCATGGACTGTTGCCCCAACATTGCATCTTCAAACTGTCTTCTTTGCCCTGCTTCTTGCGCTTCATATTCATGACATTCTTTCTACCATGTCTTTATTTAATCTACATATTCAATATCATTATTCACCATTTCATTCAATTATTTTATTCCAGCTGCTGCTTTAAGACTCACATCATTTTTTTCAATTGGATTCTGAATCCATTCTTCAATGAACTTCAAATATGCATCAAATTTATTAACAACCTTGATTTCAACTTATGCTCCCATTCTATTTTGAGTACCTGCATATTCTAAAATATTGTTAAAAACATATTTATTATGCTCTTAAGTGAGAGCTTCCTTCTCTACCTCTTCCTTCTCTGCATTCTTTTCCATCGATTTACAAATGTTTTTTGTTGTAAACATGTTGTCTTCCACTTGGATTCCAAATGAAAGTGGGTTTCTCTCACCAAATAACAACATAGCAATATGTTCTTTCTATTGCATCATGTGAGACCACTCATCATCAGTTAATTTTTCTTCATTAAATTTAACTTTAAAAATTCCAATTGTTGGATCGAGAAAACAACTTTCTGCTCTATTGGTAGCTTTATTTAAGACAAAATTAGCATGAGAAGTTACAATTGCTTCATATCTTGTTGCTACAACGATAGCTTCAACCTTCAATGATTCATAAAAAATGACGCATAACATCTAAATAATTTTCATCCACACTATGGTGGGATCCAAGCATGCATGTGCTCATTGTCAATTTCATTGGAAATTTCATCTTTACCAAATTCAACAGCTCTGGCTGGCTTCGCCAATGCACATCTCACTTTTCATTCAACATCCACATGTGTTTCATCATAGTGGGATTCACTATATTCTGCACCATCCACGTTACGGTGGAGTGCTTAAGAATTGATATGCTCATGCTCTGTTTCACATATTGAGGCTTCCAATTCTCTCTTTGAAATATCTGTTGCATATTCTTCATCCATATGCATGCTTGCATAATGGGTTTCACCATCATCTGCACCATCCATATTACAGTTGAGTGCTTGAGCATTGATATGCTCTTGCTTTGCTTCACATACAAAGGCTTCATCTTTTCTCTTTGCAATATTTGTTGCATATTCTTCACCCATATGCATGCTTTCATAATGGGTTTCACCATATTTTGCACCATCCATATAATAGTGGAGTTCTTGAGCATTGATATGATCTTGCTCTACTTCACATACAGAGGCTTAAACTTTTCGCTTTGCAATCTTTGTTGCATCTTCTTCATCCATATGTAGGCTTGCATAATGGGTTTCACCATCATCTAGACTATCCATATTACAGTGGAGTGTTTGAGCATTGATATGTTCTTGCTCTGTTTCACATACAGAGGCTTCAAATTTTCTCTTTGTAATCTCTGTTTCATCTTCTTCATCCATATGCATGCTTGCATAATGGGTTTTAATTTTATAGTCTTCACAACAATCTTCCACTTTTGAGTGGGATTCTCCAAGCTCTATTGTTCTCTTAGAGTCTTTCTCATCTACTCTCAGATCTACGTCTGATTTAACAAATTGCAACATATATTTTTGTTGCATGTCACTCCCCCTTGCACCAAATTCTACTTCCAAGATCTTCCATGATTCATTGGAAGTTGTAGCTTTTTATACCTTGCACATAATTGTTTCATCCATTTCATGCTGAATGAAACTCAAAGCTACAGAATCTTTGTTTTCTGTTGGACATCTCAGTTCCTCGGCTGTGTCCTGAACCTCATTAAACATGACAACAATCTCTGTCTCTTATTTTTTATTTATTTTCTTAGTCTTCTTCAATCGCACATTGCGACCCGTTATTGTTTTCATAGATGCTTGCATGATTGCATGAGGCTATCTTCCATATCGCCCTCGAAAAAAAATATGATTTTTAATATGCGCCCCCATAAGGCACAATCTTCTCCCAAAAACCTGTCATGCTTGACAAAAACACCAAAAAAGTTTGTGGACTGAAAAACTTTTGTAAAGCCCAAATTCTCCTTCTAATAAAATCCTTCTCCTGTTTTTAATTCTCTTATAAATCTTGTAAATTCGTAACCTCGAAACACAAGATTTATATAAAAGAAAACTTCTTAAAGTACCTTTAATATACTTTCATCCCATGAAGAAATAATTTTTCATTAAAAAATAATACTCTCGAAATATTAAAGGAAAAATCCTTTTAAAATTCAAAAAATATTTTATATTAGTCTCATGATATATATAACTTGTCACAATGGATTAAATCATGAAACAAACTTTAATGGAAACCTTTTCAATGGTTTGACTTCAGACTGTTTATTAAAAATTATTCTTCATTCTATTAACACAACCTTGTCTACGCTAGGCCTGCGTGCTAACGCTCTTCACGTTAAAAGGGAATCGCGTTAGCACTGTAACACTCTAAACCTCAAAGGAAACCTGCATGCATGTAATGAGAGTAAGTTTGATACTCTTAATCTGGCTGCTGCTACTGCCCACCAGCATTATAACGCCTTGTATACCACTTAAGGCCGTGTTATAGCGTGAATCAGAAGAAAATATTTCTCTTCTTCCACTCACGAATTGCTGCTAATCCCTCCTCTCTCTTGGATCTTTCAATCAGCTCTAATACCAACCTGTTGTAAAGGCAAAGAGAAGAACCACAATTTAACACAAAATAATGCAAGTTGTGGCTCTTCTATGTTGATCACACAAAATTGATTGGCATTACATACAATGAACCCGATGAAGGGTATTTAAACCTTTTCGACTACCGACTCACCTAATATAACTTGACATGCACATACTCTTTAAATTCATCTATCACTTAAACTTGACTTGACTCAACGCTCTCAATGCTTAGTTAACTGACTCTCTAAATATATAAAACTCTTCAAGTGGGAGTAATTAGCTTATTTTAACAACACGATCGTTATCTTTCTCTACAGAAAAGGAAAAAAGGGTTAGGGTTCTGGAGAGTTTTGACGCAACCTACTTGCTCTGCAGAAAAGGAAAAAAAAAAGGTTGGGGCGAGTGGAATGGACTTGGACACCGTGCAATTGGGCTGAGAGAGTGGTTGCAGCAAGAAGCACAGTGGTTCAAGAGACAACATCATTGAAACATTGAGTGAGAAAAAAATAGTGCAAAGAAACAAGAAACTGTGAGGGAACTGTTAGATTTGAGGAACAAAAAAAAAAGGAAAAATAACCGACGAAAATTTGTCAAGCTCTGGTTGAGGTTTTACATACCTGTTATAAAAAATCCCCAAACTTTTCAGCGCCATCGAAAGTTGTTGACACAAGAATTGTTGGTAGAGAGATTGGTTCCATCTTACCAAAACGCATGTAAACAAAATGTTACCTATTAACAAAACGCAGCAAAAACCCAATGCATCAAAAACACAAACTATGACAACAAGGTGTCCCTCTAGTCGAAAAATCATGCAAATGGCGGGAAGGGCGAAGGTGGTTGTAACCTATACCGACAATGAGAAGTTTGCGCCATCGGATGGAGAGGTCAACAAGTGTGCAGTGCAAATTGTTTGGGACAAAGATATTTGTGGATGAGAGATAGTTGTGCCTCCAGAATATTTAGCAACAACTTTTGAATTATTTTAATTTTAATTTATTTGTTCGAAGAAAACTTGTTACATTAGAATTCTTAATGTTATATTACATTAGAATTGAAAATATAAACATGAAATTTTCATGAAATTTAATATTTAAACATTAAATTTAATATATGTGACCAATTTTTTTTTCCTTAGAAAGTCGAGAAATCTCCCTTGATCTAGTGGACATGGTCGGTGTTAGGGTCATCTATGAAAATGAGACAAATATTATTATTATTATCCAATTTTAAGGTCACAACCAAGCCAAACACTAAATTGGTGTATGAGACCCCCTTGTTTGTGGGATAAGGTACCCACCTCTGCACAACAATTTGACTGCTAAGTCTACGAAGGCATACAAACTATACCCCCTCTGGTTTTGAACCTATGACCTTTTAGGAGGAAACACATGCTCTTAACCATTAAAAAAGCTCTATGCCACGATATTGGCAAGAATGACATCGAATCACTCAGTCTCATTGTGCTCTTCTCTTATCTGTGTTGAATTGTATTAAATAATTTTGTTCATCACACAGATATATATATATATATATATATATATATGACCTTATTCAATAGTTTGAAGTATGTTATAATCCAAAAATATCTATTAAAAAATGGATTAAAAATTAATTTATAACCATGAAATGTAATTTATATTAAATTTCAAATATAAACATGAAATTTAGCATGGACATGAAATTTAAAATATATGTGTTATATTATATTAGAATTTAAAATATAAATTTAATTTAATAATTTACTAAATTTAATAAAAAAATTAATATGGATAGCTTGCAGATGCTCTGAAGTGTGCCGAGAAGACAATAAGGTTTATTGTGGAACCCTGATCCCTATAGTATTTTTCCTATTCTTGACCTTCGTCCGTACCATGTCATCTTCCCCACCATCGCACTTCGCACATCGCGCCTTTTAACATTTACCACCCTCCACTTTCATCTAAATTTTGCGATATGCGATTTGCGGGCGCAGTCCCACCTCTGTCCGTGCCACGTCACCTTCCCTGCCCCTGCACTTCACACATCACACTTTTTACCTTTTACTCCTCTTTTCTTACATATAAATGCGATTTGCAATGTGCAGGCGGCGTTTGGGTCCCACTACCTTGCCACGTCATCAATATCCCTCCTGTGGCCTTTTTCGCCCATTTTAGTGTTAATGAGTCCCGCTAAACCCACTTCTGCTTCCAAAATCCTACCTTCAGCTCTGCTCCACATCAATGCATCTGACATCTCATTATCTATTTCACACCCCATCCACCTTCCGAAGGTTAATGCCGGGGGGGGGGTGGGCTCAGAAATGGCCGGTTTCTAATACCGCCTCCGGTGCTATGTGGCAGCTTCTAATGATTTCTTACGCCCCCCCCCCCCCCATCAAATACCACAAACCATCCATGCCCCCCTCCGAAATCCAGTTTTCGGTTTGCAATTCAAACACAACATGGGCTTTTGGGTGGAGCATGCAGTTATGGTTTATTTAGTTTGCTCAGGAAACCTCCCCTAAAGAGCCAAGCATGCACAACACAGCTGGTCGTTCCGCAACAGGAAGTGGAAAGCATGAGAATTAGAGAGTGGGGGATTCCAAACAACAAATGGAATCATATGATGAAGGCCAGACCTCCCACCTGTTCTCAGCCACTTCTTGCCACTCCTTTTGAAGATTCTAGAATTTGGCCTCCCTGGCCAATTTCTTTGTTTCTTTTTTACTGTTAGAAAGTGATGTTTTTCTGGTAAAATCTTGATTTTACCCAATTCTATTTTGATTGTTCTCTTGCAGGATTGATTTCTTGATTCACACTCTTCTAGTTTGTTAGGATATTTTGGTTTTCACCTGTGTGGGTTGATCATGATAGAATATTCGATTGTAAACCCTCAAGGAGAACTCTATATGTAGTGAGTTCTAAGATGAAATAAAGGTTCTGGAATTTTGAAGCATTTTGCTATAGTTTTGTATGATTGTGCTCCATGCGCTCTGAGATACATATTTGGGAGAGTTGTTTAAAATTAATACGATACAAAGTTGTTATTTGGATTCCAGATGGAGCAATGAGTAGTATGTCTTTGTTTCCTTTTGTTATCAGTAAACTCCTTTTTATGTTTAATCATCTTTCATGCTATGCTGCTTTAATGGTTCGAGTAATGTTGCTTCCGGTGGTCTGCAATTTTATTCATGAATTCATGTCTGTATAACGCTCAAGTGTTAAAGCTGATGTATTAAGCTTGTTGCAGTCCCTTAATTACTGATCCACGAACCTCTGTTGTTTTCCATATCTCATTCATATCGGATTTCTCTGAGTTCACGGGGGGACATATTCTTAATCCTCTTAAGCCTATCTCTTGTGGGTTCCTTCTCCTTTCTTTCTCAACGCCTATGCATATTTTTAAAATCTTCTTCTCACTGTTTTATACTTGGCCCATTTGAAATCTATGTAGAAATTTGAATAACTGATATGTTATCCACCGAGATTCTCCTGATCACACACTATTTTATCTTCATGCACAATATAGAATCTCTTCTACCATTGATCATCACATGCGGAAATAAAATCAATTGCATGCATACATTAAAACCACAAACAATCACACATATGAACACAGTATTTAATGGGAAAGCTTAAAGCTAAAAACCCCAACTATCTGTATATTATATGTCATGGATATCATGTAACAATCATAGTAAAAATCTCCTCACAAGCTCTCAGCACAACCTCCAATTGCTACACACTATCAAGCTAGATCTAGCAAAACACATGCTCCAATCTTTTTCCACTTAATAGCCAACCTCTATTGTGTTTTCAATGCTATGGGATGGCTTCATTAAATAGATAAACCACCTGGCTTGTACTGCGCAATCCTCATGGGCTTCTCCACCTATATGTGTGTTACAAATAGAAACTGTATAGTCACAACTAATAGTTAACCTTCTCTTTCACCTATTTCTGCACTGGTCTCCACTGAAACTTTCCATGCACTGAAGTTAACTGATGCGTTCTTTAGTTGATTAATGAGTTTTATAATTAATTGAATTGTTAATAAAATGCATTCACACCACTTTTATCTCACCTAGTTGTATCAGTGGATTAAAGCTGAAATACAAATAAGCTCAACTACTGATTAGATAGTTAAACTGAAATAAACTCACCTAACACCTCAATCAACTCCTTATTTCCATCACATGGGATTCTATTGAAGTTAATCATGCAATAGCCTCACTTAATACCTCGGGAATAGTGTAATTCCTTCTGTCGGCTCTATGTCACATCATGCACTTAAGCTGATGCTCCAAGAGAATAAGATAATGTTTAGAGTCCAAATATTATTAAGAGCTAATAATAGCGACACTTCTATTTTGGGCGGCAATGCAAAAATAGATTAGCCAGTATGTCTAAATAAGAAGTCATATTTTTTCCGACTTGACCAACCATCCACAAATAGCATCCTGCAACTCATAGAACATGATCCATATGTCTAAAAATAAACATAGTCTAAAAATAGACTTTGCGCCAAAAATAGCCTGCGGGCCCACTTAGTGAAGCCGACTACTTTCCACTAAGCTCATCATCTTGTTGCAATCTCAACACTCCCTCTCAACAAGATAAGGATTATTTGCAACCCCTATCCTGCCCCTGTGGTATTTGAATTTTCTCCTGGTGAGCGCCTTCGTCAAGATATCAGCATCCTGATCCTCCATGGGAATGTATGAAAGTAACATGACCTTCCGCTGCACACAATCTCTGATATGATGATACGGATCCATGAAGCTATGCTGCCTCAACTCATCCTCCTGTCTGTACCATGATCCATATCCCGACGTGCCTCTGAGATATGTGCCTTTGAGATATCTCAATACATGCTTGCCTGCCTTCCAGTAGAGCTTGGTTGGCTTAACCATAGCTTGTGAAAGCTGGTTAACAACATAGCATATGTTGGGTCGTGTATTGACCAGATACATAAGCAACCCCACCAACTGTCGATAAACAGTGGCATCCACTACCTCTGCTGAAGTAGCATCCTCCTTCCTCCAACCACCAGGAAGAGGAGTATCAACAGGCTTGCAGCCATGCATGTTGAACTTCTCCAGTATCTCCCGGGCATACTTGCCTTGAGAGACAAATAGTCCATCACTACGCTGCCAAATTTTCAATCCCAGGAAATAATGAAGGAGGCCCAAGTCCTTCATCTCAAACTCCTTTGCAAGATCAGCCTTGCATGAGTGTATCAACAGTTCATCACCTGTCAAAATCAAATCATCTACATAAAGTACAATGATCAAAAACTTACCCTCCACCACAATCTGGTATAGGTTAGGATCCGCCTCACTCTTGGAGAATCCAAGTCCGGTGAAATAACTGTCTATCCATGTGTACCAAGCACGAGGTGCTTGTTTCAACCCATACAGTGCTCTCTTGAGCCTGCACACATGCGACTCGCTGCTGAAGATCTCGAAACCTTCGAGCTGCTCTATGTACACCTCCTCCTCAATGACTCCATTGAGGAACACAGTCTTCACATCCATCTGATGAATGTGCCACCCCATCTGCACTGAGAGAGCAAGAATTGTCCGTATGGAAGAATACCTTGCGACAGGTGCAAAGGTCTCCTCATAATCGATCCCCTCAATTTGTGAAAAGCCTCGGGCAACAAATCTTGCCTTGTACTTCTCCACACTCCCGTCAGCTGCCTGCTTCACTTTGTAGATCCATCTCGAACCCACCACTGATTTCCCCTCCAGTCTCGGGACAATCTCCCATGCACTGTTTCTGACAATCGAATCATACTCTTCCACCATGGCATCTACCCATGCAGGATCCTCCACAGCTTCCTCGAAAGAGGATGGCTCTGTCACGATACACTTGCTCATAAGAGCCATGTATCCAGTATACCGGTCAGGTGACTGTCTCTGTCTACGCTGTGATGTAGGTGCTCCTACAACCTTCTCTGCATCTTGAGCCAGTCGCTCAGCTTCATTAGTGCGCTTCCGCCCTCTGATGGTTGGCGCTGCATGAGTGGTCTCTTCCACTCCATGAACCTCATATTGTGGCTGATCCACATCCTGAGACTCATCCTTAGGAACTAATAGCTCCTCATCTGCATGCAAGTGTGGCTCCCTCTCAAGCGAACACTTCATGGCTTTCTCCTCATGAAATTTGATATCCCGTGGCACAACAGTCTTGCGACTGTCTGGAAAATACACACGATAGTTGTGGGGTGTATCAGTGTACCCAAAAAATATCCCAACCTCTGCAGTCAGCTCCAGCTTCTTCCTGGCATCCTTCGTCACATGAATGTAAACAGGTGAACCAAAAATCCTCAAATGGGAAATATCAGGCCTCTTACTAGAAAATGCCTCCTCGGGTGTACTCATGCCAAGTATTCTGTGAGGACAACGGTTCTGCACATATACTGCAGTATTGCATGCCTCCACCCACAAGTGTATGGGTAGGCCCTGATCATGCAACATCGCCCATGCAACACCCACGATCGTTCTGTTCTTCCGCTCAGCAACCTTGTTCTGCTGTGTGTTATGAGGTGCTATGAGCTCTCTTCGAATTCCTTCTGTGCTGCAAAAGTCCTTGAATTTGCCAAAGATGAATTCACCACCATTGTTGCTCCTAAGAGCCTTCACCTGCTTCCCCGATTCTTTCTCAACCAGTGCCTTGAACTCATAGAACTTTGAGTATGTCTCGCTCTTCTTCTGCATGAAGAAGATGCAGCACTTACGAGAAAAATCATCAAAAAATATCACATAATACCTGTGCTTTGCTGTCGAAGCTACTGAGAAATGTCCACACACGTCTGTGTGAATTCTCTCAAGGATTGTCATGGCGTGACTATCCTTCTCGTGAAAGGTGGCTTTCACAAATTTTCCCAAGGTACACCCCTTGCACTGATCTGACTATCCAAGAGTACACTCAGGAAGCCCAGTAGAAATCTGCTGCAGTATCTTCAAAGCTCCATGGTGAAGGTGGCCCAATCTCCGATGCCACAACTCGCCATCATCCCGGCTCACCACTCCTTCTACCTTGCCTGCCATTGCTGCGCAGCCATCTACCTGCAATTGATAAAGGTTCTTAACTCGAACCCCTATCCTCCGGGTCTCACCAGTTGCCTTACTGCGCAGGAAAGCCTTTCCCTCGCTAAATACAACATCATATCCCTTGTCTTCTAACATCGCCACAGAGATAAGATTCTTCTTCAATCCTGGAACATGCATCACTTCCTTCAATACGAAGGGTTTACCAGACTCCCTCTCAAAGGAAATGGTACCGATACCGATCGCATTGTATCTACCATCATCGCCCATCTCAATGTGCACTCCAAGATCTTTCTCATCCAGATCAGTAAACAAATCTCGATCTCCTGTCATGTGAAAAGACGCACCACTGTCAAGAAACCACACTGAACCTGTCATACTTGAGACCAAGCATGCGATCAACAAAAAAATACAGCTCAAACTACGAGGCTAAGGCCTCTCCAGCTGCAGATCCAACAGCCTGCTTATTTTTCTTCTTCTGTGGACAGTTAGTGGCGTAATGTCCGTGTTGGTGATAGTGAAAGAACTTCACCCTGGACATGTCTTGCTTCTTGTCTTTCGCACCGGATTTAGAAGCTTTATTTCTCTTCCCCTTCTTTGCTTTGGAAACCAAAGCACAATTCTCTTCATCAGAGTTCTTTGATGAAGATCTGTCCCTGGTATTCCGCCTTATCTCCTCTTGCACAAGATCCGACCAAAGTCGCTCCCATCCTGGCAATTTCTCCCGACCATTGACAGAGTCCTGATAGGAATTCCAACTCTTCGGAAACCCAAGGAGAGCCAAGCTCACCAAGTCCTCATCATCAACAGTCACCCCCACACTTCCCAGCTCATCCCTGCATTGGACAAAATTCGTGAGGTACTTGGGCATACTGTCGCCTTTCTCCATTTTTATGTTCCTGAGTTTTTCCTTGAGCGCCAACTTCCTCTGATCGCTCTTGCTTTGGAATAAATCTATCAAAGCTTTCCACATCAAGAATGGAGAAGCCTTACCATGAAGGCTGGGAACTATGTGATCCTTCACGCCCTCCAACAGAATCCTTCGACACTTTGCTGTCTTCTTTTGCCATGCGTCAAGTACGGCAGCATCACTAGAAGTAGGCTTTGGAATTTCCGCATCTATGAACTCCTTCAACCCATTGTCATCCAGCACCGCCTCCATCCTGTCCTTCCATGAATTATAATTTGAGCTACCCTCAAGGGCATACTCCAATCGCAATCCGTTGAAAGACATCTCAACTTCGACACCAAGAAAACACTGCTGCAAATTCGAATTCCACTAGCACAAAACTCAACCGCTTCAATGTTTTGTAATTGCTCCAATGATCAATATCGGCTCTGATACCATGTAGAAATTTGAATAATTGATATGTTATCCACCGATATTCTCTTGATCACACAATATTTTATCTTCATGCACAATACAAAATCTCTTCTACCATTGATCATCACATGCAGAAATAAAATCAATTGCATGCACGCATTAAAACCACAAACAATCACACATATGAACACAGTATTTAATGGGAAAGCTTAAAGCTGAAAACCCCAACTATTTGTATATTATATGTCATGGAGATCATGTAACAATCATTGTACAAAAGCTCCTCACAAGCTCTCATGCACACCCTCAATTGCTACACACTATCAAGCTAGATCTAGCAAAACACATGCTCCAATATTTTGCCACTTGATAGCCAGCCTCTATTGCGTTTTCAATACTATGGGATGGCTTCATTAAATAGATAACCACCTGGCCTGAACTGTGCAATCCTCATGGGCTTACTCCACCTATCTATGTGTTGCAAATAGCAACTGTATAGTCACAACTGATAGTTAACTTGCTCTTTCACCTATTTCTGCACTGGTCTCCACTGAAACTGTCCATGCACTGAAGTTAACTGATGTATTCTTTAGTTGATTAATGAGTATATAATTAGTGAGTTAATTAATAATTAATTCACACCACTCTCACTAATTGTATCAATTAGTTAAACTGAATACAAATAGCTCAACTATGTTTAGATTAGTTAAACTGAATACAACTCCACTAACTTCCTCAATCAACTCCACCAAACTCTGTCACATGAGTTCTAGCTGAAGTCTTCATGCAATAACTCCACATAACCCTTAGGAATAGCGTAATTCCTTCTGTCAGCTCCTGTGCCACATCTGTGCACTTAACTGAAGTGCTCCAAGAGAATAAGATAATGTTTAAAGTCTAAATATTATTAAGAGCTAATAATATTTGACATATCTATTTTTAGACTGGCAATCTAAAAATAGATTCCGCCCAGTATGTCTAAAAATAGAAGTCCATCTATTTTTTCCGACATGACCAACCATCCACAAATACCATCCTGCAACTCATGGAACATGATCCATATGTCTAAAAATAGACATAGTCTAAAAATAGACTTTGCACCAAAAATATCCTGCGGGCCCACTTAGTGAAGGTGACTCCTTTCCACTAAGCTCATCATCTTGTTGCAATCTCAACAATCTGTCAAGCCTCATAGCCTCTTGAGCCCTCTCACAGTATAGGGAATTCACGTGAATCGACTCCAAGGTCTTCTCCATCCTTGAACCACCAAAACCATTATTCTCTTATTCCATATTTTATCAGAGGCATCCTTATGTTTATTTACATTTAGCCTCTGATTTTAAGATGTCCTAGGCACTGATCTTTTGCAACTCAAGGTTGTCTCTAGGAGCTACAACATCTTTTTGGCATCCTTGTCGGGGACGAATTAGAAAATATTTTCCCTGGGATACAACATTATCTTCACCCTTCAATCAGGTGAGCATGAAGGGTTGAGAGTTGCATAGCCCTCACCTTGGCGACTCCACTATTATCAAATTTTTAATAAGTTGTAATCTTGGCTTACACAAGGCCTCATACTCGACCAGATACTTCCCAGCAGAGAACCCCTTAAGTATCTGATCCTGAAAAGATCATATTTAGGAGAATTTGGAAGGAAAATCAACCCAGTCAAGCTGAACTACTCTCATTTTATCTAGAAGATTCACATTCCTAATCTTAGAAATATGATATCTATGGTCCTAGCTCCACAACCTGTGTACTTGAGTATCCTCTAGAAACATCTTCTTTAGTTATTTCAGCCATAAAAGACAAAGTCGAATCTGCTAATACTTCTTTCCCTCTTGTGCACCCCACTCCAGAGGTTGAAGAAGTCAAAGAAGTTACAACACTCCAAAGCTCATTATAGATAAATGTCCAAAACTTTACTCAGCATATACCCATTATACTACAACCAAATCATCCTCATAAATTACCACCACTGCCCCTCATGGATGTACCTATTTTCCTTATAAAAAAATATGCTCCATTGGCTTTACCTCAAGTATTGAATGACATGCCTCGATATTATCTAAATCTCTTACCTCAGTTCACCAGGGAAGATAGTACTTCTGAGTAGAGACATATTGAAAAATTTTGCGCCTTTGCTGAGAATGTGAATATGGAGCACCTAGATGTGGTGTTGAGGCTTTTCATCCAAACCTTGGATGGAGAGGCTCAAAAGTGGTTCAAATCTCTTGCTGATCACACAGTCACCACATGGGAAGAAATATAGATTTTCTTCACACTAAAATGGGGAGAAAAGAGGGACCATGGATATGTCCTCACAGAGTTCAATTCTCTTAAAAAGAGACACAATGAGACTGTTACATAACTCATAAATAGGTTCAATAAGCTCTATAATAATCTCCCTGCTGAAATAAATCCTCTCCAAGCAGCTGCTAAGGTGGTTTTTGTAGGAGCTTTCGAACTGGAGTTTGGGTTCACCCTAAGAGAAAGAAAATCCACATCTATGGATCAGATCCAGACTGATGCATTTGAGGTAGAAGCAAACTTTTCTTCTATTGGTAAATTCAAAGGGAAGACAGAGCATGAAGCCAAAATAAAGAGCAGGGAGGAGGCTTCTACTTCTAATCAGGAGAGGGAATCACATGAGTACAAAATTGAAGAAATGAATAAGCTGATCAAGAATCTCTAAAATAAGCTGGTGAAGCTTGAATTGGAGGCCAAGAATTCCCCTCCTCATCCTAACCAAATGATTCCAAACCGCGGGTTTAATCCCCAATACCGGAATCCACCTCTACAGTTGTTGCAGTGGGAAAGGAAGGAGCAACAAGATCACATACAACCTCCTCTATACCTGGAGGGGGAAATGG
The DNA here is from genome assembly GCA_034641835.2 of Pinus albicaulis. NCBI lineage: Eukaryota > Viridiplantae > Streptophyta > Pinopsida > Pinales > Pinaceae > Pinus > Pinus albicaulis. The sequence goes on from CM076571.1 coordinate 629,379,683, forward strand.
AAGGATAGGCCGAAGAGGTCATAGATAGCCAAGAAGATCAATTCCTTGCTTACTCAGAGGATGAAGAAGGTGAACTCACCTTGCAAGAAGAGCAATAAGAGCAAGAAGAGAAGGAAGTCCCCCCCAGAAGATTGAGATATTGAAAATTACTTCAGGAAGTTTTTGGATTTCATGCAAGCTCATATCCACAAGAATTATGACCTCAGGTCCTCCAGGAAGAGAACCCGAGTGCAAGAACAAAACAAAGAGTCAATAACAAGAGAATAGACCCCTTCTAGTTCTGCCAATAAGGGGAAAAAGCCTTTAGAAGAGTCTACCCATCATAAAGCCATTGTGTCCACTTCCACAAAGCAGGGCTTTGATCCTCCCACAAAGGAGAAGTCCTCATCTACAACTTTGAACCTTCCTGACCACCCTAAAGAGAAGTCCAAATAAGTCATTGCAGAAAAAGCTCCCACGACTTTTAACCTCCAGAAATAATTAGAGAAGGTCAAGATCCCAGTTCCCCTGATCGAGCTCCTAAAGAAACCTTCATACAAGGCCCAAGTGTCCCAATTCATGCTGCCTGATGGCGTAGCCCCTCTCCCTGATAGCCTCAATATCCAAGAAGAAAGACCCATGGTAGTTTTTTGACCTCATGTATAAGAGCTAGACTCAACCACTCCACCATTCTATGTGACTCTAGTTATACAAGACATGTTATTTCACAACTGCATGCTAGATTTTGGGGCTTTAGAAAATCTGTTGCCATCATCTGTCATTGAGCAGTTAGGGTTGTAGATCACTAGGCCTTATAAAGGTTTGTATTCTTTTAATTCCAAGAGGGTAAAGTGCTTGGGCATGATAAAAGATCTTGTAGTAAACTTAGCCCAGGTTTTGGCCAAAAGTGTAGTGATGGACATCGTTGTAGCTGATATCCCAGATTGCTTTGGAATGTTGCTATCCAGATCCCAGGGATCAAATATTAGAGGATCCATAAAAATGGACCTCACCTATTCCACTGTTCCAGTATTTGGTGGGGATGAAAGAAGATTATACCATGAATCCAGATTCGTGAAGATGGTCACCAAAGCCGATGGTTCCAAAAATTATCTAGTATATGGTAAGGAGGGAGAATTCTCTTGTCTTATGCTCGAGGAGGACTAAAATTTCCTGCAAGAAACAAATATATGTCCTCTAATACAAAATAATCCTATGAGAAGAGAGGAAAACAAGATATGAACCTTACAGTTTGATGGAGCTTACTCACGAGAAGGAAACACGGCCGGGGTACTCTTGATATCACCAAAAGGATGCTTGGTTCCCCTCTCCTTTAATATGGAATTCGAAGCCACAAATAATGTGGCTGAATATGAAGCCCTATTGTTGGGGTTGCAGAAAGTGCGAAACATGAACATATAGAACCTCAAGGTGTTTGGAGATTCATAGCTTGTAGTGAGGAAAGTCAGGAGCCAATGCCAAACTTAACACCTGTAGCTGAGAGCTTACAACAATGAGGTATGGGTTTTAGTTGAGAAATTTTTTTCTAATTTTAACATTCAGTTCATGCTGAGGGATAAGAACATAATGGAAAACTCACTGGATGTGGCTACTAGTAATTTCTACCCCGCATAGAATCCTTTTCTCAGATATGAGGTTGAAGTGTGATACCACCCCTCCATTCCGGACAACGTAAAGCATTGGCAAGTCTTCGAAGATGAAGATCAGGTCCATCGTTTTATGGAAATGGTGGGCGAGTTCTCAAATATGTTGATCGAATTAGTCACTGAGGATGACAGTGAAGAGCCAAAACTAGATGGGAAGAGACACTGGTTGGACACTGTGTTCTGCAATTAAAGGGTAATGTCATTCCCAAGGGTCTCTTGCCATTGGAGAGACTGTTCGACAAAAATGATATCCTAATAAACCCTAATAAAATGACCCTCGACGAGCCTATCAGGGATGTGAATATTGGGACAGAAGAAGATCCAAAGGTGGTGAAGCTGTCAAAAGGGGTTCTTGAAGAATACCAAGGTTAGTACCTCAATCTTTTTCAATCATATAAATACGTCTTCGCCTGGTCATACCAGGATCTGAAGACTTTTGACATGGAAACTATACATCATAAAATACCTCTAAAAGAAGATGCTAAGCCTCATAAGCAGAAGCTGAGACAGATCAACTCTCTTCTTCTCCTAGCTATTGAGAAGGAAATAAAGAAGTTGTTGCAGGCCAAGATCATTGTCCCTATAAGATACTCCGAATAGGTGGCGAACCTGGTGCCTGTAAGAAAGAAGAATGGTGAAATCAGGCTTTGCATGGATTTCTACAATCTGAATAGAGCCTCACTCAAAGATAACTATCACCTCCCAAATATGGACCACATCCTACAAAAGGTAGTGGGATCCTCCCGCATGTCCATGATGGATGGCTTCTCAGGATATAATCAGGTGGCAGTGCTCCCAGAAGACCAAAAGAAGACGACGTTCACAATGCCTTGGGGAACCTGCATGTATGCCTGAATGCCCTTTGGCCTGATAAACATCGGTGCCACATTCCAATGTGCGATGGAAATTTATTTCATATGAGAGCAAGATAAGTTTATGGTGATTTACTTAGACGACATCACCGTCTTTTCAAAGAGTGACACTGAACACATAGAGCATCTTTGACGAACCTTTGATAAATGCCACAGGTATGGCCTGTCTATGAATCCTCAAAAATCCATGTTTTCCTTGGAGGAAGGAAAGTTACTTGGCACATAGTAACTAAGGGGGGAGTGAAGATCGACCTAAAGTGGGTAGAGGTGATAAATGAAATTCCCATACCAAGAAACAAAAAGGAAGTACAGGTGTTCCTCGGAAGAATAAATTTCCTTAGAAGGTTCATTCCCAACTATGCTAAGATTGTCCGAAACAACACCGAGATGTTGAGGAATAATAGTGAAGTTAGATGGACTCCTAAATCCAGGGACTCTTTCAACAGGATAAAACATGCCTTTGCAGAAGTTCCAATGCTGGCCGGTCCAGATTATGGGAAGTCGTTCATGATTTTCTCTTTCGCCTCTCCTCACACCATAGTTGCAGTACTTTTACAGAAAAATGCCAAAGGGCATGAACAACCCATTGCGTTCTTTAGCCAAGTCCTGTGAGATGCCGAACTGAAATATGATATCCTGGAGAAGAAATCTTACGCTCTGGTCAAATTTCTAAATTCATTTCGGGTGTATGTGTTACAATCTGCCATATCCACCTATGTCCCCACAGAAACAGTGAAGGATATCCTAGTGCAGGGTGACAATGAAGGAAAAAAGGGGCAAGTGGATAGCCAAGATTCAGGAGTACGAACTAGAGATAAAGCCTACCAAGCTCATTAAAGGCCAAGGGCTGAAAAAAATCTTGTCTGAATCCAACTGTCATGCCCTGGGGATAAATCTCTCTATGGCGGGAGGAGAAGTGCAGGAGGACACATGTGCACACAAGGGCATAGAATCTTCCACGCAAAAGACACATGTGTAGTACCTTCTATCCTCGTGGTATAAATATATAGTGGAATATATTTTAACGCTGAGATGCCCTCTTAACTATGATAAGGCAAAGTATCGCACCTTGAGGCTAAAGTCTCAAAAGTATATCGTGGAAAATGGGCAACTGTATTGGAAGGACCTGGTGGGGATCCTACTATTGTTTTTAACAGAGCAGAAAGTTTACCAAGTGATGACCGAATTCCACAAAGGGATATGTGGCTGACATTATAGCTGGAAATCCACTGCACATAAGATCCTGAGGGCAAGTTTCTTTTGGCCTAAACTGTTTGGTGATATACATGCTCATGTCCAGGCCTGCCAGAAGTGTCAGACGTTCGCTGAAAATAAAAGGTATGCACCTCTCTCATTAATCCCAGTACATGTTGAATAACCTTTCAAGCAGTGGGGAATTGACTTAACAGGAGAGATTCACCCAACCTCTAGCAATCAACATCGATAGATCCTCACTACTACGGATTACTTCACTAAGTGGGTAGAATTCATGCCCGCAAGAAATGCTACAGATTCGGTGGTGATCAAGTTCCTAGAGGAGAACATAATAGCTAGGTTTGGATGCCCAGCTAAAATCATTACAGATAATGCCCAGGCTTTCAAGGCGGCTAAATTTGTTAATTTTTTTCAACATTACAGCATCTTGTTGGGACACTCCTCTACGTACTACCCATAGGGGAACGGGCTAGAAGAATCATCTAACAAGACACTAGTGAGGATCTTGAAGAAGACCATCAATGACAATCAAAAGAACTGGGATTCCCAGCTCAATTTTTCACTCTTGACAAATCGCATCACCACTAAAAGATGCATAGGAAAGTCCCCTTATGAACTGGTGTATGGCAGAGCCATAGTATTCCCTATTCAGCTTACATTACCTGTGCCCCAATTCTTACAAGAAAGCGAGGAAGTGCCAAATGACCTTATCCGAATAATGAATCAGTTGGTGGAGTTGAATGAAACACTAGAACGGGTAAGCCTCAGACTAGCATAGTATCAAGAAAAAATGAAAGGTTTATTTGATCAAAGAGCTAAAGATAGAGAAATTCGAGTTGGAGATTTGGTGTTGCGATGGTATATCAGGCGAGTAGACAATGGGAAACATGGAAATTTCGACCCCCTCTGGTTTGGTCCATTCAGGGTGGTAGAGGTCAAAGGCAACAATACTTTTGCACTGGAGAATTTGGAAGGAGATACACTCGAGATGCCTGTCAATGGACAGTTTCTCAAGCCTTACTTCTAGCACTGATAGCAGGATATGATGGCCCATTGAACATATATTCATAGTGTATATATGTCGTTCTATTTTTCTGCATCAATTCCTATTTTGTTTTTTGGTTAAAGCTGCTTGAAATTGGTTCTAACAATGATCCTAGGCACATCAAGAAGAACACAAGCAGGTGGCCTGCGAGGTCTTGACACACTCGAATGAGTGTGTTTCCTCCAATGGAGCCAATGTTGGCTTGTGATTATTTTGAAGTGATAAGGCAACATCAAATTCAAGAAAATGAAGAGATGGAGCAGGTAAGATGAAGGCCCAATGCATCAAGCGCGGGCTAGGCGGCCCCCATGTCTGCCACGGCACATCATTCATCACCCATCATGGTTTATCGCCCATGATAATCATCGGGCGGGACTTGAATAATTTAACAATACTCTGAAATCAGTGGAAATCCGCGGGCACAAATAACCCACAAGTTATCAGTGTTGGTGCCTCCATAGTGGACTCCGCCAGAAGTTCACTGACCACAGATCTACAGCTCACGATAACTGCAGGTGCAGACTCCCAATGGGTGCACCGTACCCAATAGCACACACACAGTGACGTAAGCATCCCATCATCCATCTACCACGTCACCTTCCTCGCACTTTGCACATCCCACTTTTTATCATTTACCTTTTGCTACGCACACATAAGTCTTGCGATTTGCGATCTGCGGGCAGTCCCACCTCCGTCCATGCCACGTCACCTTCCCTGCCATCACACTTTGCACATCGTGCCTTTTAACATTTTCCACCCTCTGATTACATATAAACTTTGCGATATGAGATCTGTGGGCGCGGTCCCACCCCCTTCTGTGCCATGACACCTTCCCCGCCCTACACTTTGCACATGGCATTTTTTACCTTTTACTCCTCGCTGCTTACACATAAATCCTGTGATTTGCGATGTGCGAGCGGAGTTTGGGTCCCACTGCCCTGCCACATCATCAATAGCCCTCCTGTGGCCTTTTTTTCCCATTTCAATGTTAATGAGTCATGCTAAACCCACTTCCACTTTCGTCATCCTGCCTTCAACTCCGCTCCACGTCAAATCATCCGACGACTCATAATCTATTTCGCATCCCCTCCACCTTTCGAAGGTTAATGCTGAGGGGGGGGTGTGGGGGTGTCTAAAATGCCTAGTTTCTAATACTGCCTCCAGTGCTACGTGGCAGCTTGTAGTGATTTTGCACCCCCCCCCCCCCCTTCCCCATCCAATACCACAAACCATCCATGCCCCCCTCCGAAATTGGGTTTCCAGTTTGCAATTCAAACACAACATGGGATTTTGGGTGGAGCATGCAATTATGGTTTCATTTTGCTCAGGAAACCTTCGCTAAAGATCCAAGCACACACAACACAAATGCAGGGGGGGGTATCAAATGCCTAGTTTCTAATACCGCCTCCAGTGCTATGTGGCAGCTTGTAGTGATTTCGCACCCCCCCCCCCCCTCCCCATCCAATACCACACACCATCCATGCCCCCCTCCGAAATCCAGTTTCCAGTTTGCAATTCAAACACAAAATGGGATTTTGGGTGGAGCATGTAGTTATGGTTTATTCAGTTTTCTCGGGAAACCTCTGCTAAAGAGCCAAGCACACACAACACAAATGGTCGTTTCGCAGTGGGAAGTGGAAAGCATGAGAGTTAGAGAGTGGGGGATTCCAAACAACAGATGGAATCATATGATGAAGGCCAAACCGCCCACCAGTTCTCAACCACTTCTCGCCATGCCTTTTCCCTGGCCAACTGCTTTATTTATTTTTTAATGTTAGATAGTGACGTTTTGCTGTTAAAATCCCGATTTCACCCAATTCTGTTTTGATTTTTCTGTTGCAGGAGTAATTTCTTGATGCACTCTCTGCTAGTTTGTTAGGATATTTTGGTTTTCACCTGTGTGGGTCGATCATGACAGAATATTTGATCATAGACCCTCAAGGAGAACTCTATATGTAGTCAGTTCTAAGATGAAAGAAAGGTTCTGGAATTTTGAAGCATTTTGCTGTAGTTTTGTATGATTGTGCTCCTTGTGCTCTGAGGTACATATTTGGGAGAGTTGTTTAAGCCTAATATGATATAGAGCTATTATTTGGATTCCAGATGGAGCAATGAGTAGTATGTATATGTTTCCTTCTGTTATCGGTAATCTCCTTTTTATGTGTAATCATCTTTCATGCTATGCTGCTTTGATGGTTCATGTAATGTAACTGTCGGTGGTCTGCAATTTTATTCATGAATTTGTGTCTGTATAACGCTCAAGTGTTAACGCTCATGTATTAAGCTTGTTGCACTCCCTAAATTCGTGCTCCACGAACCTCTGTTGTTGTCCATATCTCATTCATATTGACTTCCTCTGAGTTCACAGGGGGGGGGGGGGGGGCAGATTCTTAATCCTCTTAAGCATGTCTCTTGTGGGCTCCTTCTCCGTTATTTCTCAATGCCTCTACATATTTTTAAATTCTTCTGCTCATTGTTTTATGCTTGGCCCTTTTGAAATACATCAAGCCTCATAGCCTCTCGAGCCCTCTCACAGTATAGGGAATTCACATGAATCGACTCCAAGGTCTTCTCCACCCTTGAACCACCAAAACCATTATTCTCTTATTCCATATTTATCAGAGGAATCCTTATGGTTATCTACATTTAACCTATTATTTTAATATTTCCTAGGAACTGGTCTTTTGCAACTCAAGGCTATTTCTAGGAGCTACAACAGGTAGGTTTTATTATTAAATTCAACTCATCCTTTCCACCATTTTGATCATAGATTTGTCAATGTTAATTGCATGAACAGGTAGTTTTCTTGAATTTTTTAGTAGAGAAGCAGAGGATGACTCCACCAACATCATTAGCTTAACTTTCCACCCTCCACCGACCTACTTTCAACAAAATCACCTTCAGCCCTGTTTTTTTGAGATCTTCACCACAGCACTGAGAGCTACCTTGGAGGTGCAAGACGGGCATTGAAAGACGTTTTGAGCTTGGCCAAGGGGTTGGCCACCTTCCATTCACCTAATTCCACCTTCATCCCACCTTTCCTACACCTTTCCTCATCATTTCTAACCTCAAACTACCCTTGGCATGCTTCCTGTAGCATTTCAGGACATCCTACAGCACTACAGGAAACCCTATAACAGTTCTTGTAGCAGCACCAGTCAGCCACTTCTTCAGCCCAAAAACCATCTCTCACATCACCTAGACTTGACACAACCTCCAAGACTCCTTCATCTCTGAATCCATGAGTCCAAGACCTTCTTAATCCACCTCCGTGCCTCCTTTCACTACAAGGAAAAGACCCTCTAGTGGAGGTTATAAAGGAGGTTTTTAATGTTATAAAATTGGACAAAATATTCAAAAAAACATTTTCTACAACATCCGTTTATGGTTACGGATGTTTTGGTGGATCTTTTAACAAAAATTCAAAACAACTAAAATAACTGGGCGGCCGGAGGTTATTATAGATGTTTTTTCATCAGTGCGCTACTAAGGTTTCAATGCACCGGTGTGTGTCATCTAGAAGATGGCCCTAGGGCGGTCGAAGGTTCCTGCACCGGGCCATCAAGGTATAAAATTGCACTGGGCGTAGTGTTGATGATACAACACACGGGACCGTACCAATTGGTCTTGGGATTTGTGCGGTGCCCATAGGTCGTCTCAATGCACCGGTACGTAGACTTATAGAAACACCTCGGTGCACCGTATCAGACAAATGCACCGATATCTATATTTGGTATTGGTATTTGTGCGGTGCCCATATGTCATACAAATGTGCTAGTGCGTAGCATCACATAAAAACACCGATGGGCAGTAACGCACAAAACACATCAAGATTTTTAATTGGTCTTGGTATTTGTGCGGTGCCCATAGGTCGTTGAAACACATCGGTACGCTGCATCATACAAATGCACCGGTGTATAGTAACTGACACGCACCGGTGTTCATTTTTTATTTTTTAGAAACATCGACCTGTGAGAGTGCAATTATTGTGATTTTTCTAAATTCATTATTCATCACAAGTCGACACATCTTATAACAATATTCATATTAATTAAATTTTTAGTAATGCATTTGAATGTGATGTTTGGATTAATTTGTTATATCATATCATAATTATCGTGATTTTTTAAAATTCATTATTCTTCAAAAGTCGACACACACACACACACACACACACACACACACATATATATATATATATATATTATAAAAATATTCATATGAATCAAATTTTTGTTAGTGCATATGAGAACGACAATGGAGAACACAATAGAGGCAATGGAGAATGCAATAGAATAAATTAAAACATATATATATATATAAGACAGTCTTTGTCTTACAAAATGGGACAGTTATTGGTATCCCTTTGTCTTTCAATTGGGACACTATGTCCATTACATTAAACAAAATTTCTGATTTCACAAACAAATATTTCAAAAAATACAACACCTTGATTTGATATCCAAACATAGTGATCATCATTCTTTGCTTGAACCACTGTCACTGCTAGAGCTACTTCCATGACTTGGGTTATTTTCAGGAATGTTTTGTTCACGGTGTTGATTTTTTTCTTCTTCTTCACCTTCCATATACAAACATAAAAATAAACTGAAATGAGTGTAATTACATTGGTGAGAATAAGGAAAATTGCAATATTAAATAATATACATCAATGTAAATCGAAAATAAAAATGACGTACCATAGCAACAATTGACTCATAAACTATACACATTATTAACACTGGAAAATTGTACAGCAGAAGACGACATCAATTAATGTCGAGCCTAAGGATTTACAGGACATGAATACATTATGGAATCAAGAAGTATTTAAAATCTCTAAGGTTTTGAGAAAATCAGATTTGAACTAGTCATAAATGCTCAAATGCGCGCTTTTTCCTTCGAGAAGAGCACCTTCTGCGCGCCCTTTTGCCTGATAAGCACGCATTCTTGGAAATGGAAAAAAGTCACTTTCCAGGACCACAACAAGGAAAGTACAGTTACTCCTTATGTGAAATTCGCCTAAGGACAGCCACCAGTGCCTCCTTAGACATTATGTGAGCACACAAAAGAATATTTGAGCACACAATGGAATCACACCTCTCCCTTGGGTCACCATCCATCATGTACCAAGCGAGGGAAGGAGGGTTTGAAGCTCACCCACATAAACCCACCAAGAGATGAACAAATGGTGATCACAGGGTTATGCTGGCCAAAGTTGCCCAAGCAACACCAGCATTGTGTGTGACTGGGAGCTGGAGCTAAAGAGGACTCGATAGTTGGCCACCCAACATCTTAGTCCACCACAATAGAGAGAGAGAGTTAGATTGCAACAGAGGCAGAACTTGAAAGACAAACATCCTTGCATCGGTAACTAGAGCCATTGCCTAGGGGCCCTTTGGCAAGTGGGTAAGATTTTCTTTTATTTCGAACATTCAATAAGAAGAGGCCATCGAGCCATCGTTTGCATTATTACTTTTTGGAACTCTCTATATAGCTTCTTTTGTGTTTTTAGTTTTAGTTTTTTAACTAGAGCATACTTCAGCATATTATTTCATTTAAGTTTTATGCTTTTGAGCTCCCCCCACATACTGCCTGTTACCAATAGTTTAGACAGTAGACCACACTCTCTAAGCTCGTGTGATTTCATACACCCATGTGTCGAATCCACCACAGCAGGATTGGCGACTCCATTGACGTGTTTCAAGTTTATGTGGTTGTGCCATATTTTGCAGGAGACCCTTTGTCTATGCTAGAGTGGAGCTGACAGTCCTCTGACCCATATTGCAGTCCCTAGACTTACTGAGGTGACAGATTGAAGAAGGCAACTTCTAATATTTTACTTGCAGGACTTTTGCACGCAGTTTTTTCACACAGAGGCGCATTGCGCGCGTTCAGGAGTGACCTGTGCATAGGAAGCCGCACCTGTCAAGGGATTTTGCACGCAAATTGCAGAGAGATTTTTTATCCCTATTTGCTGCATTTTTCCTACTTGTAAGTGTGTTGGGTAGCCCCTAATGTATCTGCCAACACCTGTGTTGATACCCCACATCTTCTGAGAACTCATTTTTTTGCTGCTTTTCGTAGGCATTTAGATAGTTTTCATTTAAGTTGGTTTTTGCAAAAAGTGTTCACATACTTTAAGTAGGGGGCGAATTAACCATTGCTTTCCGAAAAATTTATGTTTTTTGCACATTCTGGTATGCACACTTAGCTTAATAGTCCAAGTAAGTGGCTCATGACCACACATGCATAAGCTAGTGTAGAAATTGTTTAGTTTAAATTCAATTTTTGCATTTAGGAAATTGCGGGACTAGGATTGAATCGCCAATTAGAGCAAGTAATCTCTGCCATCTTTGAACCATTTGGTGACCCTAGACAAGCATATGAACACTCTACTTTTTTGATTCTCCATCTCCCTTTAGTCACTCACATAGACTAACTAGGAGGTTTTGGAAGCGGCCCATTATCCGCAAATGCTTTCTATTTGAGCAAGGAACAACGTCACATAGTTTAACTAGGGGACTTTTGTAAAGGATCACCGATATCCATATGTTCAAATTATGATATTTTTCATCATAGCTCACACACATTCACCCACTAAGAAAAGAAAGCCACCTAAAAATAACTTAAATCAACTCACTAAATTCTCCCCATAGGGGCCACAAGAGAAATTATAGATTAAGTTAGGATCAAGGGGGTAGGCATCCAATAAGCTGCCTTGATCACGCTTCACATTTGAAACATAGAATTTGTGTTTTTAGGGAGCTTTAAAATCCACCTATAAACCCACGGAAAAGAAAACCCGAGCACGGTAGAGACCCGATTCAGAGGGGGTTAGGCTTAGGTGTAGTGTGTGCAATATCAGTTGGGGCTACCTGACCCGGCTGATACTTGGTACTATTAGCTGACTACCAAGAAGCCCAAGACTCGAATGCTCACGTGGGACGGTGGTTCTTAGTGGCCAAAACTAGGGCATCCTTTACCCTATAGGTGATGGTGCAGGCAAGTGCCAGATCCTCTACCCTTACCTTGGTTGATTCTCTTCGGCTGGCTGGGGGCATCGCCAACTCTAATGGGACATTGTGCCAGCACTCGCAAGAATCCTCTCAAGGCCCAATTAATTTTGATTGTGTGAGGACGTATTAAGTCTTCTAGGATTTTGAGTATCACGGGCAAACAAACAAAACCATTTTTTTCTTGATTGATCACATAGATTAAGTTAAAGGAAATTTCATTTCATTTTCGCTTTGTTTTATGTATGTGGCCATAAATTTGTCGTGATCAAAGACTCGATCCCCTCAAAAAAAATTTCCAAAACCTAACATGGATGACACTCAAACGGTTCCAACGGAACCTCATCGGTCCAGGCATCTTTTGGACCTCCCCCCATTACCGGGAGGGGTTCCAGGTCTTTCATTATTTAGGCGTCAAAGATGGAACGTTGCCACAATGGTTGGTTCCTCCTTTATTGGAGCAACCTTAGTTTGGAACCGTAGTCAGTCTCCCAACACCACAACTAACACCACTCCCCCCTCATCCCCTGGGGAGCAGAGGAGTGCATCCCATACGAGAATCTAGCTGAATTCACAATAGGGTAAGTCGCAAACTCACCCTCGTCCTAACCAGAACTTTGTGTCTTCACACGTTGCCATGGCATCAACCTCCCAGTCACCCTTCTTAGCAGCGTTAAATCTACAAGATTTGACCAAGCTCACCAATGACCCCATTGCACATGACCCCAATTGGCCTCCCATGCCCACGAAGCTCCCTTCAGACATACCAAAGTTTGAAGGCAAGCAATCGGAAGACTTAGGAAATCATATAACAACCTTTCACCTATGGTGCTCATCGAATAGCATCATCGATGATACTATTCGATTGAGGATATTTCAATGCACTCTCACAGGATTGGTCAAGAAATGGTACGTGGAGAAACCTCCTGCTTCACATAGAACCTTTAGCGCCCTCGCTACTGCGTTCCTCACATACTTTCAGTTACCCATTCACCATGATTCGGGAATGGAGTTACTGACTCATTTCAGACAATCCCCCTCTACCCATATTTCAGAACATCTCCATGAGTGGAGAAGGCGTTGTATTTTATGCAAAGCACAACTCGACGACCGAGTCCTTTTAGATTTATTATTGAAAACTCTGATGGGGGAGATTTCAAAAAATGTGGCACAACGTAACCCCACATCCGAAGAGGACGCAATCAGTAAATCCCAATAGCTTGAACTGATCTACACGCAATCAGGATATATATACAATATCCTGCCCAATGCCTCGCGCCTGCAATCTTATCAAGAATTTCTAGGCGCGTCGAACTCTGCAGACGGACTTATTGGGTCAATGACCCAAGGGTACCTAGACAGTAGCAGTCAGAATCCCGGTTACACACATGGGTCTACCCAGAACATGTCTCAACCTAGATTTCAAATTCATCACATGCATCTGCAAAATTTGACTAATAGGGCGATAGTGTTTCACCAAGGAGGAACTTATCCTCCGGCTGGGGGGACCCAGTACTCAGGAAGGAAAAATGACAGAAGAACTCCCCCCCAACGGCTAGGTGCAAAAATGGGACAACAGTATGCTCAGTCCCAAACACATAACCCACCTACGCAAAACAATGCACATGTGAACTTTGTGCAGTCGTCCCAAAATCAACCACACCAGTATGATCAGGAGAAATACCCTCCTAACGTGGTTAAAAGAAAGGTAAAAAACAAGCCCAAAGGGAACCTTGGACAAGGGGGAAGCAACCAACAGCACCCACCGCGATCCCAGGCTGGAGGTAACTCCAACCAGAATCAGAACCAGGAGCCAAGCAATGCCCAAAAGAAAGGCAAAAGGCCACCTCTACGAACAAACCATTCTTGTTCAATATGTGGTGAGTACGGGTACTATACTCACCATTGTCCCAAACTCCCTAAGCTTAAAAAGCTTCAAAGTAACCGAGGAAAAGGAGGATCTTCCCAGAAAACTGTGGTTATGCAAGAACCCTTCCCCCATCAAGGAACGGTTAGCACCCAGCAGCAAAACCTCGACAATTCCAGGAAAAACAACCATGAAATTTACATGGCTGGGGAAGAAATTTTTTTCCAAACTCGGAATCGTAGCTACGACACCCCATTGGACACCAGTACGTCAGGGGCTAGTACGAGCATGCCGATTGCACCTCTAACCATTCCAAAGATTCCTTTGGAACCATTTCCAAAAATTGTAAAAGGGCCTAATAGGCGAATAGGTGACTACTCCAAAGCAGCCCACAATTACAACATCGTAGACGATTTAGCTCAGTCACCCGCTGCAATGTCTGCTTTGGAGGTACTGCAGTCGTGCCCAAAGCAACATAAATCCCTACTTTCTTCATTAGGCACCGTCAACCCTGCCGACACGTGCATGATGGCTTTTGACTTAGACAAAGCCACCCCTAGGCTTCCCTCCATGGTCGCCTTCCAGATACTAGTATTGGTATAGAATATCACTATTCACCGATGTGTCATTGATGAGGGTGCATCCACATGCATCATGTCGAAAAATTTATGGCAGAAGTTAGGAGCCCCGGAACTCAAACCTTCTATCATCACACTTAGAGCATATAACGTTCGTCCCTCGACCCCCGTCGGCCTCTTCCAAAATGTACCAGTCTGCTTAGCCGACAAGAAGGTCCACATAGAAATCGAAGTCTTGGATGCTCACTTGGATTATAATATAATCCTTGGGCGAAGTTACATGTATGCCATGTCTGCCATAGCATCCTCTGTTTTTTGCATCATGATGTTCCCCCATGAGGATTGAATCATCATAGTAGACCAGCCGACGCACACTGAAAAGCGCCCCTTAACCAACACAGATAGGGTTATACCCTATGTACATACAACCACATATGGTATTTTACGGTATCAAGAATATGGCCCTGGCCAATTCAAACTGTCGTTCATCCTAGGGTCATTCCGAGGAGATCTTCCTATTATCCCTGAGGTATCGACCGATGCCACAGGAGCCCTGGTATGCATGATGTCCACATCAAGCACCGAGGTTAGTCAGGACATGTACTCAAGCAGTAACGACACCGAGGAATTAGCTACTAGTACATCCTCCCTAGTCTATGCTGCCTCCCAAACTCTTTTCCTCTACCCACCTCCTGGCTTCACCTCCCAGCAGGTCTTGGCAACACTGGTATTACCCAATATATCATTGGCATTCCCAGTGTGGTATCTCGTTCCTCCTCTAGGAACGCCAACTACCAACGTTACTACATTTGGGTTAAAGCCCCCCGGTCCCAAGGAGCCCCAACCCACCCAAGTAGCAGTCGAAACCACCCCCGCAAGGGAAATTCCCACTGCGAAATCGGCGACCACGATAAAGAAAATTGCCAAGAAAGGAAAGAAAGTGGTGACCCCCACCATGTAGAGGGATTCATCAGCCTGCGCTATATGTGATGTCACAGGACACCCTACTCACATATGCCCGGAGTTGGACGAGTTAAAACCACTCCTCGGCTGCGAGGCGGACACCTCAAAACGACATCCCCATAAAAAGAAACTTGCCACCAAAAGTACAGGCAAACCACTGCATACCAATCATGCATGCGCCCTCTGTGACACCTATGGGCATTATACCCATCATTGTCCAAAAATACCATGGTATAGGGATGCCTTACACGCGATTGAGCGATCCTATCAAGAGGATCCCTCCATCCAGTCTATCAATGATGAGCCGCGTACCATCCTATACTTACAAGAAGAGCACCAATACGTAGATCACTCCCCAGTAATTCCCATTATACGTTGGACACTATGTAATGAACGTGGCCACTACCTCGAAGAGTGTGATGCATTGGAACTCATTCATAGATGGTATCCAATCGAAAGAGTTTACTACATGGGGCTGCAGGCAGCCCAATTCACATGCCTGTTACGCGCCAAAAATCACCTATTGGAGGATTGTCTCTACATACCTTGCTTCCCGCTAGCCCTTGCTAGCCTCCGCTCAGCCATAGTTTGTCTTTCCCAAGAAGACGATATGGATGCCGAATCCATCGGCAACTCCATGACCCAAGTGGAGGAGATGAGTGGGTCTATCATGTTCTTTTTATTCGAAGAACGGCCTAGCAGGGAACCCATAGTTACCCCTACAGGCACTTCACGAAACCCACCCGCATGCACGTTATGCAAACAGACGGACCATATAGTAGTCCACTGCCCTGACTTAGTAGCATTACGACGATGGTACCCTGCCCGGCCTCAGACCACACACAATGGGACCACCATATCATGGAATTTTTTCTTGATATGTCAGGGTAATCATTATGACCGACATTGTACTTATGTCTCACAGATCCGTCCCACTATCGACATGAATAATGCCATAGAAACGAGGATGAACGATCTCCAAGAATGGCATAAAAGATATGTTGCCGGCTCAACGTCCCCACCACCACAATGGTGTGTCAAGCCTGATAATACCACACACCAGCCACATGCACCCCAGGCAAAGCCTAGGATAACATGCGGCCTATGTGATCTAAACGATCACCGAATCAACCAATGCAGAGAACTCAAACACCTTGCAAATAGTCTCTGCATAATCTTGCCTCTTCCTAAAAAACTTCTCTCTAATCAAGAGAAGATCACACGCACTTACTGTCAAATTTTCTCACACTTTCATCATACATTTAAGTGCACTCACCTCCCCAAGCTGAGAGCAGCTAGAGCGGCATTAAGTCAACTGCCCACCAAAAAGGGAGGCAAGTTTCAAACTACGACGCAAAAATGGAAACAGAAGATGACTTGGTCCGCAACAGACACTATAAGAAAAAAGCACATTGGTGAGGGGCGAAAATGGTCACCATAAGCTCATTGGTGAGGGTCAAAAGAGCCTTCGTCACCAAAAACTGAACGTCACCAAAGGTGGTGTCACCGAAAGTATAGGTGTTGTGGTGACATTCAAGTTCTGTCACCAATAATGATTTATAGTGACGGATAGTGACCGTCACCATTTCATATGAGCAATGGTGATGGAAAATAGCCTCCGTCACCAAAAAATTGAACGTCACCAAAGGTGGCATCACCGAAACTATGTGTTGTGGTGACATTCAAGGTCCGTCACGAATATTTATTATAATGACGGATAGTGACCGTCACTATTTCATATGAACAACAACGATTTTTTTTTTATGGACCTTTCATGGCCGTCACTATTGGTGCATATATATGGCGACGTTCATTTACCGTCACCATAAACTCATTGGTGACATCAAGGTTCGTCACGAATAATGACTATAATGACAAACAGTGACCCTCACCATTTCATATCAACAACAATGATTTATTGTGCCGGACCTTTAATGGTCGTCACTATTGATGCGTATATATGGTGGCGTTCATTGACCGTCACCATTTCATATTTTGGTGAGGGTCGAAAAATGTCACCATAAGCTCATTGGTGATGGTCAAAAAAGCATCTATCACCAAAAACTGATCTTCGTCATTCCTTATGAATATCAGGGCACGATGGAATCGAACCACCAACCTCCTGCTTGTAAAACAGGTGCTCTTCCATTGAGCTAGCACCCTTTAAATAATTAGACTTTAAACTAGAAATTGCCCCTAAAGGTGCAAAGATACACCAAAGGAATAAGAACTAGGAAAACTGAAAGAATTCAGTGTCCTTGCTCCTATTTTTATTCTACAACACTCTACAAAGTATGATCTTGATCTATGACGTATTTGTGCCAAGTGGTTCTAATTTAATAGTAGATGTTATATTCAGATAAAATAAATGAGTAACTGAGAGGCCTTATGGGCTAATTTTTAATCCTTACACCAAAATCTCTTAATATTCAAGTCTATGGAAAAACTCGTTCAAAGTTCAAACTAAAGTATATTTTAAATGGAAAGCCTAAAACCAACTAAGTAGTTTACAAGTTAACATTTTGGATATAAATTCTGTTCAATTTATATGACAAGTTATGCCATAACCTTGAAACTAGTTTCTTAGCTAAAATACTTTCTTAAGTCAACAATGACAAAGAAAGATAGTCATGGCGAGCAAAATTCTCTTGTTTTTTTCTAATGAGGGTGCATGTAACTTGATAAAGGTTGTATGAGAGTATAAAATCATAAACAGTTTCACTAAAACATAGAAATGACAAATTATTGTTAAGCAACAGAAGTTTAGTTGAATATATTAAAAGCATCGAGCTAAATGATATAATTAAAATAAAAGTAACTGTTAAAAAATGAAATTGCCATCATATACCATCTGGTTTGGTTAGTTCTTCAGAAAGAGAAAGTGCAATTGCATGATCTAGCTCCTCATCTTTATTCTGTAATGGACCATCCTGAACAAAAATGTCCACATACAACAATCAATGTTATTGTATTGGTAAGACTTTTGATATAACCTATCAAAGCATGTACTATGTAGGAGAATAACTGGAAAGCACAACTATAAATTTGAATCACAGCATAACAATATAAAAGAACATGCAACAGGAAAGGAACAACTCCACAGTTTGAGAAATATGAACAATCCATGAACCTGTTCTTATATATTTATATATATAACGAAATAGAAATCAAGATTTATGAAATTCAAGTATCACACAACAAATATGCGCAAGTATGAAAAGGAATATGCACAAGTGCATGATCGACTATAATAAAAACTGACTCCTTCCTCTATTTATATGAGAGGTAAAGGGGCTTTACAATAACAAGTGGACCCAGTCCACTACAAGAAAACTTGAAAGACACATTTAGGTCCACCCATGTGAAGCACTCTACTCTACGTGACATGTGTCAGCATCAAAGGTGACAATGATTAACAAGCAAGCCCTCCATGGCATGAACACTACTCCCCAAGGTCCAACAATCCTCCAAAGGTCCTAAGCTCCAATGCATCTCCTAGGTCATGTGTCTCCTTAAGGACAATGCATATCCAAGGTAATGTGTCACTTTAAGGACTCCCACGCCTAAATATCCACTCCCTCAACCCAAGAGTTCACATGTCAAGGGATTTTGTGTGCTCATGTTGATTTTGGGATGTTTTTTTCATGGTGAAATACCCAACTCTACTCCAAGCACACAAACTCCCTTCATGCATCAACAACATGAAGTCACCAAGCTCCATACTAATCCAACACTTCGAGGAAGAATGTCTTTCAAACATCCAAACAAGGTCTAGCAGAAAACGGTAAACCACCTCCAATGTCCAAGTCCATTAATGTAAAATTCGTGCTATTATTATTTCAAGAATATTTATATTTTATCCAACATGATGACCCACTGCACTATTTGTAGGGAATCTTCTGGATTTTTCTACTTCAACGTGTTGATCCACTATGTGCATTGGTCAACAACTCCATTTAGTCAAGGAACTCTTCTAAAATTATTTCCAAGTTTCATTTCTCTTTCCTATCATCAAGCAAATTGGAGCAACTAGAAAGAATTCCATTAACTATCGTCCATCCAGTTGTTTCCTAAACAAGTGCCTATTGCTTAAAGAAAGTAGGAAACCATCATGAAACATGACTATAGCCACATAGTTTTAGTAGCTATAATCTGACAATGTTATTGAAAACACTGTTAGATTTGTTTCATAAAAGAGCACCTAGTCCCAAACAACAGAAAATGTTCATGGAGAATGGCTTGTTTCACTATCGTTGAGCTTGACTGTAAACAATGACAGGTTTTTGAGCCAATAAATTCCCTGGAGAAAAAAAGTGATGGTTTCTCTCTAAAACATATGCAGATAAAGATATAAGATTCGAGTGGAGGACTTAAGTAGTTTCATGACTACCGCTTGACTTGTAACTGTTTGGTTTTTTGGTCTGATTTTTTTTTATATATTTTAGATCTAGTTCTGGAATTTTTGGATTTCAAATTTTAGTTATAATAGTAGAATTATGGGTTGGCTCACATCATTGGTATTAGAACCTCAATTAATAGAAGATTCATATCATATTTTTTGCTACAGTTCAAATTAGTTACTTATGTTCACCAATCTGTTTATCTTTCAAGGAATCCTTGTAAGGAAGATATAGCAAAGCACAACTCAGATATATTGTCACCAACATATAGATCAACTCAGATATATTGTCACCGAGAGAGAGAGAGAGTAGCACTGCTCTTACATCCCTAACCCAAGCTTGAAAGGAATATGCACAAGTGCATGATCGACTATAATAACAACTCACTCCTTCCTCTTTTTATATGAGAGGTAAAGGGGATTTAGTGGACCTAGTCCACTACAAGCAAACTTGCAAGACACAAGTAGGTCCACCCATGTGAAGCACAATACTTTACGTTACATGTGTCAACATAAAATGTGACAGTGATTAACAAGCAAGCCCTCCATGGCATGATCACTACTCCCCAAGGTCCAACTATCCTCCAAAGGTCCTAAGCTCCAATGCATCTCCTAGGTCATGTGTCTCCTTAAGGACAATGCATATCCAAGGTAATGTGTCACCTTAAGGACTCCCACACCTACATATCCACTCCCTCAATGCAAGAGTTCACATGTCAAGGGATTATGTGTGCTCGTGTTGATTTTGGGATGTTTTTGTCATGGTGAAATACCCAACTCTACTCCAAGAACACAAACTCCCTTCATGCATCAACAACATGAAGTCACCAAGCTCCATACTAATCCAACACTTCGAGGAAGAATGTCTTTCAAACATCCAAACAAGGTCTAGCAGCAAACGGTAAACCACCTCCAATGTCCAAGTCCATCAATGTAAAATTCATGCTATTATTATTTCAAGAATATTTATATTTTATCCAACATGATGACCCACTATGTGCACTATTTGTAGGGAATCTTTTGGATTTTTCTGCTTCAACGTGTTGATCCACTATGTGCATTGGTCAACAACTCCATTTAGTCAAGGAACTCTTCTAAAGTTCTTTCCAAGTTTCATTTCTCTTTCCTGTCATCAAGCAAATTGGAGAAACTAGAAAGAATTCCATTAACTGTCATCCATCCAGTTGTTTCCTAAACAAGTGCCTATTTCTTAGAGAAAGTAGGAAACCATCATGAAACATGACTATAGCCACATAGTTTTAGTAGCTATAATCTGACAATGTTATTGAAAACACTGTTAGATTTGTTTCATAAAAGAGCACCTAGTCCCAAACAATAGAAAATGTTCGTGGAGAATGGCTTATTTCACTATCGTTGAGCTTGACACTGACAGGTTTTTGAGCCAATAAAATAAAGTCCCTGGAGAACAACAGTGATGGTTTCTCTCTAAAACATATGCAGATAAAGATACAAGATTCGAGTGGAGGACTTAAGTAGTTTCATGACTACCGCTCGACTTGTAACTGTTTGGTTTTTTGGTCTGCTTTATTTTTTATATTTCAGATCTAGTTCTGGAATTTTTGGATTTCAAATTTCAGTTATAATAGAAGAATTTTGGGTTGGCTCACATCATTGGTATTAGAACCTCAATTAATAGCATATTCATATCATATTTTTCGCTACAGTTCAGATTAGTTACTTATGTTCACCAATCTGTTTATCTTTCAATGAATCCTTGTAAGGAAGATAGAGCAAAGCACAACTCAGATATATTGTCACCAACATACACATCAACTCAGATATATTGTCACTGAGAGAGCACTGCTCTTACATCCCTAACCCAAGCTTGAAAGGAATATGCACAAGTGCATGATCGACTATAATAACAACTCACTCCTTCCTCTTTTTATATGAGAGGAAAAGGGGATTTAGTGGACCTAGTCCACTAGAAGCAAACTTGCAAGACAGAAGTAGGTCCACCCATGTGAAGCACTCTACTCTACGTGACATGTGTCAGCATCAAAGATGACAATGATTGACAAGAAAGCCCTCCATGGCATGAGCACTGCTCCCCAAGGTCTAACAATCCTCCAAAATTCCTAAGCTCTAATGCATCTCTAAGGTCATGTGTCTCCTTATTACTACTATGCTTTCTACCTATTATTTCCATAGTGCCAAAATATCCACTTGCATTAAAAACTGCATGCCATGTACATAAATAGAAAACCTGATGGATGATAAGGAAAAAGGGATATCTTATATGCCATGGAACATCATATTCCATACTTAGAATGCACCCCAAGGTGTCAAAATTGCATGCCAAGTGGAAAATTTTCATTTCTCAGGTTAAAATCTGTGTTACAACTTACAGCCTGACCTGATTGCACACAATCTCCTGCAGATGTACCTATGGAAAATTCATAAAATACAGTCCTACAGTACTTCTCCTGTGCATCTTCCTACACTTCCATAATTCTAATGTACAAATTCAAGTGAGAGTACTAAGTCTACAAAACAGTTTCATTGATTTACCTATCTCTTGCTAAGTGCAAGTAGTCTTTAATAGCATGCATGTCCAGGGCTCACTAAAGATCAAAATTGTGATTTTAAAATTTCTGTGCTGTTATTAGAACATTATTGATATTTTTACATCGTTATAGTTTCACTTCCAATCCAGGAAGCCACTACTGTGAAAAAATATTGTGAAACTGCCAAATTTCACAACATGACAAATCAGGCTATGGTGCCTTCAAAATTTTATATGCCAGAACATAGAGCACATATGGTGACAAATATCTCTGGACCCTGTTCGTGCACAAGGAATTAAGGATGTCCTTGAATTTAGGATTCCAGCACTATGTTTTCAAGTAGAGACAAAAGTTATGAGAATGAGCTTCTTCTTATGACAAAGGCTCAACCTTATCCTACAACACTTGAATTAAATTTGAGGAAACAGAACTAGTATTGTATGCTCCCAAATAATTGCAAGGAAAGCATTTTAGTTTTGGAGAGATATTCATGGGCTAGAAGTCTCTATGATGGCCATTTGCAAAAATGTGCACTCATAAGTTATCTAAGTTTCGAAGTATGATGGAATTTGTGTTGGGTTACACACCCATCAATGTGGGGTGTGGCAAAGATCTATGGACCCTGTTCGTGAACAGGGAATTTAGGATGTCCTTGAATTGACGATTCCAACATTATGTTTTCATGCAGAGACAAAAGTTATGAGGATGAGTTTATTCCTATGACAAAGGCTCGACCTTATCCTACAACACTTGAATTAAATTTGAGGCAATAGAACCAATAATGTATGCTCCCAAATAGTTGCAAGGGAAGCATTTCAATTTTGGAGAGATATTCATGGGCTAGAAGTCTTTATTATGGCCATTTCCAAAATGTGCACTCAGAAGCTATCTCAGATTTGAAGGATGATGGAGTTTGTGTTGGGTTGCACACCCATCAATGTGGGGTGTGACAAAGATCTCTGGACCCTATTCGTGCACAGGGAATTGAAGATGTCCTTGAATTGAGGATTCCAACACTATGTGCGCTTAGACGTTATCTCAGTTTTAAAGTATGAGGGAATTTGTGCTGGGTTGCACACCCATCAATGTGGGGTGTGAGAAAGATCTCTGGACCTTGTTCGTGCACAGGGAGTTGAGGATGTCCTTGAATTGAGGATTCTAGAAAAAATGTGCACTCATAAGTTATCTCAGTTTTGAAGTATGATGGAATTTGTGTTGGGTTGCACACCCATCAATGTGGGGTGTGACAAATATCTCTGGACCCTGTTCGTGCACAAGAAATTAAGGATGTCCTTGAATTCAGGATTCCAACACTCTGTTTTCAAGTAGAGACAAAGTTATGAGGATGATTTTCTTCCTATGACAAAGGGTCAACCTTATCCTACAACACTTGAATTAAATTTTAGGAAACATAACCAGTATTGTATGCTCCCAAATAATTGCAAGGAAAGCATTTTAGTTTTGGAGAGATATTCATTGGCTAGAAGTCTTTATGATGGCCATTTGCAAAAATGTGCACTCATAAGCTATCTAAGTTTAGAATTATGATGGAATTTGTGTTGGGTTGCACACCCATCAATGTGGGGTGTGGCAAAGACCTATGGACCCTGTTCATGAACAGGTAATTTAGGATTTCCTTGAATTGACGATTCCAACATTATGTTTTCATACAGAGACAAAAGTTATGAGGATGAGTTTATTCCTATGACAAAGGCTCGACCTTATCTTGCAACACTTGAATTAAATTTGAGGCAATAGAACCAATAATGTATGCTCCCAGATAGTTTCAAGGGAAGCATTTCATCTTTGGAGAGATATTCATGGGCTGGAAGTATTTATGATGGCCATTTCCAAAAATGTGCACTCAGAAGCTATCTCAGATTTGAAGGATGATGGAGTTTGTGTTGGTTTGCACACCCATCAATGTGGGGTGTGACAAAGATCTCTAGACCCTGTTCGTGCACAGGAAATTGAGGATGTCCTTAAATAAAGATCTGTATAATATGAACAACAGACCTACAACATACTAACCATGAGGATGAAAGCATGGAGGAGAATTTCACTATGCAACAACAGTTGTAGATTATGTATATAATAAATGCATTGAGGACAATTAATAAAACAAGGGGGAGGATGTAACATCCCCTATGTTTTATTCACCATGTATATGTGAAATTATTAGGTTGGTGAGATGGGACATAATTAATTAGGCTAGTGAGTCGCGGCTTGCTTCTAGGGAAATATGCCCATGTGTATGTGTATCTAAGTGTTGGGGCCAATGTGTGTATGTTTTTTTTTATGTTATGAGACTAGATATCATGATATGGTAAACAAGTTTAATTTATGCATATTAATAAATACATAATGGCTATAAGCGGACCTAGACACAAGAGTATGTGGGGTTGATGACTCCACAACTAGTAAAGGTGTCTTGATAAAAAAGTAATGTTATAATATTAAATAAAGGAGAGATATGTTTATAAAAGGGGGGATTTGGATACCTAGTAAGGGAGGCAAGTGGATTATTCTATTATTCATGGTTATGGAAACAAGTGGGTGAACCATGTACTTGGGTTCTAGACTGACTGAGGATTATTGTTGGTGAGTCTCGTGCTCGGACTTTGGAAGTGAAAAAAATTCTAGCAACCAGTTGGTGAACCCTGGAAGGTGGGCATTGTAGAGGAATTAGCTATCTCGGAGAAGGGTGTGCCACTTTGGTTTTGGACTAACCGATGAACCGAATTGGTTATGGCCTAGAGGGTGTCTAGAGCCCTGGAGCATCACAGTTGTTGGGTTGGCACCTTGGTTGCTATGGTAGCCTATGACCTCGATGTAATGAATGACTACGGCTGAAAACTCTACTTGCTACAACATCATTAGAAAAAATAAGATCTAGGAATTTTCCAAAGGATAAACCCCATGCAGCATCAGACAGACAAAGTGGGGCTTATCGAGTTACTTTTGGAACTCCATCTTTACGTGCACATCTTAAGCACATATGTGACATCTATATTTTTCCTTCAGGTTCACTAGGTAATGTCAACAATAAAGGTAATTATCTTACCAATATCATGAATCTTCCATCACGGTGTGTGTAGCAAAGAACATGTGCTTCTGAGGGTTCATTATAGAAACAACAACAGGAATTTTGCATGTTTTTGGTATTTGTTACGTCAAAATTTTCCAATTATTATTGTGTAAATGAAAATTTTACAAGATAGCAAGGGAAAACTATGTAAGACGAAATAGACATGAAGAAAAAAACTTCTTGAAAACTACGAAAGAAGAAAAAAAAATGAAGAAAAAATCTACCTGGTCAAACAAATAATCACGGACGTACCTTTCTAGTGCCTTGTCAAAAATGCCATAATACTTTATCCAAAAGAGTTGTGAACTCCCACAGACTCTCCCCTTCAACACATAGTGGCTCGATAAAAAAACCAATATACTATGATGATCAAAAGGAGAACGTGGAAAGTCTTCTTTAGAGAAAACCTGTTCTTGGTTTCTGTACCCTAAAAGTTGCTCATCCATAAAACCTTGGACTTCATTTCCTTTTATACTACTCCTTGATTCTCCCATGACACCTTCCCAAATATCTCCTATATTGTTATTTGATAATTAAGATTAACCTTGGATGAAACAGAAACAATGAAACCATTTGCCAGATCTGAATATTTTGATTCCTTATCTTGAAGTTCCAAATATGACGTGACTGCCCCATATGAACCTGGACCCAAAAGAGATATAATTTTATTTGAATATGCCTTTATTGAAGCTGGAAATCTAGATAAATCAAATGAAGGAGTAGTTGGTAGCGAAGGTCTCTTTTCAGATGGATATGTATCCCACTGTACCCCTGTAACTTGAGCACATGTATCTCCTATGGAAGATTTCTTAAAAACAATTTCCGTTTGAACAAGATTGGTTCCATCAGGACTAGTTTTACTAGTAACATGTGACATAGGTGGCCCCATCCCTCCACTAGTAAGATGCGGTTTGAACTCTCATTTATTGTTCTTACAAATTTATGCAGTTCACTGAAATAGATTAAAAGACATGTTAAAGTGAAAATTTTCTCTCCAAAGGAGCATAGATTATCATAATACTGTCTACGGAAAAACACAATATATGCACTTATCCCCTATATGCCAATATATTAATAGATTTAAAAACACAGAAAAATTAGCTTTCACCCTTAGAGAGCATAGGTTATTATAATACTCTGTAGAAAGCTTCAATATAAGAATCTATCTTCTACAAATATATATAATTATGATAGGAAATGGGAATATTTGATACTTGCAAGGAATTTGGCGTCCCCAAAGTGGACTAATACCTTTGTATAAACTGCATTCATTAAGGAAACACAATCAAATTTCATGAGTACTACATGAAAGTTTATTCAAAATTGATTAAAAAAAAATGTAAGAAAGGGGGGAAAACTCACCCTAGAACTCCTCGTGATCTAACAAACTTTGGAATCCCATCAGATAATCCTCTATCAAATCCAGGTCGTGGTTGTACTCTAATGTTTACAACCTCAAAAGGAAAAAGAGAAATATCACCAATAAATTCTACAGATGCACATTCTGCTAAGTAGATCGATTTCTTGTATTTGGCAGTATATTCAGGCCTTGTAATGTCTGAGTAGTATTTCTTAAAGAACTCATGAAACCCAAACTTTCACGCACCTTCAACACTATATCCAAGAAGAGTTGGCACCCAGCCTTTGAATAAACCCTTTGCTCCTTATTCTTTAAGAAAAACAGCAAAACCAGTGGAGATGCTCTTGTACTTCATAGGGCCAATCTAAAATTAACAACAAAAAACCAAAAAGTGATGTCAAAATCTTAGTTAGGAAATGATAAAACATTAAAGTCAGTAAAAGAACTTACAAGATTTGAAATCATATCTCCAGATTCCCAGAAAAATTCTTTCGGTCAAAAATGATTTCTGTAATCATGTCAAACCCTTAAATAAATCTAAGAATAAGGTTCATCTTTTGGAGGACATCGACAATTTAGAGTCTCACTTACATCAATTTTTTATCACAAAAAATATCCAGTTGCTGGAAAAAGATGTCAAAATGACATGTAGGCTATTTGATTTTCTAATCTAGATTTTCTTGTGTTCAAGAATAATTTATTAATGAAAGGCTTGCTAAGTATCCATGCCATCCAAGTCCTCAGTGACAGCCAAGAAGATCCATGATCCAAATGGGGATCCTATGTTTCAGAAACCTTGTTGAAAAATTAGAATGCCTATTTTCCCAACAAATATATCATGTGTTTGTTCACTTGTTCTTGAATTGGTGTCTCATGCAAAGCACCAAAGAAAATGAAAGAAAAAAAAAATAACAAATATTGTAAAGTACAAGTTTATAATTTTACTAGTACACACAAAACAACGTTGAACTTTAATTGCTATATAAACTATGGCATAGAAAAAAAATTATACCACTGAGCATTATAAAATAAAAAGAAAAATAACAAATATGTTAAAAAAATAAGGTAATTAAATCCTTCATAGAATGTGTTTGCAAATGTAAAATATGTATTTATCAAATAAGCTATGAACAATTAAAATTAAAATTGATTTTTTTTCAATGGGATGAAGAGAAAACATTAATCCATTTCATTTCTTCGCCTACTCCATTCATCTCTTGTCATTGTTGCATTAATTTAATTGGTTTTATCTGTTAGCAAATTACTAGAACGAAAACCAAATTTTGCATTCATATCCTCCACCAAAAGCATTAATTTGTCGCTCAAACTATCCTCCGGAAGTATTTTTGGTTTTATATCCATGAAAGCATTAATTCCTCCATTCACCGGTTCTCAAGTTTAACACGAAACAAATCATCACACAACCATAATGGGAAAAAATTACTTCAAATTATTGATGCTAGCTTTGTCATGCGAATCAAACCCGTGTCCTTGGTTTTCTCGCTTATTAGAACTGGAAAGGGAGCTCAGCCTCGATTTTATGGTGGTTTTTGCATAGTTACCAAGTTCGAATTTGTAATGAAAATTTTCACTTCAGAAAAAATTCAAAAGTATATATCATAAATATTTAAATATATATATATTTTTCTTCTCATAAGAATGTCTTTGTTATTTTCTTCCAATTTATTTTGAAATTTAAATAATTCTTAATGATTTTAGTCAATATAAACAATTTTAAAACTACATTTTACTTACCACAACTGCACTTATCTTATCTCCAAAAACTCTCTTTACTCATATTCTTTTTTTTCTTGGTTATCTCAGCTTTTCTTTCTTTCCTCATTATCTCAACTTTCTTTGTTATCTCAGCTTTTTAAATTTTTTACAACAACACTAAAATAAAAAACCAGAAATTTTCTCCACTCACAATTAATTTCCATTTCTTATCTGGCAGCTTTCTCAACTTTCTTTGTTATTTCAGCTTTTTAAAGCTTTTACGACAACACTAAAATAAAAAACCAAAAATTTCCATTTCCTTTTCGTACCTGCAATCTCGCAGCTTTCCATTTCTTACCTGCGATCCAATCGTGATCTACTTACCATTCTCAAAATCACTACACTTACTATTCTCACTATTTTCACTGCACTTGAAATTCTCAAATTCCTGGAAAAAAACAATAAATCCTGAAATTTCTGTCATCCAAAATAAGCTACGTTGAACCGAAACGAAGCTATGCTGAACCGAACCGAATTTCCAACAAATTATTCGATGTACGGATCGAATTCCCGAATTTCCGTATTTTTTCCACCGATACGGACGAATTTGGTAGCTATGGGTTTTTGACATGCACGCGAGGACAGATCCACAAACAATCGCATAGGAATTGAGAAGAAAGGAATATTTCCACAGTAGAATAACACGTTCTATATGCCTGTTTGAGAGGAATCCCCCTAAACACACTATTCGAAATAAAATGCAGTCGGAGAGACCAGTACTATGTCATTCAATTTCAAGGAAAACCATGCTGTTGAATTTCGAATTTAGATAAAACTATTTGAGGTTATTGAAGATTCCTCCCTCATGGGAAACGAACCCACCACACTGGTTTTGTTGCAAATCAAAACCCCGAAGGGAGCTCAGCTTCGTGAGGGGATTTCACGGTCACATGATCAGAGATCTGAGTAATAGATCTCGATTTAACTCTTAATATATGTATCTTACACCTTCTCAGATACCTCATTGCCGCGGAAATTACATTTAGGGGTTTCAGAGTTTGCGCTTACGATGCTTACCTTAATTTAAAGATAGATTTTGCTCTCTGGACTTGCAATATCTGAAAGCCTTAAACTCAATACCTTAAACTCAATATACCCTACATAAATATTTCTATCACAGTCGAAATCTTGGAGTGATCAAGTTTACACTCTGGTTTCTGGCTTAATTTAATCCAAACTTAGATGAATATATTAATTGAATCATGATCTCTAACCGATTTTATTTTTCATATACGCATGACATAAGAAAGGGACGTAGAGAAATAAAAAAGGAATTGACATAATGGAGAAAAATAAAAGTCATAAATAACTGTTACATAGGCAGCGAATGAATCCTCTGAGTAACCTGCTCACTGTGCACCCATTAATTGTTGCATCCAATCCATTTGTTCGACAGGGTTTGAAATAACACATTGATCCTCCCTTAGAAGCTTCTACTTCACTGGATCCATTGTGGTTCTACCTGTTCCATCATGTAATCATACACGCCCTTCAGAGTGCGAGGTTTACCCACTTCGTGGAAATAGAAGTATGTTTTTGATGTTGTTGATTCAGATGGGGTTTTGTGCCTGCGCAAAACCTGAGGTAATAAATAAAGCACAACAAGACCCTACCCCAACCCAAAAAGAAGGGTATTGATCCATCCTCATTCATGGGGGAATATAAAGGCGTATCATCCATCGAGTGGTAGCAATCATTCCTCATCATGGCTCTGGATCTATCGCTTCTCATTCAACTAGGTAAACTTCAACTACTGGTACTAATGATGGCTCTTCTCCTGCTGCCGATGTTGGCTCTCAAAAATCTCTTAGGAGGGATACTTGCCCTAACTAATGTCTTAATAATTCCATAAATAAGTTGATCTTACAGCCCTTAACGATAGGAATTGATCTGGCCCTCAAAACTCCTTAGAAAAACGACTGGGGAGCCGCTTTTCAATACAATGCTACCTTACGTGTTTGTGGTAATGCCAAAAGGCAAGAGCACAACAATGATGAGGCTGCCAAGATATATGGTACCAAGCCCTGAAATGGGGTTCAGTTTGGTTTTAAAATTCATTAAACACTGGTCAAAATCCATGGAATCTGTGCTTAAGGCGTAGATCCATTTAGAAGAGAGGTTCCGTTAATGATGAGGGCCGAATAAAAAAAACCCTCATCGCCATTTTTGCACACTTCAGTTTTTGTATCTAAAATCACCATCGCAGTGTTTTCGATCCATTGGTATTTTGGTCGTAAGCCAGATATTAAAATAAATTATCATAATACTTCATTACCATGTATATTTTAACTTCGTCAAACTATTTCATTCCCGCCATTTTTTAACTCCATCAAACTCAGCAAATAAGCCTTCATTCCCGCCAAAAATGCAAGGTAGAGTGGAAATTTTTGTGTGGGAAATAAGGGTACAATAACATGGATAGGGAGCATCTACTTAAATCACTAAATATATACCTAAACCATCAAGATGACATCATTTCTTTGAGTAAAATTATGAAATACCATGGAACAATTCAATTTATAATATGTTTTTTCAGAGAAGAAAAAACGCTCTTTTTGTATTAATAATATACAAAAATAGTACATAATCTGAAAAATTTCCATCATTCAATATATATCCAACAAGTGAGGTCACTGCACACCTTGAAAAATTCCCATCATTCAATATATCCAACAAGTGAGTTCATTGCACACCATTTGATCCAGATATTACATAGTGCTGACATTATGATACTATGTTCAATATAGCTAATCCTCATACAAGATAGGTCATAAAAAATGCAACCTAATGCTTAAAAAATCTCGATAGAAAGCAAGTTTAAAATATTTACAAAGCCAAATTCAAAATAAGAGAATAGGAGCGATGGACGAATTCAAAATATATACAATGAAAAAAACTCGAAGCCAAAAAAGAGCCATGTGAAAACTGAGAAAATGTGGTTATGGAATTTGTATGGATCTCTCCTCAATTATCTAACAGTCCATGGAGTGCTGCACCTGAATCCAACCAAATGATTCGGCCAGACCCAACTTTGAGAGAGAGCCTTCTCGACTATTAACTTGCTGGAAAATGTGTTGGATGCCAGAAACATGTAGTCTCATAATTAAGTATTTTATGTGGGTGATCCAATTCATGAGGTTGGGAGGTTGAAATTGTATTGCCCCATTAACACCATCAATAACAGATTTTTCATCCCCGTACACATGGAGGGAGGTCACCTGAAGATTATAAGCCATCCAAAACACACTCCAGAGAGCCATCAATTCTACCTCTGTGTTAGTGCCTAGACCATCGTTCCATCAGTTGTGATACTGATCTTTATGATTGAGTTTAATCTAGGAACCACATCCATAGATGCCCTCCTGCTTTGCTCCATCAAAGTATCCTGCAGGTAGGGCCATTGGGAAAGGTCGAAGACAATGAGAAATATCCCAAAGAGGGAGATATTTGGAAGGGAGACCACTGATCCAGATCATGATAGCATTGTAAACCTGAGAGTGAACCAACGACCTTCCATTGAAAATGCAACGGTTCCTGGCAAGCCATACTTCCCAAAATAAAAAGAAAGGAAACATTATTTATTTCTGAGGTGCTTCCTCCAAATATTCGAAAACTTGAGTAATATTCATGGGAAGCCTTGCAGGATCAAGCAGATAACGAGATAAAAAAGAACAAATTGTATGTACCTCAAGGGAGGATAGAAAGATGTGAGCAACAAATTTGAAATCCAACAAACAAAAAGGGAATCGGCCAGGACCCAGGAACCACGCTTAGTCAAATTATCCCAAGTTAATATTTTGTTTCTCCACATTAGTCATCCGAATAAAACTATTTTAGATGGGATAGCCCACTTCCATAATAATAATGATGTTTAAAATGAGCCTTATGATGGTGATATACTTATACACATTGATTGTTCACGAGGTGTAGGGGTATGTTTATAACATCACTGCCCTTGAAAGCTTTGTCTTGAAGGCACAGTAATTAGAATTTTCTTTAGTAAAGCACATTTTTGTGGTGGAATGAAGTTTATCAGATATCTATTTATACTTTGTAGAGGTTTGAATTTGTTTGTCCTTTGAGTGTTGGTGAGGTTTCTTTGCATTTTTTGCATCATAGTCTAAAGTATTTTGACCTGATTGTTTAACATGAAAGCTTTATGCTTATTGGCAATATATTTGAAATACTTGCATGATCAAGAAACTGTTATGGTTAATTAAATTACTAATTAGGTACTACAGAAAGAGGATGAAGTTGAGAAGGCTTTCCTGGGTGACTCTGGGAGCAACCCAGAGGTGGTCAGACAAAGCTCTTCTAAGTTACAAATCTAAAGAGAAAAAAATGGTGATGTATATGTGGTTGCTCAACCTAGGCTGTATGGAAAATCTTGGCAGAGAGTGTTTACCTTTCCGTGTCTTCATGAAAGTAGGTTGTCTGGTCACAGAATAAGATCACTACATGTAGGTGATGGTTCTGTAGTAAGTTATCAGCCTTATCTTCAGAATGGCTAACAGAGAGGATCAGGTTTGAATACAGGATATAATTTGATGAATTTGGAGATTTAGAGTTAAAGAAAATATTGTGGTGATGTTTGGATGGGTGCTAATTTGTAGGGTTTTCCATTTTTTTAATTTTCTTTGTTGTGATTTCTACCATGCTACCTAGTTGCTTTCTTGTTGCCCTAGCATTTTAACTTTTTCAATGTCTATCTCTCTATTGTTTCTTGCCCCATTTGGTGTCAAAGGCCTTTCATCAAGGACCATTTGGGAATCCAAGTTCCCAAAGGATTTTAGGGATTGAAAACTTCCTTCATAAGTCTTTTTCTTCTCCCTCAACCTTCAATCCCCCTCCTCTCTCCCTAGAAGATAAATTCCCTTGCTTAAAAGGAAAGCAAGTCCCACTCTTTATTTTATCTTAGGGAAAGGGTTTTGAGGGTCACTTCCCACCTATTCATTGAACTATACTCTACAAGTGACTTCCTAAACTATCGGGACTCCACCCATCAATGAAAGTCCGTGAAGAGCAAAGAGCCTTAGCTGTGGTGACAATGGGCTAAGCCTCCATCGTTTCCCTTGTCCTAGCAGTTACCCTCTTAGGAAACCCTTTTAGGTCCACTACTAGTTTGAGTGGTAACAAGTTGTTCACAATTCCATTTGTGAACAACTCTTTGGTATGCCCACTTTTTCCATACTATAGCTCCAAGATGAGAAGTCCAGGGCTATGGAGGCTGCCCTTATTCTCACTGAATCAATCCTCTACAATATAGTGAACTAGGGCTAGCTGGTTGGCCCACTTGACTGTTACTTTAGTCCTTCAAAGTCTGCACATCCTTAGGCCCTATACACCTACCCTTCTACAAATATACACCTGCCCTTCCACCAATTTTGTTGTCCTTCACCAGAACAAGAGTCATGGCTAGTCTTCTTTGACAGTAACCTAACAACCCTCCAACTGTACTTGGACTACCATCAATCTGCCAAACCACAGTCAATTATTTTTACTGATCTAGGGCCCACAATATTGTCTTCATCTAGGGCTCTTCAAATCTTCCACCTAACAATGGTTTGAGTCCTCTCAAGATCACTGTTCTTGTGTATTGACAATTTGATATTTGTTGTCCAATCTATGAACAAATATGAACTACTCCTCTTATCATACTTCTAACAATCTGTAGATGACTGAAATAGGGTCACAAATCAGCCACTAACAGTCCATTTACTAATTTTTTATAGGTTTCTTCAGATCTTTGTCTAAAACTCTATGGAAATTCCACCAAAATCAACTCCTCTGCATGTCAATCCGTTATTCATATGGCACATTTATTCTGCATGCTCAATCTTCTGCTCAGGTTCCACCCTCCTTTGGGTCTGTTGTCTCCACACATACTGAATCTACAAACCATCTTCCAGATCTGCAGTCTTTATTGCAGAAATAAACCTCGCTCTAAGGGTCACAACCCATCTTCTTCTACGCAAATTTGTCACAGCCTTAAGGGCATACCTTATGAACTAAACATGCTAGGAAACTGTCCTAACTAGGGCATTATACTTATGTACTTCTAATTGTTGTAGAAAAAACCCTATCCAAACATAGAAAAAACACGACTCTTGCCTCCATAAGAGACTCAACCTAGCTCATATGGATCCATAGATTCTGGGAATTTCTTTGACTGAATCTTGACATGAACTTCAGATCTCAATGTCGACCCTCAAACTAGGGTTAACTCAGTCAATATTACGCCTGCGTTGACTTCTGTTATGGCTCTAAATTACAGAGCAAGCCCTCCTCCATTTATGTTGGTCTTTATCACAAACCTTGCGGCCTACTAACCACCACAAGGCAATATGGTATCAACCCTCTCTTCTATTTCATGTAGAAGATCTAACCAACGAGATTCAATCTGATCTTGTAATGTACTAAAACGAGATACTGAATCCTTCCTACAATTTGTGGAAACAAAACACGATCGCACAATCACATATAAGTAAGAGAAACAAGTTATCAATCGCACAACACAAGATGTATCTGGGGAAGCAACTGCTCAAAACCCTCTATCTCTATTTTGTATTAAGTCAAGGAATAATGAAACAATACAATGCTTAATCTCTCTTGAGATTCTCCAGCACTCTGCCAATTTTCTCCTGCTGATCTAGGCAAAATTGGTCTAATACTTAGCCAATTCGCAGCCTTCCTTTAGCCTGCCTTGCTCACGCAATTCCTATGTAATTATCTCCATATTAATTAGGAAAATCAACCTTCCTTGATTGCGCAATCCATCATGGCATCCCAATGACTTTATAATTGCACATGGGAAATTTTCTATAAATACAACTGATAGTTATGTTCCTCTGAACTGTGTTAGAATAAGGATGAAGGGTCTTTTTATTATTTAAAAATAATATAAAACCCTAAGCAAAAAAAACCCTAACCCAAGGAGATGTAACACCAAGAGTTTATGGGCCCCGTTGGGGTTAGTTGGGCAGCCAACTTCCTAGGGTCGTAACTTGGTCATATGATCTTCATTTGACGCACATGATACCTCATTAGAAAGATCTCTCCAAGGACTACAACTGCTAATGCGATTTCTATGAAATCACCAAACCTTTAATGCCCAAAAAACGTCGTTTGGGGCCTCAAAATGGCTCTGGAAGTTCAGGACCCGAAAAATTGACAAAAATAGTAAATTGTGCTTTAAGAGAAAACACGATCGCACAATCACATATAAGTAAGAGAAACAAGTTATCAATCGCACAACACAAGATGTATCTGGGGAAGCAACTGCTCAAAACCCTTTATCTCTATTTTGTATTAATTCAAGGAATTATGAAACAATACAATGCTTAATCTCTCTTGTGGTTTCAAAGACCGCTAATTTTAGACCCCCCACACGTATCTAGGCAAAATTGGACTAATACCAGCGACCACAGCCTTCTTGTACCGCGTTTTCACGCAATTCCTATGTAATTATCTCCATATTAATTAGGAAAATCAACCTTCCTTGATTACGCAATCCATCATGGCATCCCAATGACTTTATAATTGCACATGGGAAATTTTCTATAAATACAATTGATAGTTATGTTCCTCTGAACTGTGTTACAATAAGGATGAAGGGTCTTTTTATTATTTAAAAATAAGATAAAACCCTAAAAAACCAAAACCCTAACCCGAGGAGATGTAACACCAAGATTTTATGGGCCCCGTTGGGGTTAGTTGGGCACCCAACTTCCTAGGGTCGTAACTTGGTCATATGATCTTCATTTGACGCACATGATACCTCGTTAGAAAGATCTCTCCAAGGACTACAACTTCTAATGCGATTTCTACGAAATCGCCAAACCTTTCATGCCCAAAAAACGTCGTTTGGGGCCTCAAAACGGCTCTGGAAGTTCAGGACCCGAAAAATTGACAAAAATAGTAAATTTTTCTTTAATTAAGGAAACTGGAAAACTGAAACAGACAATGGCGAGGGCCCAAGTGGAATAGGCGGGTGGCCACCAATATCCACCTCGATTACCTTAAATCGAATTTCTTGAGCTAACTCAATCATCATGACTTAGTTAACTGACACAAGTTGTTATGAGACGAAATTACAATTTATTGTCCAATTTATTTAAGGGAAAAATAAATTAGACGCCTCACATTCCTCACTCCTGGTACATCAAAATTCCTCACTAGTGTGGGTGCATTTTTTTTTTCCTTTCTAGTTTCCAATTTCACTGTTTCTTGTTGCAAATTTGAATACTCCCTCTCAACAATAAAGGAATTCAATCAATCCCCATCCGGTACCTTTGGAATGTTCTGCATGCTACACTTCTCTAGTGTTGTTTGCACCTGCAAATCCTGAAACTGAATAGCCTCTGAACAACTGAATCAGTATAATGCATCTGTCATCAAAGTCTTCTAACTGCTACTAGCTACTGCACCTGTCTAGTACTGGATTCTCCGCGCTGCTGCTGACATCTGTATCCGTGCCCTTTGAACTGTTGCTAACTCTGATTTGTGCTCCAGTATTTGACATCTGTCACTCTGATTTTTGTCTTGCTGACATATGACTACATCAATCTAAATGATCCTTCCTACTACTGTTGTACTGTGGGCTCCTCGTAGCCAGGTTCGATCCATGAGACACGCCATCTCAATGGACCTTGCCCAAATTTCTTATCTTGGGATTATGTCTACACATCACCCCACCTTACACCTCGAGATATGGTTGCTCCCTCTTCCCATCTGGCTCAAAATTCCCCCCTCATGGAGGTCTCTACTTGAGTGGACGCTTCCACTCGGTCTCCTCTCTACTTCTCCAATTGTGGCAACTACTCCACAACCTTCTGAGACTGCTTCTCATGAGAATGCATGTTGAGAGGTAATTTATGCTCCCTCTAAACCACCAAGTCTCTAACTTCTTCCTTTCTCCTCAAAGCTTTGCGTGCATACGGTACCTCAAGTACATATAGGTTCTTGAATCGCGCACAGTGTAATTGTCCCGACGTTACAAAAAGTTTCTAAAAAAGAGTTGATTTTAAATCAATGATATCTCCCTCATCCGAGCTCTGATTTGACCGATTTGTTTTTCCATTTGGGTAGATTTTCGCAAGGAATCCAAGTATTCTATTTGTTTTTGAAAATTTTACACCAAAAACTTCAGATATTCTCTGCAAACTCGCCGCCCAAAAAATTCCTTCTCTAATACCATGTAGAAAATCTAACCAACGAGATTCCTTCTCTTGTAATCTACTAAAACAAGATACTGGATCCTTCCTACAATTTGCGGAAACAAAACACGATCGCACAATCACATATAAGTAAGAGAAATAAATTATTAATCGCACAACAACATGATGTATTTGGGGAAAAACCCCTCTATCTCTATTGTGTATTAAGTCAAGGAATCATGAAACAATACATTAATCCTTAATCTCTCATGAGATTCTCCAGCACTCTTTCAATTGTATCCCGTTTATGTAGGCAAACCCAGTCTAGTACTTAGCCAATTCTCATCCTTACTTCAACCTGCCTTGCTCATGCAATTCCTAGGGAATTAACTCCTTATTAATTAGGAAAATCAGTCTTCCTTGATTGCGCAATCCATCATGGCATCCCAATGAGTTTATAATTTATTACGTGAAATTTTCCACAAATCGAGGTTACATCCCTTTAACTCTATCTCAACTTCAACCGGGTATTTTCTAAAACGACATGCACAAAATTATTAATAGTGAATTATCAAATATATGATTGATTTATCATTGTAATTAAATTAATTTAATTCACTAGACCTCTCACTATCTCATCACTCAGTTAGAACTAGTTAAACTGATTTTAACTCATTTAATTGAGTTAATTACACTTGCACCCCACTAATGCATCAACTTCAACTGGACCCCAAAAATATTATAATCCCTCTAGATGCCTCATCTTAGACCCTTAACTCGAATTTCTTGAGCTAACTCGGTCATCGTGACTTAATTAACTGACACAAGTTGTTATGAGATGAAATTACAATTTGTTTAAGGGAAAAATAAATTAGATGCCCCACATTCCTCACTCCTGGTGCATCAAAATTCCTCACTAGTGTGGGTGCATTTTTTTTTTCCTTTCTGGTTTCCAATCTCACTGTTTCTTGTTGCAAATTTCAACATTTCAGAATTTGATGCGGCCTTCACACAAAGACACCATTGAAATCACATGCCCAGATTCTCATGAGAAACCTCTCTTAAGCTTGATCTGCCAGAAGAGAACCAACAATATTCCATCCTACTTCCTAGCGCAAACTGACCATTAAGGTATGAAACATTCTTCTGAACCCTCACATGATGATCTTGCTCTTGGAGGATGATCATGACCTCCCTTTATCAACCCTTACTCGGCCCTCGTACTTGACCTACTTTAGGACTACATCTCTCTTCACCCCCTTGATGTGACAGATAGTGGGAATACATGTCAAACATGCTAAGATGTGCCAAGTGATAAGGCATGCCAAGATGTGCAAGGGTGTTTCAATGTGTGTCAGGGAATGTCAAGACAATAGAAGGGAGAAAAAAGTTAAACTAAAAGGAAATGAGCACATAAGAGGGTTAATAAGTCATTAATTTACCTTTTCCAAGAGGGGCATGCTAGGCACACCAACACTGGGCGGAAATAGGTGCCAAGTGCAAAGTCTTAGTGCATTCTAAGTGCCAAGTATTCCTTTGTTGCTTCTCATCTACTTTCCAACAACTGATCATCACAAATAAATTTAATATTAAACCATGCCAAATCATACCAAGGCATCTCAACGTATTCCATACATGCTAAGAATTTCCAAGTGCCAACATGTGCCAAGCGCCAATATGTGCCAGGGACTAGTGTTATGCATGTTATGAAGTGGAAGGGAATGTTGAAGAGTGCTAAGGTGTGCTAGAGAGTGATAATGCATGTTGATGAGTGTTAAGGATTACTAGGAAAAAACATAAAGGGAGCACTAGGTAAAAATTCATGGTAGCTAATGAATATGAGGAACGTGTGCCAGAGACTAGTGTTAATGAGTGTTAGTTGTCATGCCAAGGAGGGAGTGACAAGGTATGCT
The DNA here is from genome assembly GCA_034641835.2 of Pinus albicaulis. Lineage (NCBI taxonomy): Eukaryota > Viridiplantae > Streptophyta > Pinopsida > Pinales > Pinaceae > Pinus > Pinus albicaulis. The sequence continues at coordinate 629,419,104 of CM076571.1, forward strand.
AAGCATTGGTAAGGCATGCTAGGGAATATCAAGGCATGTCAATAATTCCCAAAGTGTGCTTGGGAATTCCAGGGTGTGCTAATTATATCATGTGCCAATTAATAGTGCCAATATATGCCAATACATGCTAGGTGCTAAGGATATTGTGGTGCAGGATGCCATGGTATGTCAATATGTGTCAAGGAAACAAAAGGAAGAACCAATATTAAGAGGGTTAATAAGTTAGGACTTTATCTTTTTGAAAAGGGGCATGCTAGGCACACTAATAATAGGTCCTAATACATGCCAAGTGGCATTGTGTGCCAAGTGCTAATGTATGTCAATGCATTCAACCAAGGTGTTCCAGGGCATGCTAGGGACTATATGCAGCATGCCAACACATGCTAGGAGAGTTCCATGTTGTGTTAGCGCATGCCACCATGTGCTTGGGTGTCAGTGTCATCACAAGATGTTCTAGGTACAAATATGTTCCAAGACATGTGGGGTGCTAAGAAATGTTAGTGTGTGCCAAAGCATTAATTTAAGGTGTGCCTAGATTGTTGAGGATTGTTAGGTCTTTCTCATTAATAGAATTGTCAAAGCTTGATTATGTATTAAATAATATATTTACTACACACAATAATAGAACTTTACCTAAAGGGAATTTGCTAGATAATAAAATTAATAGATATGAATCATGTGTTGACTCATAGGAAATCTCTATTCGACTAGTCATTACTTGAGGGAAATGATACACACTAATTACTTCTAAAAGAATTGATTGACCCTAGCCACTATGGCCTTGGAGATATTATAAAAAATACTCCACAATAATTGTATTAAATCGTTATCTTTTGACAAAAAATATATTAACAGGCACATAGCGTCATCAAAAACTCATTGGAATTATCAATGATGATGGGCATTTTTTGACCGTCACCAAAAGTAACAAAAAGAGCATTGGTGAGGGTCATTAAAAGTTTGTCACTAGAAGTGTCACTAAAGAGAGAATTAGTGATGGGCCCTTAACGACCCTCACCAAAAGTGTCATTGAAAATGTCTTTGGTGATGGACCATAAAGGACCATCACTATTTACACTTACAGTGATGGTTTTTTAATGATCAATGATGACGGACATTTTTTGACTGTCACCAAAAGTAACAAAAAGAGCAATGGTGAGGGTCATTAAAAGTTCGTCACTAGAAGTGTCACCAAAGAGAGAATTAGTGATGGGCCTTTAACAACCCTCACCAAAAGTGTCATTAAAAATTTCTTTGGTGACGGACCATAAAGGACCATCACTATATACACTTACAGTGACGGTTTTTTAAGGACCGTCACCATATGTGACATTGGTGACGGACATTAAAGGTCCGTCACAAGCATGACCCTCACCAATGTGCTTTTTTCTTGTAGTGAGACCCTTTCCAAGCGTCCACGTCTGGAATGTCGAGTAGTGTATAATCTCACACTATCTACTCTGTCAGCGCTGTGATACCCTGCACCATTTTCACCATTCATAATCACGTGCCGGAAGAATGCCCGCTGATACAAGCATTCAGGCACCTCTGTAATAAAAACAACTTCCACCTACCAGGAATCGACTATCCTAGCAGGAAATCCAACCATCGACTCACACAGGACTCCATTACTGAGATCCTTCCCCTGCCGCATGCCAGCGATACAATTCATCACATACGACTTGTGTCATTGCACACCCAAAACAAGATTTCAACCACCTCCTCATTAAAGGAAGTTCCCTTTATTCCTGTCACAAAATACCAAGGCACCTTATGCCTTTGCATATATTTTCGCGAGATCCCAAACTTACATACCGCTATCGAACTCCCTGATGACACCCAGCCTCTAGAACAATTCCTAGTACAACTAGAGCTAGTTGACGAAAACAGATGACAATCGCTACAACACAACGAGGCCCATAAAAAAAGGGTAAAAGCATCATTCAACTGCCACATCACCCCTCGCTCATTTACCGAGGGAGAGCTAGTCCTTCGCTACGATGTTGCAAAAGAAGCCTTAGGGCGTACATCTTGATGGAACCGGACGGGACCTACCTCACTAACCCCGTCAACGGCCTTTACCTCAAGAAATTCTACCCATAAGGGCCCCTATAGCCCTTATCCCCTAGAGTTAGAGTACACAAAAATTCCAATACCAAAATATTTTTGACCCAAAAACCTAAACGCGCTCAAAGTGTCACCATGGATCACCAACTTGAACCTTATTTTGGATTTACTGATGGAGCATCGCGATGGTCTCAAAACTTAGTTGTAGTCGCCTAGGTCATCTACTACCCTGACCAATCACCATTGTGTTCAAAGGAAGTGTGCATCGGATCAACAACCAACAATCATGCAGAATATGACACCGTTATCGGACTTATGTGCGAGGCCCTCCATTAGGGCATTCGCCATATGCATGTCTACCTAGATTCCCAGTGAGTGGTATCACAGTTAAACCAAAAATTTGAAACCAGAGACGCAAACCTATTTAGAAAATATTTGCGTGGCACAAGATTAAGCAGACAGTTTGATTACATTACATTCTCACATGTATCAAGGAATCAAAACCAAATAGCTGATCGCATAGCTAACAACATCCTAGACTGGAATGCATCGTGAATAAACCACCATACATAAAAAACCAAAAACATATATATCCATCAGCATAACACAAAATGCATAAACCGAAATAGATAACACACCATGTAGAGCCGCAAAAAATATCTCTCATATATATATCAAAAAAAGCATGTGTATCAGAGTACAAAAATAGTATCAATGGCCCTTTGGCCAGCCCAAAAATACAACAGTCATCAACAATGAGGGAAGCATCCTCATAACGAGTGCTTTCCCTATGTACAAATCTACTCTAGGGGGGTGCCCCCTCAAGAGGGGCACCTGGGCCCACTACTGCTCCTGGTGCCACCACCGGAGCTACTGTCGCCACTGCGATAGCTACTCATCGTAGAGTAGACTGGTAGTCCCTCTCGCGGGCAATCACTATCTCTAGCCATGCCTCCTCGAAGTCATCCATAAAACCTCGGACAGGCATCCCATGGGTCAAACGGTCCACTCAACCCTAGAAATCCTCTAAAGCCTCCACCTGAGCCGTAAGTGCTGCGATGTGTGCCTTAGCCGCATCCACACGAGCTCTCTCGACTACTAACTCAGCTGCAGCTGAGCTGCTGCCCTCACCAAAAGGTCCAACACCATCCCCGCTAGGTCCACCAGCACCCCCGCCCAATCCACTTACGACATCTCCTCCCCAACCACCCGGTGGTTGTGGTAGAGGATCGTGACTCACCAGTTGGGCCACTGGGCGTCCCACCTCGCCAAAATCTGCATGAGTAACCAAAAGAATGTTAGTGTCAATAAAAAACACTCAAGTACATAAAAACTCAAACAAATGCAGAAATATAGCACGTACCTGCGGGACCCCAAACATAACCGAAAGGGAGACCAATATCTGGATCACCTTGAAAGTCCATCCTCGCGTACGGGTATGGAAAAAACATCTGCAGATTTGCCTCAAACCAGGCCTCTGTCGTGTCGTTCCAATAACGACCCACCATGCCACCACCATTGCATGGCATCATAGGAGCCCACCTCCTCATGCGTGGCTCCCTCGGCCCCCCAATAGGCACAGCCACCACGGGCCTCAACAGCATGACCCTCTCGTACATGATGCTGCACAAAATGCTAGCGTATGGAAATGATTTGGATCCACGTTGGAACCTGTTCAGTTGTCACACCATACCATCAAATTAGAAGCGAGAAAAATCGAAAAAACTCTCGTTCCTCAAATGGCGTAAAACTCCCACCTGTGGGCCCAATGCCCTATGTGGCGCAAACGACCTCGCCAGTCACACAATAATGGCCAGAGCACACCGCTCGGCCACATCTGTCACTGATGCGATATTGATGCACCCCTCAGTAAGAGGTGCACCACCACAATGCCTCCTCCGGAACTTGTCCAGCAGGAAGTGGATACCTCAACGCCTTGCCCTAAGGCAGTAATCCGATCACAAAGTATATATCTGTCTCTGGACGGATAATAAAGTTTGTCCCCCTCAGGACAAACATGTTGCGCCTCCTGCGTCAATGTTGTATGATATAGCGTAACAATCGTTCCTGTGACCGAAGGAACTCATTTTTAGCAAATTTCAGGAGGCCCCATGCGGCCAACTGACGACGCGCCCCAGCATCAGCAGCTAGAGTGGTTCGAATCTTGGGCCAATCTCGTTCTCTCCACACCAACCTACCAAGCAATAGGCACCCATTAGTACAGAGGAGAAACATAAAAAAGGGACAACAAAAAACCAAAGTTTTTCAAAAACACTGCCCTTGCACGCCTATTTTGTTCATAGGCGCACCCTTGCATGCAAAAAGGAAGGAACAGCGTGCCTTCGCGCGGCTATACCTCAAAAATAGGTGCAAGGGGGGCACCTCTTAAATCCCCTTTTAGGCCGTACAAACCCAATTTGTACGGCCCCCAACATCACCAAACTGAAAAAATTGAAATGCAGGACATCATGGAAGTTACCTCGGCATAATATCGCTAATCCCCGGTACACAGGCTAACCGCAATGGCAAGAAAGGCTCTGTGATCACCTCTGATCTCCCGAAACTCATCAAGTACAAATGAATAGTATTAGGGCCATAATCCCATATTTATCACCCTTTTTCAGAACTTTAGAGGTCCATAACAGGAGATCAGAAGGTTCGTTCTGCAAACCGTAAGTTGCACCATCATCAGTATACCATGACGAACGAAAGTGATGCCCCACATTTTCTTTCTGAAGAAATATTTTTTCAAGCGCCCGCAAGTATGCACCCTCCCATCTTCCTTTCCAAAATTCATGTTTTTCAATAATATTGGATGAAAAGAAGATTCTTTCACTTGAGGTAGTTTTTTTTTGCAGGAAGAACCCGCAAACCATTCACAACACCACCCACTGAAAGTTCCGGAGTAGGTATCTTTCTACCCTCAGCATGATAGAGTCCCAGAAAACTTTGCATATCCTGACATCATTTCTCCATTAGAAAGAAACCATAGGGTCCTCATACCTGACCATGTTTATCATCACCTCACCCTGCATATGATAAAACGTCCGTGATGGTCGGTAGAGCTTCCCCTTCATGGTGATCGTCATCCAAAAGTAGACCATACATCACCCCACAAGTGATGCCATGACCATACCATTTTAGTCTGGGAAGCACCTCATGCCCATCCACATATCATGCATAAGGTCAAGTTCACCATTTAAACTCAACCCCCTTCCCGGACGTTCAGGTTGTACAAGCAAAATGAAAGTGCACCTTTGCACACCGCATTTGGCCCACCATACCTCCATCAGCATACTCCCATCTGTGACATATTTTGCTTCATCAACCCCGCACATGAGACCAACCAATGGGACCCCTACCCCCAACAAAAAATCGTCCTCACACCTTCAGTGAGTGACCCTCTTTCACGTTTTGGGGTACCCGTCTCCGTGTTTGGTACAAACCAAACCCCATTATTTTATTCTTTGGTAAGTGTACAAAGACCGCAAACGATGCCCTTGGCCCCTTGGCCCTCATATTTCACCTTTTCTCCCATGGCAGCAGTTCCCAATCTCCCTTGGTCGAAGTATTTCACCCCCTCCCCCATGCACGCACCATTATGACAATCATAGCTGGTTCATACCCGCCCTGGAAGTCCTACCGACTCCAGGGAATTTTCCCTTCACAAATACCTATGACTGCCACCAAGTTGCTCAATTATACTTCAACCTCGGGCCACTGAATCCCCATCATCCATTTTCAGCTACCACTCACCAGCATGCCTATGTTAAACCCATCATGGTTCGATTAAGGCTTCCTTTTGTCGACCTCAACACCTCTTTTCCAAAAATGAAGCGATACCTTGGATGACCCCTTCCCATGCAAAGGGGTATCCTCGGGTAGCACTATGGGAGACATCATTGTCCATAGATGTCATCGATCCTCTTGAAATTTTACTACAACAAAAGCTTTCATGTCACGATGGTATCGTACCTTACAACCATTGCACTTTGATCAAGATCTGTTGAAGACCCGTGCCTTTATAAGTGTCTCTGACAACAATGCTTACACGGGAAGGTCCCAGCCAGTACATATGCATACATGGCACAGTGATATACCACACCAGGATTACGCATATGGGTACCACATTGCACCTATTGTCAAATAAAAAACGCCCCTGAGGGCGTCAACAGTCGTCGTCAACAACCACCAGCATCACTACCACAATAGTGACACAGACAACACATGTATCTGTCAATTTTGTTTAACTAGCCATAGCATCACGAGCATGGGACATGCCTGCCCGCCTTGTTGAAATTTTGTAAATATGTTGTATATTTTGTCTACTTGCAAGGGGTCCCTTAGGCCATGGTTATCTCGGAAATGGTGCAAGGTGTTGTCTATTCCAAAAGTACACGCAGGCCTCTCTCTCTCTCTCTCTCTCTCTCTCTCTCTCTCTCTCTCTCTCAGCGTACGATACATAAAAGAAACTATATTTTATTTTGGCTATACAGTTCTTCCTAGACCTCACACATTAGGGGGAAACTGTTAAAACTAGAAAATCGTACAGCAGAAGACGACATCAATTAATGTTGAGCCTAAGGATTTACAGGACAGGAATACATTATGGAATCAAGAAGTATTTAAAATCTCTAAGGTTTTGAGAAAATCATATTTGAACTAGTCATAAATGCTCAAATGCACGCTTTTTCCTTCGAGAAGAGCACCTTCTGTACGCCCTTTTTCCCGATAAGCGTGCATTCCTGGAAATGGAAAAAAGTCACTTTTTGGGACCACAACAAGCAAAGGACAGTTACTCCTTATGTGAAATCTGCCTAAGGATAGCCACCAGCACCTCCTTAGACATTATGTGAGCACACAATGAAATCACACCTCTCCCTTGGGTCACCATCCATCATGTATCAAGGGAGGGAAGGAGGATTTGAAGCTCACCTATATAAACCCACCAAGAGATGAAAAAATGGTGATCACAAGGTTATGCTGGCCAAAGTTTCCCAAGCAACACCAGCATCGTGTGTGACCCACAGTTGGAGCTAAAGAGGACTCGATAGTTGGCCACCCAACATTTTAGTTCACCACAGTAGAGAGAGAGAGTTAGACTGCATCAGAGGCAGAACTTGAAAGACAAACATCCTTGCATCGAGACCGAGAGCCATTGCCTAGGGGCCCTTTGGCAAGTGGGTAAGATTTTATTTTATTCAGAACATTCAATAAGAAGAGGCCAACGAGCCATCGTTTGCATTATTACTGTTTGGAACTCTCTATATAGCTTCTTTTGTGTTTTTAGTTTTAGTTTTTTAACTAGAGCATACTTCAACATATTATTTCATTTAAGTTTTATGCTTTTGAGCTCCCCCCACATACTGCCTGTTACCAATAGTTTAGAGAGTAGACCGCACTCTCTAAGCTCGTGTGATTTCATACACCCATGTCGAATCCACCACAATACACATTCTTTCAAAACCATGTACCATGCCATCTTTCAAAATTTCATTTGTTGGCGCAGTTCCATACTTTGTTTCCTGCAAGTTTTATACCCCATAAAAAATCATATATTTACTAAAAAAGTTTTTTTTGTTCTATTAATTATAGATGGAGCTAAGTAAAATAAGATCGATAGATGCTTACAAATTCTACAATTAATTTTTTGTATTCCAACATATACTCACAACCCATATTTAACCCAATTTCAATCAATTCGTTTGATGGTTCTTCTTTGTATGTTAGCACCTGTTTGAAGACATTCAATGAAGATTTTTGTAAAACAACTTAAAAAATAAAAAAGTGAAATCTAGTTAAGTTGTTATAAGGAAGTAACAATTACTCACAAACTTAGATATCAACCCTTTTTTTCCTTGTCTTCCTGGTTTATGTGCTGAATGGGTTCTATTTTCTTTTCTGCAAGAAAATACTTGAAAATTAATATTTAATGCTAAATTATTTATTTATTGTATCTAATGATCGAAAAATTCAATGATTACATATTACATTTGAAGCACGTTGTTGTTGAGATGGCTCCTCTTGCGATGCAATTTTGTCCATTTCTTTGACCATCTCCTTGTACACCTTTTTGGACATTCCTATTGGCATATTTCTGATATCAACTCGTTTATTTTTTGAGATTTCCATAATCTTCCTGAAAATGTAACATGAAAATAAACTATTTAATTTTTATATTAATATATGAGTAAATATAACAAAAGTGATATTTATAAATAATTCTAGACAAACATTTAAAGGAATATTACTTTTTCATTCCTTCTTTTTTGTTGTTGTACATTTTTGCTATTAAAAGTCTGACATGTCTCATTGACCAATTCTCTGGAAACTCTCCCTGTAGTTTAGATAAAATTTGGTTCTTGGAATCATTGGATTGATTTTTGTATTGTAAGTGGAAAGAATGTCTATACATTCATTCCACTAGATCCCTCAAACTTTTGTAAAAGTTTTTCCCCCTTTTGTTAACCTCCAGCACCACTCCAGATGAGCTAAGGAGCAATTCATTTTCATTTGCATGTTCTATTTTTTTTCTTTTCTTAGAACAACATTCCTTTTCTAAGTTGTTGGTCCTTGTAGAAAATTTAACAGATGTGAATTAATAGACTGTTTGACACATGTTATCTAATAATTTTAAGTATATTATTAATGAAAATAAAAAAAAATAAACTCATATTGGATCGATGTATTTTTTCATTCACCTCATTCATCCTTTTGCAATTTTTCCATCAAGCTTTTACGCTCTTCTGGTCCTAGATCAGAAATAACCTTATCGAGCTTCGTCATTTTGTGGCTCTACATGATACACAATGAACAATATATATTAGTTAAACTTACATATAGTTTAAAAATAATATTTTTTGTAAAGAATTTACAAAGAACTTGCTTTTTTTGCTTTTCTTGATGTGTTATCAGTATTTTTGTTACTTGATCTCTTGCTAGTAATTTATTTATCAATCTGAAACCTGTACCATGTCATTCATTAATTTATTTATAAATAAATTGTCAACTTTTCAGGTAAAAAATAAATCTCAAGAAACCGGTGTGTCTTTTATGATGTACGCACCAACGTTGGTGTGTGGGGGTTTTATAAATGCATTGCACAAATAGTATAATAGACTGTATGGTGCTCTCCTCGTAACATAGCTCACCGGTGCCCTATTTTAGATATGGTGCACTGATTAAAAAAAATATTTTTTTAATTTTTTATTCCACGGTACTTGCGTTGTGCACTGGTATAATACAGCGCACTGGTGCGCTAGGTTACGCACGCCGATAAAAAAAAATCCATTTTTTTCAAAAATTCACTCAAGGGCCGACATGGATTGGGATTCGAATATTCAATTCGTCCTGTGGGTTGGATGTCAATCTAAAATGAAAAGCCATAATTCTGAAATCACATAAATAGGGAGAAGAAAGGGCAGAAACAAAAAAAAAATGAAGGGTTTAGGGTAAAAATGGATTTTTTGTTTGTTTGTTTCTGAAAGTGAAAAAAAAAATTGAAATTTTTTTTCTTACTTCGTAAAAAAAATGCAGAAAAAGTAAAAAAAATAATCAAATTTAATCACGAGATCGTTTGAAATTCTATGCTACAGGGTTTGAATCACTAGAGGTTTGGATTCTGATTGTCTGAATACTTCTATTCGAACATATTTCGCTGCTCCACAGTGCTCTCATTCTCTCTTGCTCTAGGTATGTCTCCTGCAAATCTCTGGCTGAAAATTTTAGAAAAATTAGTGAATTAATGAAAAATTTTTAGTATTTAAAGAATTGTTTTATGAAATTAGATTTTCGAAAATATTTTGCCGCCCATTTTTTAACTTACCGCTTTTTTTTTTCACTTAAAGAAAATAGAGTTGCACTATTTTTATTTGTTGTTATTCATCACCGGTGCGTCACTTAATAGCACCGCACTGGTGCGTCCATTGATAACACAACACCGATGCAATTATCTATACATTAGCACCGATTTGCAGTTAAGGCACCGAAATTACTTTTACGTGTGTACACCAAAACTATACATGTTGGAAATGTACATTTTTCTGTGAAAATATTTGGGCCATTTATTTTTAAAACTAGACCTCTTCTTCTTCAATAAAAAGAAACTTGAACCTTTCCATTATCTGCAACAAGAAAAGGCACCCCATGATCTGCTTGCTGACCCATGATCTGCTTGCACATTTGTAAGTTCCTCCTCCATCTTGGCATCCAATTTCCTCTTTTCTCCTTTGTGCTTTGTATCTTGATCTTAACAAAATTTATACAATCTCTATTTTACGAGAAACTGACCTTAAATGTTTTGGGAGCAATGACAACGAGTCCTTCATTATGCATTTGTTAGCAGAAGAAGATTGATTTTTGACTAGAAGATGTAGTTATTACATGTGGAGGCAATGGTTTCCCGTAGAAAATGAGTATAGGGTTGAGCAGAGGAAAGGCATTGCAAAATGGGATATTACATTAGCTTTTCCAATGGGAAACTGATTTGTAGGTGGAAATTTGGTAGCTGCAGGTATCTGTGCTTTTCTTCCCACATAAATGGTCACTGGATTTCCATTTATAATACAAGCAAACTTTTTACTGGTCTCATCCATTGAGAGCATCATTTTCAATAACAAATGGAACCAGGGAATCCTTAAGTGTATCCCTTTCGTATTTTTTTCGGCATTTCGTTCTTTGATAAGTGCTAATTCACCTATACTTTCAAAAATTTGGATTTTTGGGTACCTTCCATGTGATATTCCTCGTTATCCATAGGACCAAAGCTCAGAAAAGTTAGAGATGCTATTCAAGTTCAATTGAAAGCTGAAGATGTGATTTTATGCGACGTCAGCTTTGCCAGTAAAAGTTTATGTAATCCAACCGAAGCTCAGACAATACTCCCATCTTTTAAATGCATTCTGGAGAGAGCAAGTGAACATGGTCATCAAAGCGAACAAGCCCATCTATTTTATCGTAATGTACACATTGTGCCCTATTTTACATATGGCACACAGATTAAAAAAAAATGTTTTTAATTTTTTTATTACAAAACACTTGTGCAATACACTTGTATAATACAACACACCAGTGCGCTAGGTTACGCAGGGCGCACCGATAAAAAAAAATCCATTTTTTTCAAAAATTCACGCAAGGGACAACATGGATTGGGATCTGACTATGCAAGTTGTCCCGTGGGTTGGATGTCAATTTAAAATGAAAATCTATAATTTTGAAATCATAGAAACAGGGAGAAGAAAGGGAAGAAACAAAAAAATGAAGGGTTTAGGGTAAAAATGGATTTTTTTTTAATTAATTAATTAATTTTTTATTTTTATTTATTTATTTTTTTCTGAAAATTGAAAACAAATTGAAAATTTTTTCTTACTTCGTAAAAGAATTACAGAAAAAGTAAAAAAAATAATCAAATTTAATCACGAGATCGTTTGAAATTCTATGATACAGGGTTTGAATCACCAGAGGTTTGGATTCTGATTGTCTGAATACTTATGTTCGAACGTATTTCACTGCTCCACAATGCTCTCGTGCTCTCTTGCTCCAGGTATGTCTCCTGCAAATCTCTGGCTGAAAATTTTAACAAAAATAGTGAGTAATGAAAAGTGTTTAGTATTTAAAGAATTGTTTTATGAAATTACATTTTCGAAAATATTTTTCTGCCCATTTTTCAATATACCACTTTTTTTTCACTTAAAGAAAATAGAGTTGCGCTTTTTTTATTTGCGGTTATTCATCACCGGTGTATCACTTAATAACACCGAACTGGTGCATCCATTGATAACACAACACTGGTGCAGTTATCTTTACATTGGTACCGATTTGTGGTTAAGGCACTGAAATTACTTTTACGTGTGTACATCAAAATTAGACATGTTGGAAATGTACATTTTGCTGTGAAAATCTTTGGGCCATTTCTTTTCAAAACTACACCTCTTCTTCTTTCAGAAAAAGAAACTTGAACCTTCCATAACCTGCAACAAGAAAAGGTGCCCCATGATCTGCTTTCTCATTTGTAAGTTCCTCCTCCATCTTGGCATCCAATTTCCTCTTTTCTCCTTTGTGCTTTATATCATCTTGGGTATCATCCTCTATAAACTTCTTTCATTTGTCACTCTTATCTTTCCTTCCATCACTGTCATGCTCTCGCTCTTGTCGCTTGTGAGACCTGCCATCCATTTCTTCATCATAAGGATTCATATCCTTTGTCTCACGAGAACTCCTACCCCTATTAACAACCTCGATTGACCTTTCGTTACTATCCCTATAGAAATGAGAATCTTTCCCTTCATGGGACCTACCAGCCCGATCAACAACGTCAATTGATCTTTCTCTGTTGTCCTTAAGGGAATGAGAATCCTTCCCTTCATGGTGCCTCTTGGATTTATCTACTGCCTCAATTGATCTTTCTCTACTGTCCAATATTTCCCTGCCATCCTTGTAAGAATGAGAATCGTTACCTTTATGTGATCTCTTAGCCCGTTCAAGAGACTAAATTGATTTCTCTCTAACATCCCTTAGCGAATAGGACTCCTTTCTTTCGAAGGACCGTTTCACCTTGCTAGTCACCAGAGCGTCGACAGTTATTTCTCTGCCATCAACTCTGCTCTCCCTTTCTCCATCATGGGACCTCTTAACCCTATCGCCGACCTCAACCGAATGCTCTCTCCCATGATCAAGAAAATACTTACCCTCATGACCAGGCCTCTTAACCCTATCACCTATCTCAACCGAGATTTCTCGACTGCCCTTCTCATATTTTTCATAAATATTTTTTCCTTTTGTACTCTGTCGAGCTCTGTAGCCATTTGCATCTCTGTAAGCATCTTTGTCCGTCTTTCTGTTTGAATCACTCATTTTTTTTTATAAACTTCTCATTCGAAATTCGAACTCTTGTTAGCACTGGTTGTGGTGTGGCCTGTAAATTTATAGGCAGCACCGCAAACCGGTGTGAGCCGAACGGCTCGAGCACATTGTGCGACAATTTTTTTCTTTATTTCTTTTAAATGGTTAATTTTAAGGTTATTTTAAATTCTAATCCACTAAAAGGCTTAATTATGGAAAAACAAGAAAAATACATGTACATTTGGCCATCGAGGAGGCATATTGGCTGAAGAATTTGCAAAATAAAATTTGCCCACCATTTTGCAAAAATTCAAGTTTGAGATTGATGGGCAATGCACCACAACAGTGCATGCAATGGGAGCACCGATGTCAGGGTGGCTTAGACAAGGATAAATTGCACCGGTTCTTGAGAGCTCTAGAGCACTGATAAAAGTGAAAAATGTGGTCTTTTTGCCGTAATTTTTTTTTATTTAACCCTTTTCTGGTGCACAGGTTTTAAAGGCACATAGGTGCGGTTGCTGAAGACCGCACCAAACGGTTTCTGTTTTGGCGCGGTGTTTTATGAGGCATCGGTGTGGAAGAGTTGTAAAGAACCGGTGCACTACGGTAATAAGAGGCACCGGGCGGGTGTGTACGGAGCGCACATTGTTCGGTGTGCAAATTTTTTGTGCGCACTGATGCTTTATCTTGTTGAATGCACCGGTGCGGTTTAGGATGATAAGCGCACCAGACGACAAACATTCACAAAAAATTCCGCCCGCCAACCTCCTTTAGTAACCTTCGCTAGAAACAGATATCTGGGGTATTTTTATAAGGGGTTCCTCAAAAACATCCGCTAGAGGGACTTTTCCTTGTAGTGTTTTGCTACAAAATAGAGTATTTACAAGCATAGTTAGCTCATGAATAGATGCATTGTTAAAACATAGTATTCAAGCATGAAGTAGTTAGAAGGTAACTAGCCATTTGGCTCAACAATGTGTGCTTAGATCAGTTTCCATTTCTACAAGTTTAATTCAACAATTTACTCTATGAATTTCACTTAGTTTAACTCTATTTATTTCTTTACCCTCATTGTGGATTTCCTATCTTGCAAATAGCCAGGTGTGTCCTTATGTTTTAGACTAGTTTATTTCTTGTTGATAGAGTAATGGTATTGAGTTATTTACAGTCTTAGGTTTCATTCAGAAGTGTGATAGACTTCATCCCCTAGAAGTAGCCCTAGCAGTAACAACCTTTCGTAGGAAAAAGAAGAGGATGGCATGAGTGGAATGCATCTGTTGTGTATATAACATTGTCACCTCCAAGTTTGTACAAACCCTAGGTTGATAAATTAAAGTAGAGCAGCCTATGGGAGTTGCAACACTTTTGGTGCAATACCAGGGCTCACCAACAAGCTCCAAGTTGGTGACGAAGTTTAGCTTCACATTAGCAAAGAGAGGCTTCAACGGAAAGTTAAAAAGCTAAAACCGATCTGTTATGGTCCTTTTAGAATTTTGGAAAAGATTGGTGAAAATGCCTTCAAGTTAGATTTTCCTTCATACATGCAAATTTACTTTGTTGTTAATGTTGAGAACTTGAGGTTGTATGAGCCTCCATTGATTGAAGATCATGGAGAACATGTTCAGATTCCTTCTATTGAACACTTTTCTCCTGAATACCTTGATGAGCTTCAGCAAGACACCATTCTTGACAGAAGAACAATCACATCAAAAAGAGGGAGTGTCGACTACCTTCGTGTGGGGCACAAAGGCACAAATCCTTCTACGGCCAAATGGATAGAGATTGGAAAGGTGAGGGACCTGTACCCTCATCTGTTGAACAATTTAAAGTGTATTTTGGGGTCCAAAAGATTTCAGTGGGGAGGAATGATCAGGTGCTAAAAATTATGCTCAAAAATCAAATTTGTCAGATCAGTGTGGAACCTGAATGACCATGTAGATCTCATCGTTTTGAATCCGGCGCAACTCATTTTGTGGAAAACCAACACCGTATGATCCTAGAAACATGTTCTACCCACATTGTCAAACATGCAAAATTTTGAAATTTTTTTTTGCAGGGACAACCCAGTCAACAGTCCGTATTGTTCATTGGGCATGCATAGTGGCAGGTTGACTTGTTCAAAGGGTTTTCTCCATCGAATGGGGTGATTCCAAGTGGCATGTTGTCATTGGTTTGTTAGTGGTAGAATTTTATTGGTTGGGCATGTGGACAACCACATGCTGCCACGTGGCCCTACTCGAGGCTGCCACGTGGCATCACGGGAGGCCACAAAATATTTGGTTAAGTATGAATGGAGTGAGTGGGGGTCGAAGCTGAGACCATAGAGAAAACAACAACCAACCTTACTATCGCGTCCTGCGCCATGGTTCTTAATAACCTATGGTTTTATTATATAATACGTGGTGCATTGGGGGAGGGGGCTAAGGTCTAGCCCTGACCCTGGTCACCGTTGGAGGCAGGACCATGGGCGAGAGGCTAGCCGCACGCCCCTGCTTGTAACCATAACCGTAACATATTACATTAACCATAGGGAATGTGACCACGTGAGTCGAGACCGCCAGTCGGAGCCTTAACCACCAGAGGAAATCATCAGCATTAACCACGACTCCGCCATATGTGCCCAGAACCAGAGTAAAGTCCGACGGTTAGCCCAACCGCCGGCACATATTTTAAAAACATTTTTATTAAACCATATTTTATATGGTTAACAATATGGTTTTTAGGCCTCATTGGGAAAATTAGCGTGGCAACAATTTCGCGTGATTTTCGGCAAAATAGGCACTCAGTTAGCTGGATTCCGAGAAAATTTGTAGGATTGTGCCAGATTTTGAGGAATTTGTGGAACGAATAGTGGAGAAACTAGGGAAAGTCATAACTTCTCTGGTTTTTGGCCAAATTTGAGGCAGAAAAGAGGTTAGACATGCATTTTTGGGCATTCTGGAGTTGATGGAACATGTTTCAGAGTTTTTTGAGAATTCTAAACACATGTAATCACACTTTTTAGCATAATATAAGAGGGCCAAGCCATTGGAAGCTGGACCAGGGAGACGTAGCTTAGGCAGGGTGAAATTCTTCATTATATTATGTTGTGTGATTTTTTATGGTGATGTTTATGTATGTTAGATGTTGTTGTTCATTGTTTTATTTGTGTTAATTTGCTTGTGTTATTCACATAAAAACACATAATAACTCATGTTAAACTTTCAATTAACCTCTCAATCCTCAAGCACTTTGTTTATATTCTGAATTGGATCTTAGCATAACAAAACTAATATTCCCATTCAAATCAATATAGTAGGACTATTATTGTTGTATTTGTGATGTATTTTGTTTAACTTACGCACATGCTTATGAACTATTTCGTTTGCATTTGTATGTATCTTGTTGGATGTGTGTTTATGTGTTAATCTGCCACCTTAACTTGTGGAAAACTCTGCTTGTTACTTCATGTGATGTATTTCCTCTTGTGTGTTCCTTCTAAGCTACATACTATTACAGGATTCTAAGGGGCACACTTCCTTTTCCCTTTCGTGTGTTGGAACCGTCATACGTTGCACTTGATTCTCTGTAGGGTCACACACTTTTTTCTCACCAAAGACACTGTGCACCACTTTACGCGTTTTGCAATCCAAGGTATATCATTAACACTCCATTGTTGGGAGTCATACTCCAAACTATGTGAGGTCTAGTTGAGACTTCATATAGGGAAGATCCCGTAAATGTTGACATGTCCAACACTGTCAACAAGATCATACATTTAAGTAAAAACATCTCCTTAAAAAGTAGAGAATTCCCAAAAATATAAAAGAATAAAGTTTATAGAAAATATAAGAAAACATTTTAGTAAAAAAGATATCTCATCAAATCATTCAAGTATAAACTTTATGTTACAATAATTAATACATTAAAACATCCATAAACCTATGGTATTAGGAAAAATCTCATATTAATAATAAAACAAATAAAAACTAAGTTTTCTATTTTAAAAACATCAAAATTCAAAAGATGAATAAACATTAAATGCCTAATGTTATGCTAAAGTGAGGTCTCAAAATATGACTAACAATGGCTAACAAATTTCAAGTGATATTTAAATGTTGAAAATGTATTTCAAGTGATATTTAAATGTTGAAAATGTATATGGTTATAGTTGTTTGTATAATGAGTGGGGTTGAAATTTCAATTTCAATTATTTTGGGCTTATCAAAGTAAAAGTTTGTTGAGGCTAACCAAAGTAAAAATTGGTTGAAGATTATTTATTTCAAATATTTATAATTTTATTTTATACTATTAATTAGATATAAAATTTAATATTTATATATAAATGAAAATTGAATTTATTTTAAAATATAAAATAAAAAATGTTATATTTAGTTAATTATTAAGTAAAATATAAAATAAAGAATGTTATATTCAGTTAATTATTAAATATAAGATTTTGAGTTAGTCTTTATGTGAAAAAATTTATTTTTAAATGATGTGATATTTTATAAATATTATTTAGATGATATGGTTTGTTTTGAATAATCAAAATAAAGTAAGTATATATTCTGAAAACACAACCAACCATAATTATCTTTATTAGTGATTAGAAAAAAAATTCACAAAACCTTATTTCTAAAATTTCAAACTATGATAAGTCCATATACAATCTAAAATAACAATCAATAAGATTCTCTCCTTTAATGATTTGCAAACTGAATTTGATTTTTTTTTTTTTTTTAAACCTTATTTCTAAAATTTCAAAGCAACAATCCAGATGCACTTAGATTTTGGTAGCGAAATAACGACTGGTTGCATATTGCAATCCAATGCCTTGCAGCAGTGCTAAGTAGATGGTTACTCTACATGTATGATGGAGTAATGTTGGCTAATTACATACATTTCTCTTTATATTATCCAATGCTGATCTATATAGGGGATGTGCTATTTAACAACATATCTGTATGATGTATGGAAATGTATTGTTTATATTTTTCAATAGACAAAGTTTTTTCTTTTTGAAAAAAAAAAAAGGTGGTGGATCTGGCCAGGGGTGAGTGTTTTTTTAGTGTCTAGTTTTCTAGATGGCCAAATGACATGAAACATGGAATACTTCTCATTGCTGTTGTAGTGGTTGTATTAGAGTATTTGAATGCAAAAGTAAATATGACAAAACCACTAGATGAATTGATTGAGTTGGCCCTGTTAGACTCCTATACCAATAGGTGTCATTTTTCATGATTGTCTTGATTGAACTATGGAATATGTTCAAACCTTTTTCTTGAGCAAAGGTGTTCCATATTCTTGAAAAACCAAAAAATCAAAAAATTTAAAAATGTAAAGAGGGTATACCCTAAAAGAAAAATCAAAGGGTAAGAAAAATAAATTGGTCAAGAAAATGAAAGAAATGAACCCCAAGCAAAAAATAGACCAAGGAAAGTGTGCAAATCCACCCATTCTTGGTGGCTTGGGATTTTTTTCGCACCATGTACTGGGCTTTCTGGCATGTGGCACACATCTGTTTGTATTGATAATTGTAAATTTTTTGGGGGGGAAGGGGGAAGTTTAGATATGATGGGCATAAATACTTTGAAAAAGAAAGACAGAAAAACGAAGTGAAGTTAAAGTGAGATGAGTGAGATGTTGCACCCAAATATTTTAAAGGTGAGGGATGTTTATTGAATTTCTTTTGTGACAAAATAACCAGGCTTCAAAATTTAAATGTTTGGTTGGGAATCTAATGAAGGGGATTAGATTAAACTTCTAATTTTCCTAGGAATTGGTAATGAAAGGGTAGTGGTTAAGCAATAATAATACCAAACAAAATAATTACGCCATGGAAACGATAATTTTATTACTACGGTTAAAAGATAATTTTATTCCCACGGTTAAAATAGTGTTCCAATTTAGTCTGAGCTATTTTGCAATACCATTGTCTGCCATGATGGAATATCTCTTCACAGAGAGAATGTTAAACATCTAAATGTCAAACTTCAAACTACAAGAACAATTTTCTTTTAATATGTAATAAAAAAAAATTGACAATCATAAATTTATTGAAAACGTAAATTCACAAGCATGAAAAACAAATAACCATCTTCAAATTTTCAATTAATTGACAAAATATATTTGAAATTCCAAGCCTGCGGAGATTCTTTTTTATATATATGGACAGGTCCTAATATTTTTTTATTTTTGGAGCTAAGAGACATAACTGAACAGTGCTCAGTACTTAGCGATTTCCAAAAAAATTGACAGATTTTACCAAAATCTAACTGAAAAATCCATTGGTTCCGAACCAATTTACTTTAGGCGAATTTAATATACATGAGGCACTGCAAAAGCTCTTGGTATGAGAATTAGTTGGACGAGACAGAAGAAGTGTACAACAGGAATGCGTGTCAGTGGCAGAAAGAAACCGTCTGAATTGTGCAATCATAATATTTTTATATTCGTAAAGGCCATTTGGCAGATGTGGCCGATTCGATTGCCAATAATTTAAGTCGTAGACGTTGCAATTTTTTATTGGGTCACTTTTACTTTATTAAGAATTTTTTGGAATCCTAAGTAATATAATTTTCATAAATTTAGTGTTGTATCTAATATTAAATTTATTTATACATTCAAAAATATATTTTAAAATTATTGAAAAAGTGTTTTTAGTGAAAATTGCATAATTTTTTTTAACAAATTTTAACTTTATTTACATTCAACGACCGGATTTGATTTCTTATTTAGTTCTGGTGATGAACCAGACTGGTTGGTTCGAAACGACATTGTTCATTGTAATGTGATTATTACCAAAAAATTTCTTCATAAATTTCAAATTATCTTGTGTGATTCATCAAGAAATAGTACTAAATAATTTGACACTGGTCAACTAAAATTTTTTATGTAATTTTTACAAAAAAAATTCTCAACATTCTTAATCTCTCAATATTCATATTATAAATCACATAAACTTGAATTTAGACATTTTAACATTATTATTTAAATTCATGATTTTGCCAAAAATTTAAGAAAAACACAAAAGAAAATTAATTGTTTCACTGCTACTCTAATCATAATACTTGTTTTAGTACATAATACTTGTTTTAGTACTTGAGTTTATATGGATGGTAGATTTGGGTATTAAATTTTCACCTATCAAAGTCAATAGTCAACAAAGAGATGTCCATTGGATAGATGGAATGTTGAAGGTATTAAGTTTATGTACTGTTTTAAAAGAACAGTGTTTTTTCTTTCATTGAAAAAAAACTAATTTAAAAATGTTGAAGTGTGCTTAAAAGTCTATTGAGTTGGATTGAATAATATACATCGTCATCATTTGTTAATTAATATATTGGACTTTGCTTAAGTTTGAAATTTGATTAATCTATTTAACATTGTTGTGTACAAATGTATTAAATTTAGAAATTTAGAGGATTCGAGGTTTTTGTTTTTTTTTATTCGAATATTGAAATTTCATTGTATCTTTTTTTTTAATTTCAAAATTGTAAATTTAATAAAAATTGGAAAAATAAACCCAAAATTATCCAAAAAATTAATTAAAAATTAAAATAATTATCATTATAAATTATTAATTTATATAATTTAAATATTTCAAAATAATAGTAATAAATTTCTTAAATTAAAAAAAAAAAACAACCCACCATAATAATTATTATGCCGAAGCCTTATATTGTTGGATTATGTTTTAGTGAAAATACTAGTTATAATAATAATAACCATAACAAAAACCTATATATATATTAGAGTTGGAATATGGTTTCACTAAGGAATTTATGCCTGGAGTATTTTCGAAAAGTGCCCATAGTCGCTTTATGCCTGGAGTATTTTCGATAGGTGCTCAGAGTCGCTCCTCGGAATGGACCGTTGGAATTTTTTGGACTTATCCCTATACGCAGTAGTTAGACCATAGCCGTGGGACTTTTACATTATTATAATGATAAAATGGGCCACTAATATATTATAATGTTATATGGAATGACGTAATGACCATTAACGGATATTTTTCAAATTAATGACAACATAACAAAGAGTGTAATTCTATATCTTGAGTTGTTTTACGTGAAAACAAAAACTAACATGAATTTCTGCTAGGTGAAAACAAAAACTGAAAATTTGTACTTGGACTATCTTCCACATACCAACGTGGAAGGGAGGGAACTATTTAATGCATAATCATCTAGCAACGTGAATTTTGTCTGCAATCCACTACATCTTCATTCACCATTGTCTTTGCATGATTTTTTGTACCATAATCATTTAATTTCAACTTTATATTTAAACCATAAACTAAAAGAATTCCATGACTAATTACGATAGAAAATTTATTTGAATACGAAGAAGATGACTAGCAAAACCAAGGAGAGTGAATTCCACTTAACTATAGATAGTTATGCTAAACTCCACTCTCTAGCTAGGTTATGATATCACTAGGAAAAGTAGAAACAATGGTTTAATGTCTCCACTCTACAAAAAAAATTCAACTAAGATAACTTCCACTTCCAAGTTTTGTTAAGGAAAGAGTAATTATAGGAACTCACATTACTTATCTTTCACAGCACAAAAGAGCTTTTTTCTCTATTTCTCACTCTAAGTATATTTTTCATGTGCTTTTCAAAGAAAACATAGAAAGGTCCAATTGATGTCATAATACTTCATGTAGATGTTCTTACTTTCCTATCTCTTTCACCAAGTATCTTAATCTATTTTCACGGATGTCTAATATACTAATATACTATGTTGCACAAGTTTCTGGAAGGAGGGAACGATGGGAACTTGTGTACGGTTGTCTGGAACGGCTAGAAGCCTATGTTGCACAAGTTTCTGGAAGGAGGGAACGATGGGAACTTGTGTACGGTTGTCTGGAACGGCTAGAAGCTTCTCTAAAATTTACAGGAAAAGTCTGATCCAGAGCGAGCGGTAATATATATATATATATATATATATATATATATATATATATATATATATATATATATATATATATATATATTAAAGATATTAAAAATTATTATCCAATGTTAAGGTCACCAACTTGGTGTATGAGACCCCCTTGTTTGTGGGACAAGGGACCCACCTCCACACAACGAGTTTACTACTAAGTTTATGAAGACATATATGATTTTGAACTTGTGACCTTTCAGGAGAAAACACTTGCTCTTAACCATTAGGCCCACTCAAGCTGTATGATCTATTCAATAATAATTAAAATTAGTTTAGAACCCCATTCAAGATTTAATGAAACATGTTTTATAATGCCTTTAATTAAAACTAACTAAATATGTGTACTTATTTTTATTTTTTTTAATAATAATAATATATATATATATATATATATATATATAGATATAGATAGATAGATATATATTATATAATAAACATTTTGTTTTTATTATAAAAGGGATAGATGTCCAATTTAAAATTAAACATGAAAAGAAATACGACAAAACAAAATTTTTAAATTTGATATTAAATATAAAATAATTTTAGTAATAAAAAATTAATTTCTTATTATACAAATATTTAGAGATTTAAACAACCATTATATTTTACAATCAAGAGATATTTAAGTAACTAATAAATTGAGCAATGAAAGGTTTATATCTTTATAAAGATTTAAGGAAACACATAATGCATGCATAAATTAATGACATATTGCATTTAAAAAATACCTATTTTAACAACACCATTTACATTTTTCAACTAAACTGTCAAGTCATGAAATATTCTTTTTTTTTTTCTAAGGTTAATCTATTAACAAAGGAAATAAAATTACAGCATGACCGAAGTCAAAACATTGCCCAGACTTATGGAAAATTTGACAAAAAATCAGAAAAGAGGACTACCCTCATAAAGGGAAACCGGCCATGAGCGTTTTCCAGATTGTTGCATTGCCCGTGCAGGGGTACCATCGTTTGATATCTTTGACGATTACATTGTTTACAAAATTCAAAAATAAAACTGAAGTCTAGCACAGTAAGATAAACAAAAACACGCCCAGTTAAGTGGGTCGCGAGGCATGAAATCCAAACCAGAGAGAAGCAGTTACTCGTCCGGCGGTTCTTTGACAATTCGGCACCATAATGCAGACATATCACCATCCTTCTTTAACAGGTCCATGGTGGGGGCGGCTTCAGACACGGAAGGTCCAGGATCTTCATGCGCCATCTCCACATCACGAGCCCTGCTAACCTGAGCCTCCTTGTCCTGCTCGCTCATGCCACCATGCCCCGCCTGAAGGTATGAAAGTTGGCCTTTCTCTGTGCTCAAACCCACAGGACGAGTGCTCTGATCCTCCACTTGGGTCTCTTCACGGAAAACCACGGTGATTGAAGCATTACCGTGAGGGTGGATCAGGGAGAAATTAAAGGAAAAATGCGTCGTGCCACCATGGGAGAAGGCATAGCAGTGGGGAAATGAGGAGCCGGGGAGCCCATATGGTGGCCAGAACCTAGACCTCGACCCCTCCCACTTCTGGTGTTAGGATATCGGCCTGCGTAATAATCACTAGAGTGGGAAGATGACTCGGTTGAGGGGCTAGAGGGAGCACGCAGGGGTTGGCTTTTGGTGCTACCCCTACGGCAACGCATCCTTTGACGCAGGCGAGGCATGGGCGTAGTCTCAGTAGAGGGCGCAAGACGAGGTGGAGAAGGAGGATTAACGGAGGAATGAGAAATGGGAAAATTCCAAGAAACCGAGGAAGACAGACAAAGGCCAGAACGAGAGAAATGCAAATTTTCACCAAGGTCTAAGCAACAATTCAACTGGCTTCTCCTACCCGTCATAGTGCGCAGGTTGGGTAACCCAGCAACCGGAGAGCATCTGCAGTTCATCGGTTGCGTCTCTTCTAAGAAACCAGAGCGAAACTCCATTTTATCGACCTGATTGCTGAGGCATCGAAGAACGCCCATCATAAATCTCTCATTGATGAGAGCCGAAGGCCGAAGCATATTGGAGCATGCGGAATCGCAAACAGGAGTGGAGGTCGGATCTTGAACGACGTCAAAACTTAATGCCATAGATATGAAAAAAGTGGAACTTAAATGCAGTCTGCTAGCCATGACATAGGTGGGCAGGTGTCTCCACACTTCGCCACACCCATGTCGCATCGCCTTAATCGCCAACCAGTTCACCCGCATCCAGGAGGTCATGAAATATTCTTGAAGGATTTGATGAGAATGCTTTAAAATTCAGATGGAACCCACTCACTTTTTTATGAGCGTCAACTTCTTTTTTTACAAGTACTAGTGTGCAAAAAGTATAGAATAAAAGACGCAGATATATGCATACTATCCATCGATTTCCAAACAATGCATGGTCAAGACACTCATACAATATGAAAATGCTTTAAAGTTAATATGAGATCGAGGAAATATGGAGTATCATTACTTTATTATAAAAGCAAGTCCCCAAAAATATCAACAGTGAGCAGGAATTGCAGGTTCGCTGCACTCTCCATTGGTCCGACAAAAAAATGAAAAAAGAGAGTGTGAACTATGCAAATATATGTAACAGTTTCCACTTCATGTATGCATTATGTGTTTCCATTTCTGTTTACCCCACAAACACTCCGCCTAGAAATAAATTTTAGAAATTCAGTTGTCCAATTACGTGGAACTTGGGGGGGTTTATATATCACTTAAGGAGTGTGGTCGTTCCCAGTGGTGGGAACACTGAAAACACCATTCCCGTTTTCCTGGATTAGACTATTTCACATGCCGGAAACGTCCCATCACTCCTATTGCCTCTCCATTGGAAAATAGAACGTTTCCTTCCTGTTCCGACGCTCCCTGGAATGCAGTAATCTCTAGGACGGGTTCCCTACATGTAAGGAGCAGTTCTCGTATAACTAAGCTAATATATATACTCATGACACCTTATTTTTTCTCTTTTTTTCACTTTTTCTACTCTTCTCTTCTCTAAAGCACCTATTTTTCTTCCTTTCTCTCAACCTCTTTCCTCATCTTTATTTTCTATGTATTCCCCTTACAAAAAGTGCCCCCCCCCCCCCCAAAATTAATTCTTCCTATTCCAAGGATGTAAGAAAGAAACCTTGCTAAATATAGGAGTTATGGATTAATTGTAGGAATTGGTTTTCTACATTATTCATAACTTAAATAAGGTGAAGATAATAAATTAGGCTAGGTAAAGGAATAGTAAAAAAATTTCTTAGACCCCTTTACATTTACCCACTTGTGGTATCATAGCCCCTATAGCTGCTCATGTTTGTTGGTTTTTGTCATCATTGTAGGTTTTAACCCTATACAATCAATTGTTGCAAACATATTCTTAATAAAATAGAAAACATGCAATGGAAAATGCACACATTAACATAGATCTTTTATTTTGGAAACCCAAATCGAGAAAAGTAGCAAGTGTTTTTCTCAATATTTTCTTTGATATGTATATATATATATATATATATATATAAAATTACGGAGCCATCCATGAACTACAAATACATTTACCTTGGATTAGGGTACATTAATACTTCCTTAATTGAAACTACAGAGCCATGGGGAAAATTACCATGTGCCACAAAACCATTTTTTAGCAAAAATCGTTTTCCAAAAATAGACTCAAAAAGTGCCCATTTTTTTTTCAAAGGCACTGCCTTGAACCCCCGAGTAGGAGAGGATTCTCCCCCCTACACCCCCCTTGTGACCCCTTTGTTGTACTTAGTACAATTTACATCATGTGAATATGGTCACGCAAAGAATATAACACATAGACAACATACTTCCACATGCTGTTTTCTTTGCACATAGGGAGTTGTAGGAGTAGATGTTTAGCAATCGAAGGAAATAATTCCCTTTGCTTCTCTACACGAAGAGAACTCCTTAGTGCTTGCATATTTTGTTAATGAATTTGTAAAATTCTTTAAAGGGTCCATTTTTTCCAACAACACCTTATTTTCTTCAATCGTATCTCTTACAAACTGATACTGAACAACAATATGCTTTGTCTTCAAATGATAAACTAGGTTCTTCACTAGGAATATTACACTCTAACTGTCACAATATTTCCCTACAACTTGTTGTACCAATTCAATATATAAACACAATATTTTTAACCATACTACTTCCTTTCTTGCATTAGTGGCTACCATGTATTTAGCTTATGTAGTCATTAGGGAAATTTGAGGTCTAAAATGGGCCTCCTAAGAAAAATGTACAACCAAAATAAAATTTATAAGAACCAAGAGGATTCAAGATGATGATGTCAACCATGGGGGATGATTCACCATTTTTTAAGTAAAAGGGAAAAAATATTAAAAAATAATAAAATAATAAAACTATTTTTTCAACTCGTATTTTCAACTTATCTCCCAAAATTTTTACTCAAATTTCAAGCGGGAGTACTCATTGGATGCAAAATTTAATTCCTCATCCAACGAGTACCCATGTTGCATACTTTCGATGGACCCTACTACGTGAAAAATGATAAATACATGAAAAAACGTGGTTGCAATCACGTTTTTCATGTATTTCTCATTTTTCGTGTATCAGGGTCCATCGAAAGTATGCAACATGGGTACTCCTTGGATGAGGAATTAAATTGTGCATCCAACGAGTACTCCCACTCAAAATTTTAGTAAAAAATTTGGGAGATAAGTTTAAATACGAGTTGAAACAATAGTTTTTTCTTTTTTCCCTCTAAGATTTGATGATGTCATCAAATCTTATTTGATTTTTTCCACTATTATTTTATAATTTCCTTAGGAGACCCATTTTAGACCTCGAAATTCCCCTAATGTGAGAGTGCCATTATAGATTGTCTCTTTCTCATCGAACTAATTTCTCCTCCAAATAGGTTAAATTCATACCCGCTTGTATATTTTTTCGATCTATATCTCCGGCCCAATCTGCATCAATAAATCTATGTATTTCCAACACTATGTCCAAACCTAATCTTCCTTGGAAGCATAATCCATATCACATAGTTCCATGCAAATACGTGATAACCCTCTTTACTACTATCCATTTCTCCTTCCTTATATTTGACATATACCTTCTTAATACTCCCACTGCATGAGCAATGTCTAGACTAGTATAGACCACTACAATCATTAAGCTTCAAACAAAAGTATCATATGGAACAAGGGACATGTTCTCTTCTTCTTCCCCTATATTGATAAATTTACACCTGTAGGAATAGACTCCTTTATATGTTTGCATTCCAACAAATTAAACCTCTACAATATAGTCTTGACATACTTCCTCTAACTTAAACATTTTTTTTTGTTTACTTAATCTCCTCTAATTTCCATGCCCAAGATGAAATTTGTAGCACCAAAATCCTTCATTTCAAATTTAGAGGACAATTGAGTGTTCACTTCCTTGATGATTTCCCTATCATTCCCAATCAATAACATCTCATCCAAATGCAAGATAAAATAAATAATATGATCATGAAGATGTTATTCTTTAGAGTATAATTCATCATCCTTCAATTCAAACTCCATATTTTATGGTTCTTTCTCCCTTGGTAGGACTTCCTTTTTGACAACATGTTTGGATTCTCTAAATATTACATCTCGACTATAGCCTAACTTCGTAGTTTCTAGGTTTCATAGCTTATAACCTTTTAGACCATATTTATATCCAATAAAGATACACTTTTTTAGATTTTTTATTTAGCTTACTTGTATTCTCATTTGGAACATATACATATACATAATAGCTAAATACCCTAAGATGTTTAAAAGAAGGATTCTTACTAGTCCATACCTCATGTGGATTCTTATCTTCCAACATTAATTATGATGATCTATTTACTAGGTAAGGATTCTTACTATTCCATATCTCATGTGGAGTCTTATCATCTGACACTAATCACACACTAATGAGGGTGATCTATTTACTAGATAGCACGTAATATCTATAACCTCTACCTAGAATTCCTATCTTAAATTGTGACCATTGAGCATTCTCCTTACTTTTATATATCAATGTCCCATTCATCCTTTAAACGAATCCATTTTGTTGAGGTGTGTATGGAGTATTATATTGTCTTACTATATTACACTTCTTATAGAATTCTTAAAATTCATTCTCGTAGAATTATCCACTATTATTTTTTTGATTTTCCACAAGAGACTCGACTCTTGGAATTTGTTAAATACTTCAAATTTCTTATTGAGGAAATAAATTTGTGCATTCATTGAGAAGTCATAAATAAATTAGACATAGTACATAGATTTACCCAGTGATGGAACTAACATAGGTCCAAACACATCACTCTACACCAGGTGTAATATTCCTTATAGCCTCATAGAACCAAAGCATAATCTTACCCGATTATGCTTCCCATATAAAAAATGTTCACAAAAATAAAAATCTAGAGAGAAAGAAAACATACCTTCTACCATACCATTACCATGTAGTACTTGAAGGTTCTTCTCTTCGATACGTCCCGGTCTCTTATGCCACAACATAATCTTTTCTCTTGAGGCTATAAGAGTTTATATTTCTTCTACTTCACTCTTAGAAATAATGGAACTGTTGCACCCATCACTAATAGTGATTCACAAAAACTTATACATATTTCCAATCCAAACTCCCCTTAGTAATGCCATTTCCCCCCAAACCATCCTCCAAGTATCCTTCTCAAACATTTTTTTTACCCCTGTATCACTCATCACACTTACAAATATAAACAAATTGGTCAATATTAGAATGTGTAAAACATAAGGGAGTGTTATAATTATTCTACCCATGAGCTTCAACTTGAATTTTCCTCATCATATGATTATAGTTGTAGAGTATTCTCCTAAGAAAACATCGTCACCATCATATATTTCATACTTGTAGGACCACTCCCTTTGAGGAGACATATGAAATGATGTCCATGGGTCAACCAACCATGTGTCCTTATCTACATGTGTATTTGAAGAAGCAAAGTGAAAATCCCGTCCATCCGAGGAAGTTTTTGCTTCTGCAGAAGGAGCATCTTCACATCATTTTCCTTTCTCAATAATTTTGTATCTACAATCTTTATTATAATTTCATTCTTTTCAACATCTCCAACATACCTTTACAAAATTTCCTATAAATTAATATCTTCCTCTAGATTTATATCTCCCACTCGAGAACTTATTTTTGTTTCTATTTTAGGAGTCCCTTGTTATAAATAAATAATAAACATTCTAGCTTTCCATGTTTTTCTATCTCATCTCCTACAATAACTAGGATGAGACTATTTCATCAAAGCCTTAAGTAGTTTATTTACTACCTATGGCAACAACTAACTTATTTGATTATTTTGGTAAATAACATAATAAATTGGTACACTTATCCACATTTGAAATATTAATATCAACAAATAATAACTGACTTACCATAGTATTGAAGGAATTCAAAATCTCTATTTCCAAGTCTCCATCCTTCATATTTAGGTTATACAACTAAGTTTATAGGAAACATTTGTTCCCTAGAGACTTAGACTAATATAAAGCCCCTAATTTGTTTCCTGTAAAGGCTGATACGAAGCCCCCTAACTTGTTCCACAAATCCTTTGTTTTAGCTTCACCCAAAACATTCAATAATAATAAATCTAAGAGACACTATCGTATTTTTCTCTTTGCCTTTTTATCTAAATTAGTCCAATCTTTTGTTGACGTCATCATTGGTGCAAAAATTATATCCATAATGATCCATTGATCTCTCTCCACCAAAAACTATTCCATTTTGAGCTTCCAAAACTCAAAATGTTGCCCATTGAACTTTTCGACCTCTACCTTTGAAATATTCTTTATTTCCTTCCACTACAAGAATCAATTCCATATATTTCCCACTATAAAAGGGTCTACCATAGGCCTGAGAAAAATGCCTTAGCCACAAAGGATTCCCCTTGAAGCCAAAATTGCTTTGATACCAAATGTAGGTTTTAACCTTGTAGAATTAATTGATAGGAACAATTTCTTAATAAAATAGAAAAGATGCAATGGAAAAGACACACATTAACATAAATATTTTATCTCAAAAATACAAACCAAGAAAAACCACAATTTTTTTCTAATAAATTCTTTTGTACAACATTAAAATATAATATACATATCCCGCAATATCCATGAACTACCAATCCATTTACATTGGATTACAATACGATTTTAATTCATTAATCAAAACTATAAAATCATAAAAAAACCACCATGTGCCACAAAATTTCCTTTTAGATAAAAATGTGTGCCAAAAACACAAAAGATACCCATTTTTTCCATTTTTTAATTTGTTATTTTTATGGGGGAATGCTTCCCCTAAACCCTCAATCCAAGGGCCTCCTTCCCCCTTGCAACCCCCTCGAAATGTGCTTGGCACAATTTACATCGCATGATAATAGTCATGTAAAGAATATAACACAGACCCTACAACGTCATTTTATTAACTACAAAAGTAAAATATTACAATATTTACAACACTATGGTATATCTACCTCATGATGATTAGTATATTAGAAAACAAAAATCTCCAAACATAATTTTAAACAAATTTAATTACAACTTTTCCAAGGAGATAAATTGGGATGTTACACACGATTCCATGTAGGGAAGGCACAATAAGGTTCCACGTCAAATAAAAGCAAGCCTTGATGGCATGAAAATACTCAGGAGGCATGCTGAGTGTATGTTGAGGTTGCATGATGAGTTGGACAAGTAAGAAAGTCCACATATTTGGATGTTTTAAGAAAGGGTAGATCTAGATATTTCGAAATATAGATCCAGAAATCATCATAAAAAATAATCCTTGATCCTAGATGCCACATAGGAGACTTGAAACCTTAGTGCTCATTGGAAAGAGGAAATCCTTAGATTTATATGTTGAGTGGTAAGTAAAAAAATTCTAGATGTCAAAGGGTGTAAAATATTCTGGACTTCAGGTTGTAGGTAAAAATTTGAGTATTACAGAAGGTAGGATATGATTGGGCCATTAAAAATATTGGTCGTCATAAGGTATATGTTTTCCTAGAGTTGGTGACATCTCATTTGGAATTTAGGGTTTTCATAAAATGTCATTTTTAAAGAAAACATAGATTTTTCTAGTTCTGGATTGAGAGTTCCATAACAGGGTTCTAACATTATTTTATCATATAATGAAGATATGGAGGTCATTAATTTGAAATTGCTGTCTATCAAGGTTCTGACATCAAAACGTTTGGAAAAACATATGGATATAGATAAATAGGAATTCTATATTAATGACCTGCATGTTTTCATTAGATTATAGAATGATCAATGAGTAAATAAAGCTTTTAAGTGATGTAAAATTTTGCACGTCTTGATTAAAGGCACAAATAAAGGATTTATTCAAGCTCAAATAAAATTTAGGGTTTCTAATGAAATTAGGGGCTTTTACATACACATACAAATTAACCATATTGTTGGGAAAGTAAAAAATTAGGGTTTCCACCTAATGGCATGCAAAAAGTTTTGGGTTGCCAATACTAAGAGGGGGGGTGAATTAATATTGTGTTTTGGATTACCTAATTAAAAATTTTCCCCTTTTATTTCACATTAACCGAATCATGCATTATTCAACCAAAAACACATATAAATAACACATACATAATCATAAACATAAGCAGTAATCATCACAAGCACAAGTAATCATGAGCTACAGCAAATCAACAAATGCAAAACTCGACACCATATGTAAGGTGGAAACCATTCCAGGAGAAAAACCATCATCCACTTTGTTGTTCTTCCTTTATTATTCTATTATCAAAATCTCTTTTTACATCATATTCACTGGCAACCACTAGTGCGCAAGCCACAACTTGATAATAATGCAAGTAACTACTTACTCCAAGCCACTACCTGACGGAAGTCACCACTTCCTGAAATTTTGTTAGGTCCCTATATTACTAGTGTAGTCCCTTATTGTGTTAGTGTAGCCCCCTTATTGTTATTTTTATACCCTTTTAGTCCCCATATTGTTATTATTGTGCCCCATAAAACCCCACTATTTTTATTTTTTTACCCTTACATTATTATTGTTAGGTCGGCTAGGATTATATTATGACCCCATGGACTCCTATATATATAAAGGAAGTTTTTTCATTTGAATCATCCAAGAATTTTTCATTTTTTTAATGTAAAATAGGTTTCCCCCTCGAAGTGGCTTATTTATAAGGCATTGATCTCTCTTTTTTTCTATTTTTGGAGCTGGTTTCATAGCATTTGGTATTAGAGCTTTGGATTATAGAGTTTCGTTGCTTCAACAAGTCATCGTGGAATTTTCACTATAACTTGTTTTATACGAAGGTTCTAAAGCTAAAAAAAACCCATTTGCGATGATATCCTGAGGAACGTGGTGTAAAAATTTCAGATCTTGGTTCGCAATATTTTCGGAGATATGATCTATGGAATTTAGGGTTTTTGTAGGCTCCTGAATTTCATCTCAAAGAGGTGACCTTGGAAAAATTGTCGTAACTCTCTCTCTGAGCATCGAATTGGAATTTTGTAAAAGGTGGCTGAAATTACACGGATTGTAGTTTCTTGTGTATCAATTTCAGAGCCAAAGGAGGAAAGATCAACATAGCAACAAAAGAAGTTCTGAAGTAGTCACCGAAACAATAACTTGACAACTACGAAATCAATCAATTTCAGAGTATCTTAGGAAGTGGAAGAACTTATCTTTTAAAAATTCCCCATGGGAGGATGAGAATTTTATATAGAAGCATCAAGAAATAATCAAGCATTGAGGACAACACTTGTTTGAAGGAGAGGGGCATGTTAGGTCCCTATATTACTAGTTAGTCCCTTATTGTGTTAGTGTAGCCCCCTTATTGTTATTTTTATACCCTTGTAGTCCCATATTGTTATTATTATGCCCCATAAAATCCCATTATTTATATTATTGTATCCTTACATTATTATTGTTAGGTCAGCTAGGATTATATTGTGACCCCATGGACTCCTATATATAGAAAGGAGGTTTTTTCATTTGAATCATCCAAGAATTTTTCTTGACGAGATAAACCTTATATATATGCTATTACGCAATGAACATGCTGAATATAACATAAAGAGAGTCTATATCCAGAAAATATATAGTCCAGCCACATAACCCTCGAGAGAGCACAACCCATACCACTCACCTGGGAATAATGGTATAAGGAAAAGCAAGTTTGAATCTGGTTCAGGCCAGAACGCTCCATACATGCAAATGATCAAGCATAGGAATAGGAATAATCACTCCATAAAGCCATCACACTTATGAGTATAGCACGCCCTATTGTCCAAGGATAATCATGGATGAACGCTAACGCTACGAAAGAAAGGAAGGATAATCATGGATGAAAACTAACTCCACAAGGCGAAGGATGT
Source organism: Pinus albicaulis (assembly GCA_034641835.2). Taxonomy (NCBI): domain Eukaryota; kingdom Viridiplantae; phylum Streptophyta; class Pinopsida; order Pinales; family Pinaceae; genus Pinus; species Pinus albicaulis. The sequence continues at coordinate 629,452,327 of CM076571.1, forward strand.
TGGTGGCAGGCAGAATGCTCAGTCACCCAAAGGAAAGGGATTCCATTGCATAGTATATTACCTAAGGTTATCCCCAGGCATAGCAGTCTATCTACACTGGCATAGCAGTCAGGTTGAATAAGTAAGGAATCAGGCACTCCCCCTCCCCCACCCATTGAATCGAATGACATGGAATGATGGAATGAATTTATTGGTATAGAAATAGTTATTGAGATTGAAATGAAATAGTGATTGAGATAAAAATAGTTAGAATAGAAACAACACTCACCAATCAACACTCACACTGATCTACCCGCCATGTAGAAGCAGTCTCTCTCGCCAAACAGTTATGGAAGGATACACCGTAGTTATGGAAGGATAAGGAGAAGGAAAAGGAGAAGCAGTATTACTCCAAGCACTATTGCAGGAGAAGGAGTAGTTTTTTCTGGCAGGTCGGATAAGTTCAAGCAGGATTACGCCAAGCACTTCGTCTACTCTCACTCCACCGACTCACTCACACTTACCTACCCACACTTACTAACTTACCAAACTAACACTTCCCAACCTACCACTTACATTGCCTTGCCTAATGAAAAGGCCCTAAATTTAGGGGCTCGATAAAAAAATCCCACTCATTCCCCTGCCATTATTTAATAAAGACCATGAATACGAGTCGTCTCCTACTTGCTAGCTTGCTTGAAGTACGGTGCCAGTATTACCAAATCTATCTTATTTATTAGATTGTTTGATCCTTTTGTATAATTGCTACTTCTTTCTTTATTTATTTAGTTAGTTAGCCTACGATAGATCATGACATCTCATACGTTTTCCTCATATTTTTTCTTTGAGTTCAACTGATAATACCCACCTTAGCCTCCTTATTATTTACCTATTTAGTTTTTAGTTTATTTTATATAAGATATAACTCCCATAACTATTTTAACCTTACCCATTTGAGTTATTTGAATAGATATAATTCCTTCTATTCCTAATGCTAGTGGTAGTGATCTCCTAAACCTCATCAACCAATAATGTAATGAGATAATGTGATTCCTCATTTCCTGAGCTGAGATGAGTTGGATGAGACGCCACTTTATTAATCTCAAATGCAGTTTATGGATCATTTGGGTAGCCCAACGATAGATGGAATTACTGGGGCGCTATTCTGTTACGTTTTATTAATTAAATTCCAATATCCAATATCTTTAGCCATAATGAGCTCTATAACTATATCTCAACGGAAAAGATATATGATATCTCTTTCAAGCTCTTTTCCTTAAAGAGAAAAAATAGGGTCAAATTGTTGGGGTATAAAAAATAGCTAAGTTAAGAGGGGATAATAATTCCAATCATGGGAGTTAGGAGTTAGGAGCCAGATTCATGAGATACGCCTTTCACATTATTATTAATTCATGATCCACACACTAACGCTATGTTCCTTGTTGTTTCTGGAGTTTGATTGAGTTAATGAGTGATTAATAAGATTGATATAGATGGGAATAAGAATTACGTAACCACCAACTGAGCCCTTGACGTAACCATGAGCCCCTTTGTCGTTACCATAACACCCAAGAATGTAGAAATTTAATACAAAATATGTATTGCCTCGATTATCCTGATCTAACAATTATATGCCACTGTTAAATACATAATCTCTTCTACAAAATATTTGTGGCATTTAAAACACAATCGTCAATAGCAATATCATGAAGAAAGATCAATCACACATAACACAGATAATTTACCGGGAAAACATAAAGTTAAAAACCCCACTATCATATATTATGTATATATCATGGATCATGAAACAATCTCATACAAAGTTCCAATCCAAGATCTCTCAGTACAATATACAATCGTCTCACATTGTCATACAAAAATTGGCAAGTTCCTTATCCAATTTACTGCCTCTAGACAACCTGCCTCCACTGCGCAATCCATGATGGTCAAGAACCCCTGAATGAATTATTCTTGCATGCCTTGATTACGCAATCCTCATAGGCACATCCAATGTGTGTGTGGTTGCATGTGTGCAACCGATAATCACAACTGATAGTAAATATTTCCCTTTCACCTACATCTCAATTCGGTCTCCACTGGATCTGACATGCATGTAGTTAATAGTAGTAAATCTTCAGTTGCATGTGAGACCACTAAATGTGAATTAATTAATAATTAATTCACTTTATCTCTCACTAGTGTATCTTCAGTTACAACTAGCACAACTGAGTTTAACACACTTAACTAAGTTAAACTACTTTACAACTTTCATAATTTCACTTCCAACTCTGTTACAACTTCGAATCACTCAGTTACAACTAAGTCCACTTGTATGTCCCACCAACTACGCACTCAACTCGAAATTCCTATAGCTAACTGATTTTCCGCTTCAGTTAACTATTTCCAAGTGCTCATTGAGAATAGATTATTGTTTATTTTCCAACTAATATTAAGGGATAATAATAGCTGACATGCATCTATAAATAGACATGCAATCTATAAATAGAACTTGCACACACATCTATAAATATACCTCATCTATAAATAGAATTGTATCATGCATCTATAAATAGACATCCACCTAAAAATAGCCTGAGGCTCCATCCTATTGTAGGTGCATAATTTTCACTAGGATATTCTTGTTGAATCTCAACACTCCCTCTAAACAAGAAAGGGATTATCCTTCACCCCGATCCTATCTCTATGGTATTCGAATTTTCTCCTGGTGAGTGCCTTCGTTAGAATATCTGCATCCTAATATTCTGTAGGAATCTACTGAAGAAACATGATCTTCCTCTTCACACAATATCTAATATGTTGATACCGGATATCTATATGCTTAGATCTATCATGAAACACATGATTAATCGAAAATTTAATGCAACTCTGATTATAACAATGAATCACTGTTGGATCTAAATGAGAACCAAACAAACCAAACAAGATCTTTCTCATCCAGATAGCCTCACATGCAGCTTGAATTTTTTCCATGTATTCCGCTTCCACTGAATTGAGTGCCACAGATCTCTGCTTCTTGCTGTACCAAGAAACAACAATAGATACAATGCTAAAGATCCCCCCTGATGTGCTCTTTTTGTTTGAGTGTTGCCTAACCAATCTGCATCCGTGAAGCCATGCAACTTCACCTCATTTTTCTGTCTGTACCATAAGCCATACTCAGATGTGCCCCTCAGGTATCTCAGGACATGCTTTCCCACCTTCCAAAAGAGCTTGGTAGGCTTAACCATCGCTTGACTTAGCTGTTTAACTGCATATGTACAGTCTCGTGTTCACTAGATACATTAGCAAACCCACTAATTGTAGATAGACAATAGCATCCACTACCTCTCTAGTTGTAGCATCCTATTTCCTCCAGTTTCCTGGAAGAGGAGTATCCATGGGTTTTCATCCCTCCATGTGAAAATTACATAGTATCTCCCTTGCATACTTGCCTTGAGACACAAAAATTTCACCATCCCGCTCCCATATTTCCAATCCAAGGAAATAATGAAGGAGACCCATATCCTTCATCTCGAAGTCCTTTGCTAGGTCCTCCTTGCATGAGTGTATCAGCTGCTCATCACCAGTCAATATTAAATCATCAGCATAAGGAACAATGATTAAAATCTTACCCTCCACCACTATTTGGTATAGGTTTGCATCTGCCTCACTTTTGGTGAAGCCCAATCTAGTGAAATAGTTGTTAGTGTGAATTCTAATCGCAAGCGTACGGAAAAATATCATTTAGTTGTGCATAAAAAACAACCATAACATCAAATATGGCTGCCAAATTCCTTATATTTGGAGTTATTTGACCAACATAAATGCTACAAAATCCATATCTATGTAGTTAAAGACATCAAACAAAAAATAAAAGCAAGAGTTGCTCTATGCATCCAATAGACAAGACAATAATATTTTTAAATAATTTTGTATTTATGACACTTGGGAAGGGAACATGGAAAGATGTTACCAGTCCCCCTCAATGGGATGGGTTCTTGTATGTCCTCAGCGCTTTAGATCTAAGATCTCTCTCTCTTGATGGTGTAGAAAACCCAGACAAAAAATAGAACTCTAGGGGAGTTCACAAGTAAAAAGATAGAAAAATATGACAATGATGGAGGATCAAAGTCAGACCAAAAGTATAGATCCAAAGTGATCTTTAGGCAACAAAATTTAGTGAATGAATGGAAAAACCCTTCTATTTATAACAAAATATTGAGTTAGTCTAGATATTGGTGCATAATTAAAATATTATTAACCAAATCTAGATCCAACTTTTATGGAATATTTTATTATTTTTGTTGGAGGGAAAAAGAATTTGAATTTGGTCAAACCCCTTTATTTGTAAATAATAAATAAATAAATGATTTATTTATTATTTTAAGAATGTGGTTGAGTAATAATTAAATAAATAGTGATTTATTCAATTATTTATAAATGATTTATTCAAATTTAACAAGGAATATTATTTAAGTAATGTTTTAAATAATTATTCCTCGAAAATAATAAGATAAATAATGATTTATATAATTAATTTTCTTGTTTTGGGTTAAATATGACCAAGAATATTAATTAAACTATTGTTTAATTAATTATCCTTTGAGGAAAATCAAACAAATAAGGATTTATTCAATATTTCCTCATGGGGTTTCATGTTTAGACCATAAACAACTTAATAAATTATGGATTACTAAGTTATTTTTCATAGTGAAAGCAATTTTACTAGGGTAAAATTGGTCTTACATGGTGTACTTTGTTCCATCTAATAGTAACAGGTTAGATGACCAAAAATTGGTGTAACAGATTGCCCCCCAACATGCGAGCATTAGGAGCTAATCATATGACTGAAGTACGTTGTAAGAACTCAATCACTAGACACCGAAGGGGGGGTTAGAGAGAGAGAAATATAAGGTAGACTAAAGAGCGAGAGGACACAACCCTGAGGAGGTGAAACTTACAGGTGTGATGAGTCTCTTTTATGAGAGAGTACCTATTCTACATGAGGCAGGGGAGACATACCTATGCCTTTCGAGATAACAAATTACAAAGAATAATGCGTCCAGTAAACAAGGGACTGAACTATATAGTACATGTTGGCATAAACATGGGCCAGATAAAGACATGATAATGGATCCCACATACATACTGTGCCTGGGACAATAGCAAAGACTTATACAATAATATCTGAGTACATGAGATATAAGTACAACCAAAGAGGCCCTGTAAAATAGGAAAGGGCTATGGAAATATGAATGATACATGCAAACTAAAAGGCGATGCAAGCGGCTGATGCTAGAAACATCAAATATATGGAGCTGCATCCAAGGCTGTAATAGAGAGGTCATCTGGGCATGTGGGGGGCTACCTGAAGGGCCACCCCCTCATGAGGTCTGAAACATCTCCCACACACCCGTGAATCAATGGTACAATCTGTTGCATCATTGAACCATCAAGTATACGGATCTCGGTCAGGTCGTAAGTAGCTAGAGCTAAGAAACAATCAATTCAAAGGGAAATAATGAGTCCCTTTGCCTGATTTGAGGCACCGAACAAAAGTGGAAGCTGGAACCAAGGTACACCGCCCTCTAGACCTGTCTTCTGGAATGAATAAGTTGATGTCAACATAAGGAGGTCTGCCATAGGTGAGGCAATAAGGGATCCTCAACTAAGGCATGAGAGATAATAGTAGAGCGACTCATAGGTTGACACCAGGGATAATGGTGGAATGGGGGGTACCGAGTAGCAAGCTGACGACTTTCCTTGTTAGACTATAAAGGGCATGGATGACCTGGCAGCTACTGACACAATACCAAAGGGGATAGGGGATAGTATGAATGAAGGCCAAAATGTGCAACACGAGAGAGGAACGAAGCAATGAAGGATGGAGGACTATAGCAGGATAAAAATGGACTCGAGATAGACTCCATGGATGTGATGGTGACTCAACTCGGATACTCTAAACAAGGGCGACTCAATGATGTTGCCACGTAGAACAGGCCCGGTGGGGACCATAAAAACATGAGTACAAGATGGTTACTCATGACGAAAATCAACACGAGTGTGAACAAGTATGAAGGCAAAGTGGTGCCCCAAGTACAAGTGTTGCAAGTGAATAAATTCAATTTTGAGGAGTGGTGAAGTGACCCTTCTTGGAAAAATGTGTCCGAGTGAAGTATCAAATCACAAAAAACTAAAGGATACCCGTTTGAGAGCTCAATGAGAGCTTTCCAACTGTGCTGGTGGTTTGTCAAACTGAGCTACAGTTTGGTCGCAATTGGCGAAAGAAAAATTTGTGGTTTCTCTTTTAATAAGGCATTTTCCCTACAATTTGATTCATTTGTAAGTGTAGTTGTCGTGAATGTAGAGAGGAGAAAAGGCTCTAAATCTTGCAGCGATCGTAGCGGACAAACTAACCGTTGGAATCGAGATCTGTCAGTTGCAGGTAAGAGGCCTAATCATACTCTTTCAATTTAGGGGATTAAAGTTTCAGATTAGGCACCCAGAGCCCAGGAATAGGTCAAGTCACACTTTTTGGGGTCTGTTCTAAAACTTGGGTAGCAGGTACAAGGTAGAAAACTGTGACTTGTCCCAGGAAATGACCTGAAAAGTGAGACCTGTTAGAGAAAGGGGATTTAAATGTTGTTTTTGCCTAAGATCTAGGATTTTTATGGTTGAGGGGCATAGGTGCCCCCAAGCATGCTATGGTCATGCCAAATGTATCTAGAAAAGGGGAGTCTAAACACATTTTTATGATGTGGTGCGCCATTTGTTTTCATTATGGTTGTGCAATTTGAGAAAGTTAATGAAGGATTACCAATCTCTTTTGGTACTGCATATATGAAGAAAATGGACTAATTTTCTGGGTTGGCATACATGGTGTCACTATCCCAAAGAGTGGATTTGGAGATAATAAACTTGTTAGCCACCTATGAAATTTTTGACAAGAAAACAGGTGGCTAAAATGTTTTTGAACCTTCAAGAAATACATTTACCCTGAAAACATATCATTCTTGAAGCCTCCATGTGTCCTTTTCCCTTTGAACAATCTTCACTGTTGTTTCCATTATAAAGCCATGTTGTTCTATGAAGAAAATGCCCTAAAATGCCTCCATTTTCCCTCCTTCTTCCCCTTGCAAAGTTCCTCTAAAAGTCCCTCATCAACCCTCTAAATCATACTAACTCCCCTTTAAAACTTACAAATATCCTTTGTCTGGCTTAAAAACCCCTTATTCCCTCTACTGAATCCCTCTTTTAGCCTTAAAAACCCTCTTTTTGGCTTGAAAAACACTCATTTTACATATGAGGCTTAAGCCCCTTTCGGCTAAGCCCCCTAACCACTTCCCCACCATGTGACCCGGCACCGGAACCAAGCGCTTAAGCCCTGAGAGCTAATCGCAATCGCAACTTCCATGTGCACCCTTTTCCTTTGTAAACTTAAAAAGTTCCGATGCGAGAAATTTTGGTCTATCGGACCCCGCTGCGATCTCGACTGTTGATCTTTTAAAATATCTGACGGTCAGCGCTTGTTATGCGGCGCACCCCGTCGCCTCTCTCCATTCACCTCTCTGATTACATGTAGATCGTTGATATATCATTCTGATCCAACGGCTATCGCGTGATTGCATCACCGCCAATCGCACCAATCCCATCGCATTCGAGCTGCTCCAATTAGCGAGTCCCGATTTGATCTGAGTCATTCATCCAGTCGGATCCAACGATCCAGATTACTCCGCACCCTGCTCATTGCCCCTGTCTTTCTCCCCTTCCGGTAAATCTCCGCCGTCGATTCCCCGCCGATCCAATGGCCTTGATGTAATCGCAAGTTCAAATCTCAGAGTTTTTCCCCCTGCCATTCCTCCGTTGCGATTTTATCCCCGCCATTCTTTTCCTTAGATCCAACGGCTCTCATTATCTTCGCCCTTTCACACACCCCTCTGCCTCCCCGCTCCCTCTTTTAATCCTGACCTTCCATCTTATAGATCCAACGACTGAGATCAAACCCACCTTTGACTTTTCACCATTTAATCGCCAACGCATCTTTCCTTTTCACGCTGCCTCCTCCACCGTCCGATCTCCCATCCCTCCATCCGATGGTCAGCATGCATATCGCATTATTTTGGTATACGAGCTTTAACGCTCCAAAGTTATGCGATGAAGGCAATTTTATTTTTCCACATGTCTTGCAACGACATATATCGCGTTTTTTGGGGCAAAAGTTTAAAACCACTCTAAAGGCACGCGACACCGGTGGTTTTTCCCACTAATACTAATTTTCCCCTTTGGCTCCCGAAAGCCCCATCATTTAATCCTGTACGTTGATTGTTTGATCTAGCAGCTCGCATTGCATCATGCCCCCATCTACATATTTCTTTCATCGGAGCCTCTACAGGGTTTCATCCAACAATCCCCACCGTTGATCGCCTCCTGCGATCCAACAGCCCACAATCAATCACCCTCCAGCCGTTGGGTCCCACCATCTAATGCACCCGACTCTCATTCATTTTCATTGTTTTTCTTTGTAAATCACCCAAACATAAACTTTGGGTTTTAAAATTAAATCCTATTTCTTCCGCTTAACCTTCTAAAAGGATTTACCGATGGATCCTGACCGTCGATCTCCGGTGTCTGTTCTAATCAAATGACCCAGAATCATTTTCACACCAGACCTTCATCAGTTCATTCTTCCCCCGTTCTGCATGATTCCTCCACCCGTTCTCATCTGCATTCATCTTTCCGCCACCATTCCACAGGTCTCCACAGCAAATCTTCCACCACTCCCTGGATTTTTTAACGATTTTTTTCATTGTGCAGGGATTACAGAGTGAGAAATTCACTCTGCCTCCAAATTCATAGCCACTAAGATTAAGTGCGCAGAGATAACCATTTTAGCAGTGGCAAAGAGTATCAACAAAGAGGATTAAAGGTTTTCAAGCCTGATTTTAAAGATTTAATGTTTTAATTCCATGTTCAAAGGATACAGATGCAGTTTGAAGACCATGAAGATGATTAAGAGACCTATTAATATCTAAGCACATGAAACAAGCCATATCTATGATGTAACAACAGCAGAACATATTTTCTCAGAAAGTACACCTTCCTATAGAAGTCTCCATGCCTCCTCGAGCTCTTAAGATCCATTTCACTGACAGAAGCTTCTAGGCTGTCAGGACTGCAGTTATGGAGTATGGAGACCTGCAGACCTTCCTATCCTGGTTACTTATTTCCAGAAGGCTACTCAAAGTACCAAACAGCCAGAAAGGACATCAAAGAAACATCTAAGGTCAATATCGACCTGACAAAGACTCCCAGACCATACTACAGAATACATTCAATGATGCAGAGCCATTAAGCAGAGTGGGCACAAATACTTCCTCCACTCTGTCTTAATGAAATCAATTAAATGTACATCTACTACTACAGTTATCCATTCTCCTATAAGAACCCCCATAGAACATATTGAAAAGGTTGTTGTTGTTGATAGTTGTAGGGATTCATTCGACTGTTAGAACAGTTGTTGGGGGTGAGTAGCTGAGTAGTTTGTAATTTAGTAGGTTGGGAGGGGAAATTTTGGACTGTATTAGCCATTGAGCTCAGTGTATGTGACTGGTTTTGCACATCAATTAATCAAGCAAATTTCACAGGATCCTGGTCTATATTACGGGTGATGTATCTCTTATTGCATTGTCTTATTTCATTTTAATCATACTGTCCATTATTCTCTGATAAGAATCAGTAAATCAAGCTTAGCATATACCACTGCATGGTACCCTAATGCACACTGCTCTTCTTGTCTTTGATGTTTTCTGCTTAATGTGTATCTGAGGAAAAATTCATGCAATTTAACCAGTTAAAGATGTTGGTCCATCCCATGCTTACTGATGTGTGAATTCGGGGTTTGTTGCTTAGATTTTCTTGTTGGGTTTAAGCTGGAATAATTGGGATACCGGGGATTTAGTGTAAGCCCTGTCCACTGGGGTCCTTTTCCAAAAAATTGGCCTTTCTAAGATCCCTTTGAGCTGGTGTCAAAATCATTGAAGGTTAAAGGCCCTTCTATGATCTTAGGCCTTGCTCTGTGTTAAATCCTATCTCTGTTTTTCCTTGAGAGTATGCTGAAGCAGGCCTAGAGTTAAATGACCTCTGACCTGATCTTAAGCTGCCCTTTGTACCTTCATTGAGAGTTTCCTTAGAGTATGTCAAAGAAGGTTTGAATTTAAATGATATCTAACCTGATCTCTAGACTGAAATTGGGTTTATTTCCTTCTTTCACCTTCATTCCTTATTGTTCCATTCCACCACATATCTAAAAGATCCTTTGGTATAGATGACTTGCTCTATGGGAAGCCTTGGTTAGCTGTTATGCAAGTAATCCCCTTTCATGACTGCATAGCCCAATGGATGACACATTCCTAACCTATCTTCTGTTGCCGAAACATCTTGCTGCTTTGTTCCTTTCATTCCATAACCTTCTCAGTTAATGATCTCTGACCAACCCAACAACCAAATCATTTAAAAACCCCTGTGCTTCATACCTAGCCTAATACCTCATTTTGAGCTTCAAAGATATATCATTCTTTGTTCTTTATGGAGAGATCCCTCTCCGGATCCAGGAGGGCTAGATCCTAGGATCCCAAAGAAGTTATGATGTTGTCTGGTCTTTTGGTCTTGCCAATTTGTCCAAAACACTGGAACCCCAACATAACTAGTGCTCACCTAGAAAACACACAAGTTGGTCAACAACAATGTCTAGGGGACTAGGTTGCTGATGTAATAAGAAGGAATGATGAGGGGGATCATCCCTAGAGTGATCTAAAGTGATATTGGACTCTAGAGGTTCTTCTAAATGGGAAATAATGATGGTACTAGAGTCGACATGACCAGATTCACTATGAGGGTTGTGGAGAATTGCTTCTCCTGGACTCTCAAATACAAGTGCCCCCTTACCAAAACATTGTGTGTCAATGTAATGACCACAAGGTGTATGTGGTTTGAATGTATGGGTTCGATGTAAGGAGGGATAGATAAATTCAGGGGTGGTGATTGCTTCCATAATGTCTTCATCGTAATAGAAGATGGGGTGACTGGTGGAAGAAGACCACCTGATGCGGCTAAGCTACCTGAATCATCATCATGAGAAGAGAGGTTCACCTATGCATCATCACGGGGGGGTGTTTATGGAAGAACAAGCAGATAAGGGATCCACTGATGTTGAGCTCAAGGTGACCATTGAAGGGAGGTTAGGCAAAATAGAAGGGGAAGCCCCAAGGGGGTCTTCCACCGTGGATCTCATAAATGATGACAGGTAGTGGATAGTGGCCGAAGACTCCGTCATCTTGACATAAAGAGGGGGAATTCCAATAGGAGTGGATGTGTCCTCTATTTTTTCTGAAGCAAAAATCACAAGTAAGGGAGAAATGGACTCGTTGCACTCGACCTCAAGTTGGAAAACTGCTGCTAAAGAGGTGCGGAAGTCATTGAAGCGGGGACAGAGGTGAGTATAGTGACCATGGAAATCACACAAATCACAAGGGTGATTTGTGTGAAAAGTCTTGAGTTTCTTTGCTGAATCAGGTAAGGTGACATGGACCTCTCGGATATCAGACTCAGGAAATGCTTTGTTGACAATGGGCTTGAGACGAGGCAATTTAGTATAGGTATGGGTGGCATGACCGACAACATCACACAAACACCGGGGGGTGCGCTTTGGAGGTTGAGGAGGAGTAGGGGTTGTCTTGGCGGCCTTGTCCTTAGGTGCCTTCTTGCGAGCTTTTCCCCCTTCACCCGAAGCTTTCGCAACAACAGTAGGTTCCTATTGAGGTGGCTAAGGCATAGAAGCAAAGGGAGGGGTCATGGGGACCAGTTGGACCGGGGTCAAAGTAGTATAAGGTTTGGGCTAACCAGGCAAGATGGTGGTTGGGGGAAAAATGTACTAGACTGGGATCCCCATGGTCATGTTAGGGATAGATAAGGTTGCCATGACAGGTACCAAAATACTCCAGAAGGGGGAGCAAGAAATAATATTTGATAGGGGGGGGGGGGGGGGTAATGGCCAGGCGGGATAACTCCGAGGTGGTTAAGGCCAGGAGGAACCGTGCTAAGAGGGTAGATAGGCTCATGGATACCAGCTATAAATGAGGGGCCTTGAGGAGTGGGTCGTGAAGGCTGAGTTGAGGTGCTAGGAGCAGGTTTCAGAGGGCAGGGTTGTTGACTAGTCGAATTAGTCCGCTTGAGGTCGGACCTAGAGAATTGCATCATGCAAACGTTTGATGATCTGGGATCAGAGATAGGAGGAGAAAGACCAGGGAATGAACCAAGAAAAGAGGAGTCTTTGTAGAATCTGGGTGAAACACTGGTCAAAGGTTCGACTATTTGTTGCCACTGAAGAGATGATGGACTCAGGGGAGGTCTGAGACTTCGGTTCATAATATGTCAACTGGTCGATAGTGACAATCTTTCCGTTGTGAGGAAAGCACATATTACGTTGAACTGCAGATGGAACAACAAACATCGCATAAGTGTAGCTATGACCCAATAGAATTTTTTAGTCTAAGGGGACATCAATGACTTCGACATCAACACAAACAGTCTTACCTGCAAGAGTAATGGGACAGTTGCGGAACATGCCAAGGGGCTGGGAAGAGTGGCCATCCCACGCTCGGAGGGTGATAGTGAAAGGGGCCAGCTCAGGAGATCCAAGTTTCTTCCAAATCGAAGCCGTAATCACACAGGTGGATGCCCCTTCGTCAATGATACAATGGGAGACATTGGCATTCTGGATCTTGACAGGGATTTGGAAGGTGATGGAAGCAGGAAGGGGAGGATGTTCTGACCAGTCAACATAGAAGGTGATCAAATGAACATCTGAAGGGTCCACAGTGCTCATGGCAGTTAGTAGAGCTTTTCATTGTGAAGGGCACGACTGGAGGAGTTCCAACATTGATATGGCAGCAGGGGATTGCGCCAAATCATCTAATATACTATACGAATGGGCAGCTTTACCTGAAGCAGCGTTTTGGCGTAATGGTCCCTTGGGGATCTTGGTATGAACCTCTGCCTTAGGCTGAGGGATCTGTAAAGGAACATTGGGTGTCAAAAGAGGCTCTGTGGGACCTGAAGAAGGGGGCTCAGGGGCAGACATAGCGGGAGGCTAGTTGTACTGACGGGACCGAGTCTGAAGGTTGAGGTTAACGGTAATGGGTTGGTCAGAGTTCATCATGAGAATCTGGTAATTGGAGGTACCAGATGGAGGAGGTTGAGTGGCCGCATGACTTTCAAGGGGTTGGGTATCCATGAATGCCTGTTGGGGGAAAGGATTGGTAAACACATCCGGTTGGATAGGTGCAGTGTTAGGAGGAACTGAAGGGAGGCTTATGGTCCTGGGGATGCTGCTTGAGCTTCCCACATCTTCCACATATGAGGTAAAAGAGGAAAATCATGGGTATAGTGACCATAGAGATTGCACCAAGAACAAGGTTTGTTCGTGTGAACAGGCCTGTCCTGCTTGGGTTGAGTGCCCTGTTGCTGGTTAGCAGTGTTAGGTGTATTCCCTTGGGGATTGGGTCCTGGATTTCCTGGGGAAGATTGGTTTTGGTTTCCTTTCCTCTTATTTTTTGAATTAGGAGGATTAGTCGCACCCTGTTGTGCATACACTTGACCCTGGGGGGTAGTGGTTGCTATTGCGGGGGTTGAGAAGGCAAGGGAGGCTGAGGTGCTAATGCTGGAGGAGCTGGAGCACCAGGCTGTGGATAAGGATAAAAAGGAGGTTGGGCAACATTGTGGTAAACAGGTTGGGAAAAATGAGGCATGTCATATCGTAAATACATGCTACTAGGAGGGGGAAAAGTGTTGTAGGAGCTGGCCCCTCCTATGGATGAGTGTACGGATGAGAAAGGACTCCAAGGATACCATTAGCGGCATGGGATGTGTTGTCGACAATTGTTGTCTACCCTAGAGACAGTCTAGAGTTGCCATAGACCAGTGCCTAGGACATCTTATCATAGCAAGGAGCATATAATAAAACTGGAGTGTCAATCCAAAGATCTCCTGCTATCTCTTGTAAAACAAGGAAGTTAATTTAAATGGGACCAGTCCTCACAAAAAATGCCACAGGGAAAGTAATGTTGCAGAGACAAAATGCAAGGCTCCAACACAAAAGCATCAGACAGTTAAGAGAAAATTTACTGTAAAGAGGGCCAATTCAATTAATATGTCACAGAAATCAAGTTATCAGAAGGAATATGGAGTGAAAGAAACATAAGGAGAATACTAGTTAACTTTGGTCTGATACCCAGATACACAACAGAACCACATATGGGCTTATCATTCTAAGAATCCATACATGACAATGGCGTTTTAAAAGCACCCTCCCAAAGCAACTAATATAGCAGCAAAGTGGATGAAATGAATATGAAACAGTATACCATGCATGAGCCTATTTAAAGCGCTTGACTGATTTAAGTATGGGCATCAACTAGGATGAATCCTTACCAAACTAGTGAGCCACTCGCATTCCAAAACATGATACGAGAAGATAATTGAAATGGAAAGAGATATTGTATTAACACGTAAGAGAAAGTTATATACTGTGAAATATCAAAGGCCAGAATCCTTATTACAGACAGAACTCCTCCTCACTGAGACCCTACGGGCTCTGAGCCTTCACACAGAAAGCTTTACAAAATGTATACAAAATATGCCTTTCACTGCACAATCCTCTGATAGAAATCTGGAACCTTTACAATGTCTTTTTTCTAGGTTTATATAGAAGAAGGAAAAGAGAAACTAACAAAAGGAGTAGGTGAAACATTTAATTTGCTTAACTTGAACAAAAGGTGGAAACATTCGCGCCCCTGTTGCTTAATTAATATGTTGAGCTATAGGTACTCTGAGGTCGTCTCCATGAAGTAAATGCTGTAGGTGGAAATTTCTCCAGGGATAAGACATGAAGAATAAAATATGTAACGTTCTGTACTTTCCTGAAGAGAATTTGGCCGAAGTAAATGTTGAGGGCATGATTTTCTGTGAAAAGATCTTTCTAGTGATCTACAAGGTCTTCGATCTGGTACTTTGCATCCAAAAGTTATGTAACAACCCCAAAATCCTTAAATGCGTTTCTATAATCCCTTGCTCTTTGCTGATATTTTCTGTCTGCGCCATTAATTCTTCATCTGCTCAACTTGTGCATTTGAATGACCTTGGAGGGTTTGAGAGATTTAAATCTTTGCTTTGTTTAATAGTGGTCATATCATAGCGGCTCCCAGATCTTCTTCATAAATTTTGGTCCTGAAACATAGTCCTGTCACGCATTCTCGACTTCTGTAATGGAGGTGGTGAATCGTAATAGTTTCCTTCCGCGGCAAACCTGCAAAATCCACCAACCTGTTAAAGAAAACTGGACATGGGGGTAATGGGTGAGGCAGTGACCACGGAATGGTGACATGGAATGAGTGAAACAATGAGGAGAAGCGGGGTGACGGAGGAATGAAGGGTGGCAACGAAAAAACACAGTGGGACAACATTGTATGGATGAGGCGGAGACACACAACATAGACACGTAAACGATGTATGGGAATGGTGGAGGTGAAAGCGAATGACACGTGGGCGTACGAGAGACTATACAGAATGGGTGACGCGGAGGTGGACTCGGTCAACCAACAGGTTATACAAATGCTCAGGGCCGCACGATCATAAGGCGAGATAAACGGTCCAAAATGCGTTGGAGAGAGATGGAGTGGCGAGCTCGGGGTGATGTGGACGGGGTTAAAAGCTGTGCAATTTTGGAGAACGCGAGCCGCTGGATCGGACGCCCGAGATCGGACGACTCAAACGAATTTTGCTGCACGTCTTGAGTCGGACGTTAACGCGTGAAATGGGGCAGTATTGGAACAGTGCAGGGGGAAACACGACGCAATATGTATGGAATCACTGCGATTTGCAGAAAACCACCATCCCTTTAAAAGTGGTGCGGAATTTACAGGCTAGTTTTTGGGAATAAGGCGCGGGTGCGGGGTCCACCGTGGCGGGAATATTATGGACCGTCGATCTAAATTTAATCGGGCGGCTGAGATTGTGCCCAATGGCAATATGCGGTGAGCACTTTTGGTCTGGCGCGTGGTCAAGGGGTTGGTTCATGTGGAATAGAAAATCAGAGGGGCTAGGGCCAGAAGGGCTTAAACCATGAATACTCTCGGGTGCGACCTTTCAGACCTGCGCAGCGTAATTTGAAGGCCCAGAACAGTGGCGGCAGGCAGAAAACGAGCTCTTCAGGTTCCGATAGGAGATTTAAAAAGGTTCAGGAGGGACGGGAAGCCAAAAATTTGAATGAAGGGGCTAACATGTACAACATCGGCTCCATCTGGGGACGACATGTTCCTCCGTGGACGTGTCGAGAACCTGCAGACCCTTTGATCATTTTTTGTGCAGACTCTACCCTTCAAAAACCTTTCTCTTCATGATTCATTATAACCCCCGCATTATTCAGACAACAATAGGACAAAAAATAATATACAATATGATACAATCAGGCCACCACGACCTGAATCAGAATTGAAAATAAGGTTTAAAAAATTGTCCGTTTATAGGGGCATCCAGCACGTCGCCCTGTAAATTTTCCAATATAAATGTGTTATTACCTCCTTGTTCCACAATTTTAAATGGACCAAACCAGAGGGGGTCGAATTTGCCATGCTTTCGTTTTTCAGCCCTCCGGACTTCCCACCTGAGCACCAGACCACCAATCTGCAATTTTCTATCTTTTGCATGCTAATCGAAAATGTTTTTCATTTTTTCCTGATATTCAGCTAATCTCTGATTTACTTGGCCCCGTGTTTCCTCTAACTCTACCAATTGATTGATTCTTCTGACCATACCATCTGGTTCCTCCTGACTTTCTTGCATGAAACGTGCCACTGGTAAAGCCAGCTGCACAGGAAACACAACTGCTCGTCCATATACCAGCTCATAAGGGGATTTCCTAGTTGCTCTCTTGCTGGTTATTCTATTTTCCCATAGAGAAAACTTCAATTGGGAATCCCAATTTTTCTGATTCTCATTGATTGTTTTCTTCAAGGCCCTCACCAGAGTTTTGTTGGAGGATTCTGCCAAGCCATTCCCCTGTGGATAGTAAGCTATTGAGTGCTTAAGTGCAATATTGTACTGCTGGCAGAAATTTACAAATTTTGCAGATTTGAAGGTCTGTGCGTTATCAGTCACTATTCTAACAGGGCAGCCAAACCTGGATATAATGTTCTCTTCCATGAATTTTATGATGACAGTGTCAGCAGAATTCCTTGCAGGTATGGCTTCCACCCATTTTGTAAAGTAATCTGTAGCTGTCAATATCCATTTATGTTGCCCACTTGATGGGGGATGTATTTCTCCAATAAAATCTAATCCCCATTGTTGAAATGACTCATTTACATGAACTGGAATCAGGGGTAGAGCTGCTAATTTTTTCCTTTTAGCAAACTTCTGACTCTTATCACATGCTCTGACCCAAGTAAAAAAATCTCCAAATAACTTAGGCCAGTAGAAACCAGCTTTTAGGATTTTATGAGCTGTGGCCCTCCAACTGTAATGGCCTCCACAAATTCCCTCATGAAATTCCACCATTATACTTTCTACTTCATCCTCTATGAGGCACAGGAGTAGAATGCCTGAAGGATCTCTCCAATATAATTGGCCGTTAGCAACTATGTACTTTTGTGATTTTAATCTCAAAGCCCTGTATTTTGCTTTATCACAACTGAGGGAACAACTGAGTGTCAAAAGATATTCAACTATTTCTTTATACCATGGACTGGTGAGGAATTTTATATGTGCTTTTTGAGTGGTTACCTCCAGTCCTTGCTGTTCTTTTTCATTTTCAGATTCTTCATTTGAAAGCATAGACAGGTTTATGCCCAGAGCTTGATAGTTAGATTCTGATAAGATGCTTTCTAGCCCCTGTCCTTTAATTAGCTTAGTAGGTCTGATATCCAAATCATATTCCTGTATTTTTGCAATCCATCTCCCTCTTTTCCCTTCACTGTCTCCCTGAATGAGAATATCCTTAACAACTGCAGTAGGGACATATGCAGTAATGTGGGACTGCAAAATATAGATTCTAAAGGCTTTGAGGGACTTTACTAGGGCATATGCCTACTTTTCTAATATGTTATATTTCAATTCAGCATCATGAAGCACTTGGCTGAAAAAGGCAATAGGCTGCTCATATCCATCTTCATTTTTCTGCAACAAAACTCCAGCTACTATATGAGGTGAAGCAAAAGAAAATATCATAAACGGTCTAGTATAATCAGGTCCAGCCAGCACCGGAGCTTCACCAAATGCCTGTTTTATTCTTGAGAATGCCTCTCTAGATTCCTGCGACCATTTCACCTCATTATTCTTTTTCAACATGTCTGTTATATGCCTAACTATCTCAGCATAGTTAGGGATAAATCTTCTCAGGAAATTGATTCGGCCTAAAAACACTTGCACTTATTTTTTATTTCTGGGGAGAGGAATACTATTTATAACCTCTACTCTTTTGGGTTCTATCCTTACCCCATCCTTAGTTACAATATGCCCCAAAAGTTTGCCTTCCTCTAATGCAAATAAAGACTTCTGTGGGTTGAGATAAAAGCCATACCTTCTGCATTTTTCAAAAGTTCTTTGTAAATGCTCAATGTGCTCAGCATCATTTTTTGAAAACACTGTTATATCATCAAGGTACACCACCAAAAATTTATCCCGCTCTCCAAAAAAAGCAATGTCCATCGCCCTCTGAAAGGTAGCTCCTGCATTAATCAGCCCAAAAGGCATTCTGGCATACATGAATGTTCCCCAAGGTGTGGTGAAAGCAGTTTTCTTCTGGTCTTCCATAAACACAGCCACCTGGTTATAACCAGAAAAACCATCCATCATTGACATTCTAGAGGCTCCCACCACTTTCTGTAGGATGTGGTCCATCTTAGGCAGTGGATAATTATATTTTAAAGATGCTCTGTTTAAATTCCTGAAATCCACACATAGCCTTATTTCTCCATTTTTATTTCTAACAGGGACCAAGTTTGCAACCCATTCTGAGTACCTTAATGGCACAATTATTTTAGCCTTTAGCAGCTTCTTGATTTCTTTTTCAATGGAGGGAAGCAGCAGAGGATTTATCTGTCTGAGCTTCTGCTTATAAGGTCTGGCATCTTCCCTCAAAGGAATTTTATGCTACATTATACTAATATCAAATGTTTTCAGGTCCTGATAGGACCATGCAAATACATCTTTATAAGATTGAAACAATTTCAGGTATTTTCCTTTATAGTCCTCTAGGACCTTCTTGGATAATTTCACAATTTTAGGATAAGCTTCAGTACCCAGAATTAGATCTTCCATTTGATTTTCTTCTACTACTTTGTTAAGCTGCAATGGAACATCATTTTTGTCAAATAGTCTTTCTAGAGGCACCAGCCCTCTAGGGATGACATTTCCTTTCAGTTGCAGCACTTTACTACCTGCTATTTTATCTTCCCACTTATTTTCTGAAAAATTCTCAGCCTCATCTTCTTCACCATCATCAATCTCCATATTGGAGAACTCTCCTGCTATCTCCAAGAATTTCTTCATCTGTTCATCATCTTCAAATACCTGCCAGTGCTTAATATTATCTGGAATTGATGGTCTATAACGTACCTCGATTTCGTACCTCGAGAGAGGGTTCTGAGGAGGACGAAAGGTACTGGCAGCCACAACAAGAGAATCCACCATTCTATTTTGCTCCTGGGGCATGAACTGGATATTGAATGCTGAAAATAAATTCTCCACCAAGTCCCATACCTCATTTCTATAAGCTCTTAGCCGTGGGTGCTTGATTTGACACTGATTTCTGACTTGTCTGACCACTAGCTCAGAATCTCCCAGGACCTTTAAACGTTGTATGCCCATGCTCTTGGATGTTTGCAATCCCAGCAACAGTGCTTCATATTCAGCCACATTATTAGTAGCCTCATATTCCAATTTAAAAGATAGTGGCACCCATTTTCCTGTGGGGGAAATTAGTAATACTCCAGCCCCATTTCCTTCTCTTGAATTTGCTCCATCAAAATGTAGAGTCCATACTCCTGCTTCACAGTTTTCTAAAGGCTGCTCAGTCTTAATTTGACAGAATGAAGGTTCATGAGCATAATTTTGATCTTCTTCTAACATCAAACATGAGAAATATCCTTCCTTGCTGTAGACTGGTGCATTTTCTGAGCTATCAGCCTTAGTCACCATTTTGACAAATCTGGTTTCTCTGTATAACCTCCTCTCCTGGCCACCAAAAATTGGAATAGTGGCATATGTTAAATCCATTTTGAGTGACCCGCCAATTTTTATACCCCAGGACCTTGATAACAGCATGCCAAAGTGGGCTGGGATATCGGCCACCACAATGTCCATTACTACACTTTTTGCTGGAATTTGGGCCAGATTGACCACTAAATCTTTAATCATCCCCAAGCATTTAACTCTTTTGGAATCAAATGAATATAGATCTTTATATGGACGTGTGATTTGCAGTCCTAGTTGTTCCATGACAGACAAAGGCATAAGATTATGGGAAGCCCCAGAATCTAACATACAATTGTGTAACAGCAGGTCATGAATAACTAGAGACACATAGAAAGGAGGAGTAGAAGGGTCTATCTCCTCAACATGTGGGCCAAAAACTACCATGGGTCTTTCTTCTTGAAGATTAATACTGTTTGGGATTATTGGCGCTTCAGGAGGGAACATAAATGAAGTAACTTGAGATTGATATGCAGGTTGCTTTAAAAGTTCAGTCAGGGGGACTGGGATTTTGACTTTCTCAATTTTTCAAATTGAAAGCAAGAGGGGACTTTTCTATTACAACTTATTTTGACTCTTTATTTCCAGCTGAAGATTTAACTTCTTTTGATACAGACCCAACATTAGGGGGAGTGGCTACTTTTGAAGAAGAAGGGACTTGATCATTAGACTGTAGAGATTTGTTTAGAGGACTCTTACCTTTGTCTGTGACTCTCTTCATTGTTGACTCCTTTTGAGCAGGTGCTTCCTTCTGGGGAGGCTCTTCTTCTTCACCTTGAGTCCGGGTCCTCTTTCTGGAAGATCTGAGGTCATATTTTCTATTAAAATGTGCTTGCATGAAATCATTGAACTACTTGCAATAGTGGTCAATTTCTGCTTCTTCTTCTTCTTGCAAGGGGCATTCTATTTCCTCATTATTTGAAAAAGCAAGATTTGAATCTTCTAGCTCATAAGCAACATCTTTAGTAGAGTCATCTACTGGGCCTTCTAGGTATAATGGGTGTGGCACTTGATCCTGTTGCTCCTTTGCTTCCCATGGCAATATTTGCAGGGGTGGCTTTCTATACTGAGGATTGTAACCTCTGTTTGGAGCATTATAGAGATTCTTGGGGGCTATATTCTTGGCCTCCAGTTCTAGCTTGACCATCTTTTTTATCATCTTGCTTATTTCCTCCATTTTATCTGAATCTTTTTCCTGATGGGAAGTAGATACCTCCTCTTTACCCCTTCTTCTAGTATCCTGTTCAGGTTTTCCTTTTAATTTCCCAGTGGAGGCAAAATTTGCTTCTAACTCAAGAGCATCTGACTGAGCATCATCTAGGGTGGCAGATTTTCTTTCCCTGAGAGAGAAACCGAAGTCTGAGTCAAAGGCTGCTATGAAAACAAATTTGGCAGCATTCTGATGAGGCTTCATATCTACAGCGAGCTTCAGATATAACTTATTAAATCTCTTAATAAACTCTGACACCCCTTCATTATGTTTCTTCTTGAGTGTATTGAACTCAGTAAGACACTGTCCATGATCTTTCTTTTCTCCCCATTTTCTGAGAAAAGTATTTTCCATATTATCCCAAGCAGTTATGGAATGGTTTCTCAATGTCTTGAACCATTTTCTGGCTTCACCGTCCAGAGATTGCACAAATAGTCTTAAGACCACATCCAGATATTCAACATTAAAGTTTTCTGCGAAGAGCAGAAAGTCTCAAGATGTTTTTGAGCATCAATCTCATTTTCCCCAGTGAATCTGGGCAATATCTTCAAATAATCCTGTGGCATATCATTTAACACTTGAGGTAATGCCAGGGGAGCATATTTGTTCAACAAAAAGGCAGGGGCATTAGCCATTGGAGGAGGTGGGGGTTGTGCAACAATCTGATGTACAAATGGAGGAAGAGGAGGAGGAGGAAGTGGAGTATGAATAACAATGGGAATATATTGTACAACAGGCTGAGGTGTAGATGGGAACAATTCATGATTAACAGGGGCTACCTCTATAACTTCTTTAACTTCTTCGGCCTCAGGGGTAGGACAAAATTTTTCTTTGGTTCTAGCACTTCCCCTGGGTGGGCTATCTGAGTAATATTCAGGATTCTCCTCAGTGGAGTCGAGATTTCCTGCTAGAACTTCTTGGGAAGAAGAGGATAGATAATATTCTATGGAAAACTCAGGGATTTCAGCACGAGCTGATTTCTTTTCTCTCCAACCTCTTCTATGTATAATATTCTCTGGGTCAGACACAGAGGGTATCTTCAATTTGGACGTATCTGACCTTAAATGTGGCTTTCGAGGAGCCAAGACTACCAATAGATTTATCAAATGAATAACAGTGGAGTCGCCAAGGTGAGAGATATGCAACTCTTCAACTCTCTGTGCTCACCTGATTAGAGAGTGAATATGATTTTTCGAGGCCCAGGGAAACTGATATTCTTAAATTCGTCCCCGGAAACGGCGCCAGAAAGATGTTGTCGACAATTGTTGTCTACCCTAGAGACAGTCTAGAGTTGCCATAGACCAGTGCCTAGGACATCTTATCATAGCAAGGAGCATATAATAAAACTGGGGTGTCAATCCAAAGCTCTCCTGCTATCTCTTGTAAAACAAGGAAGTTAATTTAAATGGGACCAATCCTCACAGAAAATGCCACAGGGAAAGTAATGTTGCAGAGACAAAATGCAAGGCTCCAACACAAAAGCATCAGACAGTTAAGAGACAATTTACTGTAAAGAGGGCCGATTCAATTAATATGTCACAGAAATCAAGTTATCAGAAGGAATATGGAGTGAAAGAAACATAAGGAGAATACTAGTTAACTTTGGTCTGATACCCAGATACACAACATAACCACATATGGGCTTATCATTCTAAGAATCCATACATGACAATGGCGTTTTAAAAGCACCCTACCAAAGCAAATAATATAGCAGCAAAGTGGATGAAATGAATATGAAACAGTATACCATGCATGAGCCTATTTAAAGCGCCTGACTGATTTAAGTATGGGCATCAACTAGGATGAATCCTTACCAAACCAGTGAGCCACTCGCATTCCAAAACATGATACGAGAAGATAATTGAAATGGAAAGAGATATTGTATTAACACATAAGAGAAAGTTACATATTGTGAAATATCAAAGACCAGAATCCTCATTACAGACAGAACTCCTCCTCACTGAGACCCTACGGGCTCTGAGCCTTCACACAGAAAGCTTTAAAAAATGTATACAAAATATGCCTTTCACTGCACAATCCTCTGATAGAAATCTGGAACCTTTACAATGTCTTTTTTTTGGGTTTATATAGAAGAAGGAAAAGAGAAACTAACAAAAGGAGTAGGTGAAACATTTAATTTGCTTAACTTGAACAAAAGGTGGAAACATTCGCGCCCCTGTTGCTTAATTAATATGTTGAGCTATAGGTACTCTGAGGCCGGCTCCATGAAGTAAATGTTGTAGGTGCAAATTTCTCCAGGGATAAGACATGAAGAATAAAATATGTAACGTTCTGTACTTTCCTGAAGAGAATTTGGCCAAAGTAAACGTTGAGGGCATGATTTTCTGTGAAAAGATCTTTCTAGTGATCTATAAGGTCTTCGATCTGGTACTTTGCATCCAAAAGGTATGTAACAGCCCCAAAATCCTTAAATGCGTTTCTATAATCCCTTGCTCTTTGCTGATATTTTCTGTCTGCGCCATTAATTCTTCATTTGCTCAACCTGTGCATTTGAATGACCTTGGAGGGTTTGAGAGATTTAAATATTTTCTTTGTTTAATAGTGGTCATATCATAGTGGCTCCCAGATCTTCTTCATAAATTTTGGTCCTGAAACACAGTCCTGTCACGCATTCTCAACTTCTGTAATGGAGGTGGTGAATCGTAATAGTCTCCTTCCGCGGAAAACCTGCAAAATCCACCAACCTGTTAAAGAAAAACGGAAATGGGGGTAATGGGTGAGGCAATGACCACGGAATGGTGACATGGAATGAGTGAAACGATGAGGAGAAGCGGGGTGACGGAGGAATGAAGGGTGGCAACGAAAAAACACAGTGGGACAACGCTGTATGGACGAGGCAGAGACACACAACATAGACACGTAAACGATGTATGGGAATGGTGGAGGTGAAAGCGAATGACACGTGGGTGTACGAGAGACTATACGGAAGGGGTGACGCGGAGGTGGACTCCATCAACCAACAGGTTATACAAATGCTCAGGGCTGCACGATCATAAGGCGAGATAAACGGTCCAACATGAATTGGAGAGCGATGGAGTGGCGGGCTCGGGGTGATGTGGACAGGGTTAAAATCTATGCAATTTTGGAGAATGTGAGCCGCTGGATCGGACGCCCGAGATCGGACGGCTCACATGAATTTCAATGCACGTCTTGAGTCGGACGTTAACGCACGAAATGGGGCGGTATTGGAATAGTGCAGGGGGACACACGGTGCAATATGTATGGAATCGCTGCGATTTGCGGAAAACCACCAGCCCTTTAAAAGTGGTGCGGAATTTACAGGCTGGTTTTTGGGGGTAAGGCGCAGGTGCGGGGTCCACCGTGGCGGGAATATTATGGACCGTCGATCTAAATTTAATCGGGCGGCTGAGATTGTGCCCAATGGCAATATGCGGTGAGCGCTTTTGGTCTGGCGTGTGGTCAAGGGGCTGGGTCATATGGAATAGAAAATCAGAGGGGCTAGGGCCAGAAGGGCTTAAACCATGAATACTCTCGGGTGCGACCTTTCAGACCTGTGTAGCGTAATTTGAAGGCCCAGAACAGTGGCGGCAGGCAGAAAACGAGCTCTTCAGGTTCCGATAGGAGATTTAAAAAGGTTCAGCAGGGACGGGAAGCCAGAAATTTGAATGAAGGGGCTAACATGCACAGCAGGATGCCCTCGGTGCATTGGCGCCACCAGGTCTAGGGAGATCGAGATCAGGTAAGACGGTATAAACATAACCAGAATGTGCATAGATCAGGTCATATTTCAACGCAATCTGGAGAGCGGCTTCTTCGGTCTGAGGGAAATGAGATGCGACATCTTTGCCAATAGCAAGCAAGAGGGATCTGAGAAACCATTTCATGTATACATGGTATTCGAAGGTAGGGGCTTGACATACGCACTTTCTTCTCTGCCATTCCTGGACATGATCAAGTAGGCGAGTTGTAGATGATTGAAGGAAAGAAGTCAAAAGTTCAGTAACAGTGTCATAACGAAGGGGAAGCTGGAAGTAAGACAGAAAAGCTCGGGAAAGAGTCGCAAAAGTAGTATGAGAGGTGGAGGCCTGGTCGACATACCACTTAGAAGCTTCTCCAGTAAGTGTACGTTGGAACAACCGAAGACGGACAGAGTCATCAGTGATGGAGTTAGATGAACACCACATGTGGAAATATATAACATGGTTTGTAGGATCTTCTTGAGCAAGACCTTCAAACTAGGGGATGTCAGAAGGGATCTTGGTTGGCATAGTAGGCCAACTAGGACCATGGTGTATGGGGTCATTGATCAACTAATTAAAATCAGGAAGATTGAGGCCTGCCATATAAGGGAGCAAGGGAATATCCAGGATAGTTCTTGTTGCAGTCCCAATAGTAGTATTCCTAGCATTAGGATCGAGGCTACCACCAGCATTAGGTCCCGAACCAGACATGGTGAAGGTGATAGGAGGAGAACCGAGGATAGAACTAGAAGGGGAACCCGATGAACTAGAAGTAGAGTTAGAGGTGGGACTAGGTGGAGGACTAAATTACACCCTACACGGAGGAGTAAGTCTTCCTGCTGGAAATTGAGTATGAAGGATAAGAATTCTCTTGGATAAATGCCTTAGGGGTGAAATGATAGAAAACATACACGGATCACAGAAGGAAGAGAGACCAACAAGGGTGAGGAGGTGCGGGATTAAATTATTGCAATGTCGAAATAAGGGCAGGGAGGTGCAGGATCAATTGATTACAATGTTATAGTCTTGGCCTGGCGGTGTAAACCAAGCGCTCTTCACTTAGGGTGTGCCTATATGTGATAAGTGTGTTAATTTTAATTAAACCCAGATGTGTGCATAGAAAGAAAAAAAAGGTTGTATAACTGTAAATAAATCTGAAAATAACAGTAAAGTAAACTGAAATATGATAGAAAATAAACAGATAATGATGCATCAATTTAAACCCAAGGAGAAGGGCTTCCCAACAAATAGTTTATGGGTGGGAAAAATATAGTCAAAACAAACAATATGGCCAATGGATCTAAATTCAGAAGGGACAAGGATCTAAAGGTCAAATCTGCTGGAAATAGGTGCAGAAAACAACAAAAAACGAGAGGGAAAAGTGCCACAAATGAGGTGGCGAAAGGCTACAACCTGAAGGGAAACGGAGGGGACCCTAAAGGAGGACCAAAAAAAAATGAAAAGAGGTGTTTTTGATGGATGAATAACCAATCTGAAATGGACCTCAAAGTACAAGATCAGATCTAAAAAATGGTTGAACACACTGAAATCTTAGATGACTGCTTCAGCTTAACTCCTACTAGAAAGGTGGAAGCATAATTAAGCCCTAAGGGGCTAGGTTCCTACTTCAACGAGTAAAAAAAATCAAGTACATGTCCAAAATGGGTGGAGACGGAGGTCAGACAACCCTGAACATTAGCCCAGATAAACCCATAAAAGTGACAGAAAATTTCTGCAAAAAGTACAGGTCGCAGTTTCCGACCTATTTTCCGCAGAGGTCACAGTTTTTTGGCTATTTTCTATGTCCTGAAGGTTGAGGTC
This sequence comes from Pinus albicaulis, assembly GCA_034641835.2. Taxonomy (NCBI): domain Eukaryota; kingdom Viridiplantae; phylum Streptophyta; class Pinopsida; order Pinales; family Pinaceae; genus Pinus; species Pinus albicaulis. Next base: position 629,479,363 of record CM076571.1, read on the forward strand.
ACATGTTTTGACCCAAAAAGTGTGACCTACACTTGTAGCACTCTCGGGAGCAAGTTTCAGAAAAAAGTGTCTTCTCAGCTGCGGCTGATACCTGTCACCTGCGCAATAGACCCAGAAACAGATGGGAGTTAGAATTTTTATTGTTTTAGGGTTTTAAAGGTTAAAAAGCAACATCAAGAAAAGCAAAACAAGAAGCTAAAAAAACCCTAGGGGTTGAAGCAACTGGTCATGTAGGGATCTGAAAAACTACAACGGTCGTAATTATAAACCCTTGTGGAGTCGCTAGTTGTTAGTGTGAATTCTAATCGCAAGCGTAGGAAAAAAGCTCACTCTAGTTGTGCATAAAAAACAACCCTAACATCAAATATGGCTGCAAATTTCCTTAGATCTGTAGTTATTTGACCAAGATAAATGCTACAAAATCCAAATCTATGCAGCTAAAGACATCAAACAACAAATAAAAGCAAGAATTGCTCCATGCATCCAATAAACAAGACAAGAATATTTTTAAAGAATTTTGTATTTATGACACCTGGGAAGGGAACATAGAAAGATATTACCAGTCCCCCTCAATGGGATGGGTTCTTGTATGTCCTGAGCACTTCATATCTAAGATCTCTCTCTCTTGATGGTGTAGAAAACCTAGAAAAAAATGGAACTCTAGGGGAGTTCACAAGTAAAAAGATAGAAAAATATGACAACGATGGAGGATCAAAGTCAAACCAAAAGTATAGATCCAGAGTGATCTTTAGGCAACAAAAGGTAGTGAATGAATGGAAAAACCCTTCTATTTATAACAAAATATTGAGTTAGTCTAGATATTGGTTCATAATTAAAATATTATTAACCAAATCTAGATCCAACTTTTATGTGGAAGATTTGTATTTATTTTGCTGGAGGGAAAAAATTTAATATGGTCAAACCCCTTATTTGTAAATAATAAATAAATAAATGATTTGTTTATTATTTTAAGGATGTGGTTGAGTAATAATTAAATAAATAGTGATTTATTCAATTATTTATAAATGATTTAGTCAAATTTAACAAGGAATATTATTTAAATAAATTTTAAATAATTATTCCTAGAAAATAATAAGATAAATAATGATTTATCTAATTAATTTTCATGTTTTGGGTTAAATATGACCAGGAATATTAATTAAACTATTGTTTAATTAATTATCCCTTGAGGAAAATCAAACAAATAAGGATATATTCAATATTTCCTCATGGGGTTTCTTGTTTAGACCATAAACAACTTGATAAATTATGGATTACTAAGTAATTTTTCATAGTGAAAGCAATTTTTCTAGGGTAAAATTGGTCTTACATCGTGTAATTGGTCCATCTAAAGTAATAGGTTAGATGGCCAAAAATTGGTGTAACAATAGCTGTCTATCCAAGTGTACCAAGAACGAGGTGCTTGCTTCAGCCCATACAACGCTCTTTTGAGTTGGCACACATGCGACTCGCTGCTGAAGATCTCAAATCCTTCAGGCTACTCTATGTACACCTCTTCCTTAATGATCCCATTGAGAAACACACTCTTCACATCCATATGATGAATGTGCCAGCTCATCTGCACTGAGAGAGTAAGGATGGTCCTTATGGAAGAAAACCTTGCGACAGGTGCAAAGGTTTCTTCATAATCAATCCCCTCGATCTGTGAGAAGCCTCGGGCCACAAATATGGCCTTGTAATTCTAAACACTCCCATCAGCATCCTTCTTTACCTTGTAGATCCATCTCGAACCTACCACTGATTTATCAACTGGCCTTGGAACAATTTCCCAAGCACTGTTTTTGACAATGGGGTCATACTCCTCCACCATTGCATCTACCCATGTGGGCTCCTACACTTCTTCCTGAAAGGAAGATGGCTCAATCATAATACATTTTCTCATGAGAGTCATGTATCCAGTAAATCAGTCAGGAGACTGTCTTTGTTTGCACTGTGAAGTAGGGGATCCTACATTCTATGCAGCATCAAGGCTCAGCCTATCATCTTCTATGGTACGTCTTCTGCCAGTTATGATGTGTGGCTCTGCATGAGTGGACTCTTCCAATCCATGAACCTCCTCTTGTGGCTGATCCATATCTAGAGACTCATATTTGGGAACCCACAGTTCCTTCTTCACATGCAAGTCTAGCTCCCTCTCAAGCAACAACCGCATGGCTTCCCCTCATCGAATTTTATATCCCGTCGCATAACAGTCATCTTACTATTAGGAAAATACACACGATAATTATGGGGCGTTTGTGTAGCCCACAAATATCCCAAATTCAGAAGTCGGCTCTAGCTTCTTCATGACGTTCTTGGTCACATGCACATAAAAAAATGAGCCAAAAATCTTAAAGTGTGAAACATCTGGTTTCTTATCACTGAAAGCTTCTTCAAGTGTACTCATGCCAAGTACTCTATGAGGACAACAGTTTTGTACATAAAATGCAGTGTTGCATGCTTCCAACCACAAATGCATTGGTAGGCCTTGATCATGCAACATCGCTCATGTTGCACTCATGATCGTTCTGTTCTTCCTCTTCGTGACCCCATTTTTTTGTGGGTTATGAGGCGCTATGAGTTCTCTTTGAATTCTTTCTTTGCTGTAGAAGTCTTTGAATTCGTTAGAGATCTATTATCCACCATTATTTTTCCTTAGAGCCTTCACTTGCTTCCCCAACTCTTTCTCCACCAATGCCTTAAACTCATAGAACTTTAAGAATTTTTTATCCTTCTTTTGCATGAAGAAGATCTAGCATTTACGATAAAGTTCATAAAAAAAATAACATAGTACTTAAGTTTTGTTATTGAAGCAACCGAGAATGGTCCACACATGTTTGTGTGAACTCTCTCCAGGATCACCGAAGCATGATTCTCCTTTTCATGAAAGGTGGACTTTACATACTTCCCCATGGTACATCCCTTGCACTTATCTAATTGAGCAAGTGTTCCCATTGGAAGTTCAGTAGATATTTGCTGCATGACTTTCAAGGATCCATGATGAAGATGGCCCAATTTCCTATGCCATAATTCGCCCTCATCTCGGCTCACCACTTTTTCCGCCTTGCTCATCATGGAAGTGTAGCAATCTACCTCCAACTTGTAGAGATTATTAACTCGAATCCCTATCCTCTTGGTTTGACCCACTGTTTTATGTCGCAAAAAAGCTTTTCCATCGCTGAAAACAACATCATAGCCTCTGTCCTTCAACATTGCGACTGAGACCAAGTTTTTCTTCAAACATGGAACATGCATAACATATTCCAATTGAAATGGTTTACCTGACTCCCTCTAAAAGGTAATGGTACCAATTCCAGTCGCACTGTATCGTCCATCGTCGCCCATCTCTATATTCATATGGAGATCTTTCTCCTCCAAGGCACTGAAAAGCTCCTTATCTCTCGTCATGTGGAAGGAAGCGCCACTATCCAAATACCACACTGATCCCAATGCACTTGACACCATGCATGTGATGAAGGAGAAGTTAAGTTCAAATTGTGAGGCAAGGGCCTCACTAGCTGTAGCTCCAGCAGCCTTCTTATTCTTCTTCTTCTACGGACAGTTAGTAGAAAGATGCCCATGTTCGTGACAGTGAAAACACTTCACCTTGGACATATCCAGCTTCTTGTCTTTAAACTTAGATTTAGAATGGAATTTCTTCCACTTCCCCTTCTTTTCCTTGCCAGCCAAAGCACAATCCTCTTCATCATCTTTCTTTGATGAAGATCCATCTCTGGTGTTCCACCTGAACTCCTCCTACACCAGATCCAACCACAATCGTTCCTAATCTGAAAATTTTTCCCATCCATTGACAAAGTCTTCATAACTGTGCCAACTCTTAGGATGTCGCAAGAGAGCCAAGCTCACCAAATCATTATCAACAACAGTTATTCCGGCCACACTCCCCAGTTCATCCCGACATTGGACAAACTTCGTGAGATACTTTGGAATGTTGTCACCCTTTTCCATCTTGATCTTCCTGAGTTTATCTTTGAGCGCCAATTTCCTATGGTCGTTGCTTCTTTGGAAAATATCTATTTAAGCCTTCCACATAGCATATGGTGTGGCTTTCCCATGAAGGCTTGAGACAACGTGGTCTCATACCCCTTCCAAGAGAATCCTCCTCGCCTTTGCCAATTTCTTTTTCCATGCATCAAGTAATGCAACATCTATCGAAGTGGTCTTAGGAACATCATTGTCAATGAATTCCTTCAAGCCATTATCTTCGAGCACCACCTCCATCTTGTCCTTCCAAGAAATGTAGTTTGATCTTCCCTCAAGTGCATACTCTAGCCGCAAGCCATTTAAATCCATTTCAATGTTAACTCAACTATAGCACCAAGAAATTCTTTCTGCAAATTTGAATTCTTTCCACCAACAAACTTAGCTCCTGCTTCAAAATTGCAATCTCCTGTGCTCTAATACCATGTAGAAATTTAATACAAAATATGAATTTCCTGGATTCTCCTGATCTAACAATTATATGCCACTATTAAATATAGAATCGCTTCTACAAAATCTTTGCAGAATTTAAAACATAATCACCAATAGAAATATCATGAAGAAAGATCAATCACACATAACATAGATAATTTACCAGGAAAACATAAAGCTAAAAACCCCACTATCATATATTATGTATATATCATGGATCATGAAACAATATCATACAAATATCCAGTCCAAAAGCTCTCAGTACAATATACAATCATCTCACACTGTCATGCAAAAATTGGCAAGTTCCTTAGCCAATTTACTGCCTCCACATAGCCTGCCTCCACTGTGAAATCCCTGATGGTCAAGAACCCCTGAATGAATGATTATTCCCTGCCTTGATTGCACAATCCTCATAGGCACATCCAATGTGTGTGTGGTTGCATGTGTGCAACTGATAATGTTACAACTGATAGTCATTCTGTCCCTTTCACCTACATCTCAACTGGGTCTCCACTGGATCTGAAATGCATGTAGTTAATAGTAGTAAATCTTCAGTTGCATGTGAGACCACTGATTGTGAATTAATTAATAATTAATTCACTTGATCTCCCACTAGTGTATCTTTAGTTACAACTAGCACAACTGAGTTTAACTCACTTAACTGAGTTAAAATACTTTACAACTTTCATAACTGCACTTCCAACTCTGTTACAACTTTGAATCACTTAGTTACAAATAAGTCCACTTGCATGTCCCACCAACCAACCACTCAACTCGAAATTCCTTTAGCTAACTGATTTTCCACTTCATTTAACTATTTCTAAGTGCTCATTGAGAATAGATTATTGTTTATTTTCCAACTAATATTAAGGGATAATAATAGCCGACAAGCATCTACAAATAGACATGAAATATATAAATATAACTTGCACATGCATTTATAAATAGACCTCATCTATAAATAGAATTTGCATGTGCATCTATAAATAAACATCCACCTAAAAATAGCCTGAGGCTCCATCCTAATGTAGGTGCATAATTTTCACTAGGATCTTCTTGTCAAATACCAACAAAGAATACACCCAATATGTAGTTAGTTAGCTACTCAGTTAGGATAACCAGAATAAAACCACCATGTAGTGTAGCCCAATCCCTCATTAGCCTAATCTCTCATGACTTAACCAGTAGCCCATGCCCTCGCGGTGTTAGCAGAACATAAAACTACGCAGTGAATTATTTGTTCGTTTCCTTCCAAATATGGGGAGTGAGTTGTAACAAGATGCTAGGATGCCGGGGAGTTTGTTTTTGATCTTGGATTGGGTAGTTTCTTTAATATAGATAGAGATACATCATGAGCCACTTAGCGATCATGGTACCACTTAGCTTAGCACTTATGCGCTATGCTCCTCCACAACGAGTTGCCTGATTTTCCTATTTTATTTTATTAAGACAGATTGAGACAGACAAGGACACACACACAAATAATTCATTGGTGGGTTTCACCCTTCCCCCCTTAGAATGCTTCAAAATCATGAGAGTTAGGAGTGAGCGGTAAGAATATATGAGTTTAATGTACCAAGATATGGGTAGTTAGTTGTAAAGTTGTAACAGGGGAGTTAGTTGAATAAGAGTAGCCATATAGGAGTACCCATTACGTAACCATGAGCTACTTAGTTAGGATAAATATGCACATTCACAAGCGGAATTTGAATGCTCAGGAAACCATGCCATGCTCCTTCAGTCGATTTATTGAGATAGAGGATAAACGAACTAGACCAATACATAAGAAAATAGTGATAGAATGATTGAGGAGGCAACCAATATAAAATAGAGAGACCAGCCAAGATAAGACAAACCAAGGAGTAGAAAAATGCAAAGAGACAAGACAAAGCACTCTGTCTGAGGTCACCTTCTCGTCCTGCTCAGTCAGGTCAGGAAGGTGTAAATAGGTCTACCTGCTAATGCTTTCGAAGCTTCCCTCTACCCATGTTATGAAGGTAAATCCTCTCTGCGGAAAGAGATGATCCCTCTAGCCCTAGAGTGGGTCTAGTAACAAAAGGAAAAACTAGAGTGTAGGTTCCTAATTAACGAATGAAAATAGACGAGGTAGATCAGCCTACCTGGGGTCCAACGCTGTTGTCGTGGCTGTCGTGATGGTGGCCTCTCGATTCCTGATTTGGAGGGTCACAATCCTTTCGCATCAATGCGTGGATACCTGCACAAGATCAAAAAACAAGAGAAACATATGAAACAACAATCTCATTCATAACTACTAACCAGTCAAGGAGGGTTAAGAATATTGCATCAAATAAAATACATCAACGCAAAATGGGAAATAGACAATAGTTATACATATGTATTGATAGAAGAAAGAGTTACAACCAAGCCTTGACGTTACAACCCCCTTCAGTGGGGTTCAGTCAAAGCGCATCTCGATGATTTTCAGGGAATTCAGATGGGATGAAGGCACAAGCCTAAGCTCTCTCAATAAGGGACTCTTCTGTTCTATCTTTTCTAGCAAAGCGAATAGAAATCTCCTCGACGTTTCTGCTATAATATCTTAACAATATCTTCAATTAAGCTAGCTCATCAATGGAGGATGGCTATATTTATAGAGGGAGAGGAGGAGGTTGAATTCCTACTATAATGGAAGGAAGGCCTTATCCCTTGGGAGGCTTCCCCAAAAGGTGGAAACAAGAGGCCAAAGGAGGAAGGCCATCGTTATTCAGTCGAACCACTCCCTATGACTCGCCCATGAAGTTGTTATGATCGAAACTTCACCTCTATTGTTAAAAAAATTTCCATAAACAGATTGGCGTAGTCAGCTAACTAAGACAGAGTGCCAGCTGGCGCGGGGGCCAGTGTTAATCTGCCTCATCGACGCGAGGGCATAATGGGCTACCTGCGCCAAGGCAAAACATCTGTTTTTGATGGTCTATTCAGGAAATGGTCAACAGAAGGAATGTTTTCCTCATGGCAAGGGATGCAATGATGGTATTTGCAAGGCATGACACTTTATTTTGGTCACATAAATGAGCCTCCAATGTGCGGGATGGGGATTGCAGGGACAGTGACAAAATTTTGTGTAATAGATGGCCCCTAAAGCATGAGGTCCGAGAGAGAGGAAGGGGTGAAATGCTTTACGAGAACACGTTCGAACCAAACACTGCCGTCAGTAGACCATTAATGACAAATACAAATGATATCTCTGATACATGAATATGTGGTATGGGTGCAGCCATCCATAATAGAGAATATATAAATTGAGATCCAAGGTATGGACGCAGCCATCCAATAGTAAGGATCAATAAATAGACTCAGGTATGGTCACAGCCATCCAATAAAAAGAGTCATGTAATAAAGCCATGATAAATCATAATATCCCACAGCTTGGATTTTATCAGACAAAACCCAGGGTCTTGCGCTCCATCTCGATCCGAACAAGTACAAGTTCAAGCATGCGAATATGTGAGATGAACTCGAACATGCAATAAAATCACCTGATTACCAACCAATGATGAAAGTTGTTAACAAGCACGAGAGAAACCACCAATAATGACAATGGTTCTCAAGGTACAATAGGTAAAATCCACGTAATGTGAACAATGATCTGGTGTCGAACACCCACAGAGTCACTCGATCGAAGGCCAATGATGTGGACCTATCATCGAATGTGAAGAACCTGCCATTGAGGCATGCAGGTCCCAAGGTACCGGTAGGGATTCTCTAGACCAACTTCCTGGATAATGAGCTGAAGTCGACAGGAAGTGACCTGGACAAAGGAGGGCCATAATGTATCCCACGTCATCGACACAAGATAGAGGAACATGATGATAATGAATCAGGACCAACAGAGAATCAGAGGGAGGTTGAAAAATGCAGAGGAAACATTCTCTTGAACATATCAGCCACACGACTCTGGATTCGGAAGTATTTGACATCATGGGATCTGAGGTCATGATGACATGGAAAAGAGCAGATGAGGGGTCAAAACAGATTATCCAAACCAACGGAAGCAAAAAATGACGAAATGAGATGTCCCTAACCTGACACGAATGCAGACGAGTGTCATGTTCAAGAGTGACATACTGCCAACACAACTAAAGACCGGTTCCATTTTCCCCCACCATTTCTGGCGAGTACCCCAATTATTTTTTAAAACAAGCTTGAAGGGGATAGCATATGCTTGTGTTTTAAGTTTGTCCTTCGGACAAATCCATCCTAGTACATTTTACGAACCCTAGGAAGGAGGAACTCGATGAACGTCATGGTGACGATGTCCGATGTCATCAGGGTTTAACAAGTCTGACAAAGGAAGAACTCAACGTCTTTTCATGTTTTAAAGCGTTTGAAAAGAAGAGGAAAAGAAAACTCCAGCATGTCCCTTTTCGTAGATAGTCTCTCAGACCCGAAAAGGTAGAAAACAATATTTGAAGGAGCCTCTTAGTCGTGATAGGCTAAGGTATTCCTTTTTCGTAAATAATCTATCCCAACACGAAAAAGGGGTAAACGTATATTGGGTAGACATTGTTTCACAACCATTTAAAAAGTTCAAAACGACAAGAGTCTCGGCAATATTTTTAGTTTTAGAGAGTCAGAAAAGAGCTAAAAGATGACTCTAGTAATGAATTTTTTGTGTTTTTATCGAGTCCAAAAAAGTATAAAATACAACTCATGACTTCATCACTATTTCATTAAAGACCTGTCACTACACAAGAAATAAATGTAAAACCTATTTCTTGAAATAACAGAATGTAATAATCGAAAAATATGTCTTAAAACCTAATTGGGGTTTTGAAAATTTACAACATGCCAAAAATGGTAAAAAATAATTACTTTTCACTTTTACCTCTTGTGGAGTAATAGTTACCCATTTTACATTGCGATTTTGCGGCGATGATAGCGGGAAATCCAGCAAACCAATATTGAATCTGTCAGTTCTAGGTAAGAGCCGACATCCTTCCCCACATTTTAAGTCTTCTTTCATTATTTGCAACCTTCAGTTTTGATTTCTAAGGGGGAAATTGTGAAAACTAGGGCATGACATTCGGCGCGGGTTTTGGGCACGGACTCACACCAACCGCCTGATTTTATGAACTGGGGTGCGCCCATTGGCACGATTGTTTCTAAAACAATCACGCCAATCACGCAAACCTTTTAAATCTCACAATGCAAGTAAGAAAGCCTAAATTTCACAAATTTCAGCTTTTGATTTGGCTAATAATGTCCATATGAACATGTTTGTAGGTGAAAGAGTGGAAAAATGGTGATCGAGTGGAAAGAATGGGAGAAAAGTGAAGAGGATGAGCTTTCCATGGGAAATGAAAGATGCATGGAAGCTCTCAAAGACTGTGGACTGAAAAAATTCTTCTTGACACTCATTTTTTAATTTTTTATGAGTATTATAATTTTTTTGGTATGTATGTTCTGAAACTTTATCCATGATTTTACAGATGTAGGCCCAGAGAGACCTGTAGGGATGTCTCTGATAGCGAGGCATATACCTCACGATTTTGATGTTGCTTCCCAAGGCGAGGAGGATGATATCATGCACAACTTGGAGGGAATCACCCGTGGGGTCCCCGACTATGCACGATTTGACGATGTTCCTCGTGCATACTAGAGACACACTGTAGGGGTGTCGAACCGAGTTCACCACTTGCTAAGGCGGCTTGTTTGGGTAGTGACATGCTATCATGATCATCATGCCGATTAGACACCTAGGCTTTTATTTCTGAATTTTGTTGAGAGACATGATGTCTCAGGATGTAACAGAAACACACATTTTTTGAAATTTATGGTGCACACTAATGCAAAGTTTCAATATATACGCAAATATCTATCTAATACAATGTTAGCTAATATATCAGTTAAGTAATCTGCATAATAAGTAACGACCCAAAAGAAAGGAAAACGTTCACAAAGCACACCAAGCCAAAATATTTCATTTTTATGCAAGCTCGAAAAAAAAGTAAACTATGCTTGAAATTGGTTTCATTTTTACGCAAGCTTGGAACAAAAGTAAAATATGGGTGAAAAAATAGGCACGGGCATGCCCCCAGCATGGTGACTCAATTCGAGGTACATTCCCCCCAAGCTTCAGTGTAGCTATAATGAATGAAAAGCAGATGGAGTGAAGGTTCAATTTGCGAGATGAAAGAAAGAATCGACTGGGATTTTACGAGATCTGATCAAAGACTTGAATTAAACAGGGACTTGTTTCACGAGGTTGACACATTAAAAGAACTATCCTCAACATCTTGTTTCATTTTTTAAGGAGCTTGACACAAGAAGAAGAACCATGCTCTGAAAACAACTCATCATATCGAATAATAAGTCATGAATTCCAAGAGGTTCGCATCTGATGGGAGAACAACATCTTGGAAATCAAGACCCAATGCCCCCAACACATGATGCACAACGACACTATCACTGAATGCGGGCATGGGACAGGTAGCCACATAATTAACCTGTGGCAGGGAAGATACAACCGGCGGATAAAAATCCAGCAGAGATGATGGCGGGCCAGCTGGCACCTCAGGACCAAAGAATGAAAGTTGATCAATGATCACGATCCGACCTTTGTGTGGAAAATAGATCACACGAAAGAGGGAAGAGACAAGTGCACCCGTGGCATAAGCATAGTCATGCCCTAAGAGTAAATTTAAATCCAAGGGGCCTGGAACAACCATCACGTCTATATAGACGGTTTCCCTCTCAAATTAATAGGCAACTTCGAAAGGATCCCTAACGGTTGACTGGTTCCTCTGTTAAAGGCCAACAAATTCTGTGTAACAAGCACAAGCGGTGGAGAACCAAAAGCTTTCCAAGTAGTGGAAGACAAAATACTAACAGACGCGCCTTCATCTATAATGGTGCCGGGTACGACCACATTGAAGGTCTGTATTGTGATCTCAAATGGCACATAAGAATGAAGGCGGTATCCAGCGAATCGACTCCAATCAAAGGAAGCAACCAGACTACTTGGAGGGGGTGCCATAGAAATGAGATGGTCATCCCTTGGTGTTACGAGAGCAAGAGGAGGATCCTTTGGGACCTCCATCATGGGAGCAGGAGGAGAAGCTTATGGAATCACAGGGATAGGAGAATCTTTCTCCGAGTCTGAGGAATCTAAAGAAACAAGAAGAACGTGAGGGGTATGAGAACCACTCTTGACAGAAAATATCTGATAGGCAGGATCAGATCGACCGATTCCACGACCAATGGTTGACCAGGAATGGATTCATGAATTTAAATTTCCGAGGAAATGGGATCGACCAAGGATGAATCTTGACTGACCGTTGAATCAACTAGCGGAGGACTCAAAGAAAGTTTCTGGTAACCAACCGGAAGGCAGGGCAGAGAAACAATAGGGTTGTCCAATACTCTCGTGGCTTCATCCATGTATGGACAAAGGTGAATGGGATGATGCCCTTCACACAAATTATAGGGATTGGTAATCTTACCCTGTTTCTTATGAGTCTTATCATTTCTAGTTGAAGATGTGTCACCAATATGACTTCCAGAAGCCAAAGGCAACGACGGACGGCCGTCGGACCATGCTTCAATTACCTTGGGAATGCCAAGGCAGTCTCGAAGAAGATGGTCACCTTTCCACAACATGTAAGGGAATTTGACTTTCCATGGAAGGTTGGATGGTTTATCAATGGAAGGTGTTTGAGGCGCAATTGCCGTAGAGTTGGCCTCTCTCTTATATGACTTATTCTTCTTCATATTATTCTTCTTCTTAGCCACCTGATTACTAGAATCCAAACTTTCACTGGGCGAAGTAGAAGAGGAGGACGAAGGAACAGGTGAGAAGGGGAGAGGTCCACCTTAGGATCAACATGATGTTGTTCCGGTGGAGGAGATGGTTGAATAGAGGTCGGAATACTTGAGATCACAGAGGTCAAAAACAACCAAACCAACAACCCAATAGTTAACCCAGGTAGGGACAATGTTTCTGTATAAGGAGCACCAACATTCCAAAAAGAAGGAAAAGGACCAAGATTCCCTTCAGAGGGGATTCCTTGGTTGGTAAAATCTGGGAAATTTTCCATCGGAAACATTCGTAAAACAAAACATTAAGGAAGATAAATTTAGCCAGGAATATTTCGTGGGCAGTTAATATTTTAAGACATTGAAACAAAACTCTATCGTTTCATAATTTAAGAGTCGAGAAATGGGAAAAAGGTGGCTCTATCACTTTCAGGTTGAAACAAGCATGAAAGGCCAAGAGCTCGATGATCTTTTTTCTTTTAGAGAGTCACAAAAATATTGAAATGACTACTCAGGCAATCTAAGAAAGAGGGTGTACCAAGTTCCCATGAACTGCCATATACACCTTGGTGATCAAATGAAAGAAAAATGACCAAGGACTTAATGTACATGCAGGTAGTCTCCCCAAATGCTGTGTTCAGTGTATCACAGTTACAGGGTGGCAGACTCAGCTTTCTATGGATAAAGGATGAGGGGTCTCCCTTTATATACTAGATAGTACGGGGAGCACAAGTCTGTACTAGCGCTATCTAAAGCCAGATGGCGAATGACAGCTACTAGGTTTTAAGACGCCGGAACACGTCTCTAGCCTAGACCACTAAAATTTTCGCGTTAGGTTTCAATGTTTCCTTAGGTTGATTCATTTGATTTTATATTTGATCTTGAATTAGTGTTTCAGTTTCAAGGCCCTACCGAATTTCGATCTCAAATTTCCTAAATGAAAACTATATTCAAATGAACACCATTTTCCATTCAATGAACGTTTATTATGAGAAGCATAGAGATGTTTTAAACTAAAGCAATCAATGAAATCAAACAAAGAAATCCGCTAATGCATCTAACTCAATCTAGCAAAAAACGAAAAATTCTTTCCTAGTTAATCAGGCACTAGCTACGCAAAAGAACTTTTCTTTTTCTATACAAACGAAAGAACGCAATTTTTTTATTTTTTCAATGAAATGAAGCACACAATTTAATAATTACACGAAAAAACAAAACAAACACTAGTTCGAGGATTACGAATGCAAAGAGCTAAATCGATTGATGAGATGAAAACAACAGAAACACAAAGATGCACTCAAACCAATGATGCACTCTTCCAAAAAAATAAAAATATTTGAAATGACCCAAATGAACAATGTAATCTATGCTCAAAGTAGCGAGAAGAAGAATCAAACGAAACTTGAAATGATCATTCAATCCAAACAAATTCTCAAAGGATCAAAAAATTAAACGCAATTGATCAAAAGATGAGACTGACAAGAATCAAAAGACTCAACTTCCAATTAGAAGGCTCAGTGAGCTAAGAAACTCAGAAACTCTAAGGCCATAAACTGCGCTGATAAGTAAATGGGCGTACAACTACAAAGAACAAGCCTATGACGGCCAAAACAATCCCAAAAAATAATTGCAAATAAGAAAACCAACCCAGAGGCAAGCACAACTGACCAAAAACTCAAGAGGAAAGTCAAACCAAATCCTACAGGATTCGGCGTGATTGTAAGGCGGTAATCCACGCCAAATAGGGATTGGCACTAGTGCAACCTCAGCAACATGCACCAATCGGCACGACTGTTCAATCAAAAAGTGCGCTAAGATGGATATCTATGGGAGACTAGAAAAACCAATGAGCAGAGGTCAATCTGGACACTCTGGATCTAAACAAGAGGACTCTAAACAAGAAAACAGACCATAAAAGATAGAAAAGAAAGGAAATGACCGAAGTCAACTTGAAAAGGGCAAAACAACAAACTCACACTAATCCCCAGTGGAGTCTCCAATTTGTTATGAAGGTAAATCCTCTCTGCGGACATAGACGATCCCTCTAGCCCTAGAGTGGGTCTAGTAACAAAAGGACAAACTAGAGTGTAGGTTCCTAATTAAAAAATCAAAATAGATGAGGTAGATCAGCCTACTTGGGGTCCAACGCTGTTGTCGTGGCTATTGTGATGGTGGCCTCTCGATTCCTACTTTGGCGGGTCACAACCCTTTCACAGCGATACTTGGATACCTGCACAAGATCAACAAACAAGAGCAGCATACGAAACAACAATCTCATTCATAACTACTAACCAGTCAAGGAGGGTTAAGCATATTGCATCAAATAAAATACATCAACAGAAAATGGGAACTAGACAATAGTTATACATATGTATTGATAGAAGAAAGAGCTACAACCAATCCTTGACGTCGTAGCCTCCTTCAGCGGCGTTCAGTCAAACTACATCTCGATGATTTTCAAGGAATTCAAACGGGATGAAGGCACAAGCCTAAGCTCTCTCAATAAGGGACTCTTCCATTCTATCTTTTCTAGCAAAGTGAATATAAATCTCCTCAGCGTCTCTTCTATAATATCTTCAGTTCAACTAGCTCATCAATGGAGGATGGCTATATTTATAGAGGGAGAGGAGGAGGTCGGGATTCCTACTATAATGGAAGGAAGGCCTTATCCCTTGGGAGGTTTCTCCAAAAGGTGGAAACAAGAGGCCAAAGGAGGAAGGACATGGTTATTCAGTCAAACCACTCCCTATGACTCGCCCAAAAAGTTGTTAAGATCGAAAATTCACCTCTATTTTTAAAAAAATTCACATAAACAGATTAGCGTGGGCAGCTAACTGAGACAGAACGCCAGCTGGCGCAGGGGCCAGTGTTAATCTGCCTCATCGGTGCAAGGGCATAACGGGCTACCCGCGCCAAGGCAAAACATGTGTTTCTGATGGGTTGTTCAGGAAATGGCCAGCATAAGGAATGTTTTCCTCATGGAAAGGGATGCAATAATCGTATTTTCAATACATGACACTTTATTTTGGTCACATAAATGAGCCTTCAATGTGCGGGATGGGGATTGCAGGGAGAGTGACAAAATGTTGT
The DNA here is from genome assembly GCA_034641835.2 of Pinus albicaulis. Lineage (NCBI taxonomy): Eukaryota > Viridiplantae > Streptophyta > Pinopsida > Pinales > Pinaceae > Pinus > Pinus albicaulis. The sequence continues at coordinate 629,494,669 of CM076571.1, forward strand.
GTAGCAACCTATCCCAAAAAAGTAAGAGGGGTGCGGATAAATGATCCCACTGGAGAGTGCACTAGATGGATTCCCCAATCATAAGAGGAGCCCAACTTTATTAATAACAAAATCAAGAATATTTCTCATCAGGTAACCCAAGCGATAGATTCATCATTGGGGTTCTTCTGTATTTAAGGACTTGAGTAAAGTCCCCACTTTCTCAATCCATAATGTGTTATATCGTTTTTTATTTCTGATAACGAGTCAATAGCCACCTGGACAATCCTCATATTTCCTTCCTTGCCTAAGTGTGATAGCCCCCTAAGAATTGATACTTAGATATGGGAATTGTATCCTTCCTACCTCCTGAAAATATAGGAATATATTTCCCTTCAACTTGTTTGGCTTGGGCATATAATATTTCCTAGAACATAATACTTATCAAACTATAAGAGGCAGGATTAGGTTCCTTCCCTTTACTAGTTGGAAGAAGGATTTATACTCCCATTGTCCTGTTAGGATTATTTTTTTTTGCATCCTTCGCCTTCCTCTCCCTTTGGTCGATCGAAAATGGGAGGGAGGGGAAGAAGAGAAAATAACAAGATTTTATGGATTAATCTCCTTAGAAAACTCACAATATAGTTGGTGAGTTCCTTCTCAACCCTTCCTCACATCAGTTATTATAAGGGCAGGTAAGGACAACTGTTTGAAAGGTCCTTTGGAGGTAATGGATAACACGTTGTAATATCCCTTTTTCAGGATTGCTCATAAATTATGCATGAAAAACACATTTCCAAAAAAATATACAATAAAAAAGTTAAATCATCACTTCGATCCCATGGATACATATATGTAGCATGTAAATACAAGAAGATACCAAAAATAAATGGAACTAGGTGGGTTAAACAAACCTCCCACACTAGTGTAGCTGAAAATGGTGAAAAACCCTAAGACTGCAAAATGTCGGAGAAGCTGCTCAAGGGACTGCACATTCTAAGAGATATTTTCCACATAAAATGATAGGAGAATCATAGATCTACTCATATATTGATAACTAATGCTGAAATTCAAAGATGTAGTCCCCTATACAAAATACAAGATAACCCGGCAAGGGTTTCTTGTCAAACACTCTATATATAAAATGTGATATTCAGGAAATGACTGAATAATCATTGCAACACTGAATTAAATGAGTGAAAAAGGCTGAAATATGTCTAATATGAAGTATAACCCTCAAGGGCTTCCTCCCATGAAAGGATGGACCTCTCAATCACAAGGAAACACTACAACGGAGCCACCAAACCATACAATGAACACTGCCTCTAAAATAGCGCACTCCCTAGCAGAAAAAATGTTGGGAGGGTATGATAAATGTGTGGTCTGATACCACAGATATGAAATAATCTCTCGAGCTCTCCAAACAGATCTCTCAAATGAAGGAAACCTTCCTCCAATGAGAAACTAGCTCAGAAGCCGGGATTCCAATCCCTTCCACTACTGCACCCGGCAACACTGCACAATCTCTGGAAAAGCTATGCTGATGTAGATGGATGAAGCTTGGCCTGAAAACCTAATGTGGAATTATGAATACAAACTCTCCCAATGAGCTACTCAAATGAAAGAGGTGGGATTCCCGCCTGGGAACACCCAGTGCTAAACAGCACTGCAACTTTGCTAAGCAGCAAAGCAACAACAATTCTTGGCAGCCAAGAATAATAATCTACAACATGATCAATAATGTTGCCATCCTCTTCCTTATATAATATGTGAGTTTTCTTGCCCTTGGCCTCACTCACTTAGGTTACTTCTAACCCAAGTTACATTTCCCTCCAAAATTGTGTTATCCATCCTAAGATTCCTCCTCCACTAAAACTGTGTTGTTGACTTGGTCAAAGCAGCTTCATTTTTTCTTTTTTCACACATGGAGGTGTCTTATTGAGCTAGAAGGAGTGTCTCCTTTCACAATTGGATTTTTTTATCCTCCTTAGGAGACTTATGGGCTTTTCTACCCATTTATTTATCGGCTACAGTTGCTGCTAACTCTAATGTTCCATTTAGCTTGGAAGCTAAAATTTTGGGAACATTACAGTTCTCCCCTCCAAAATATTTGCTTGTCCTCAAGAAAATGCATAAGGAGAGAAAAATATCTCCCCTCATCCTCATGTGGCCTCCCATCAATATCCTCCATCACTACATCAAGAGAATCTGCAAATAAACTGTCATCCAATGCTTCCTCCCAAGTGTGCAAAACCAAAGTGTCTGCATCAATCAAAGGTGGACAGTGTGAATGGAAACATGCTAGCTGTCTCATGCCATCCACAAATTATGAGTGATGATCAACATGGTGAATGAGTGCCTCCCTCACCCATGCAATCATCCAAATGAAGTGAGTCACCCTCCAACATGGTAACTCATGAAAATTCTCTTCCACCTTGTGCTCCTGAAATGTAGGTGGGCTGAATAAGTGAACATGATAGGAAAGAGGGCCTATCCCATGCTAGCCTCCTCTCCACTTATGATAAGTGTAGAAGGCATGCTGATCTTGGGCTGAAACATGATGGCCCTCCAATGGCCAGAAGAATATTGAGCCTCCAAGGACTCTTCCTCCAAAATCATGAGTCATGCCAACCCAAACCATTCCATTCAAGATGAATGGCACATCATCACCACATGGCATCCAAATCAGAAAATGGCTTAAGGTTATGTGGAAGTTTGGATGATACATATGGTCTCTCTGGTGGATACAGTGCAGTTCTCCCAACTTCTGCTTGAGAATGTCATATGGCAAGTGGTCCTGCAACAAGTTACAAGCTGTATATGTTTGTTCTCCCAACATGGGGAAGTAAGCATCAATGTATATCAGCTGTACATATATAAAATGACAATACACTTTCCCAATTTCATGTATATATGGGCTACTATCATCATAAACATTGGCCCTAAAGTGACCATGAAACCCAAAAATACTCTTGCTCTCATATGGAGCAATGCGCTGCTTACATATGGTGAGAAAGTACAAATACTCAATAGAGTAATAAATAAGCACATCAATGTCTTTCCTACCATGCATAATGTGTGAGTTAAAAGTGAGTTCCATGTATAAGTTCCCCCATGAGGATTCCCTCATAAAAATTTTCAAGAAGAAGGGGTACATATACTCCTTGGAACACTCCATCAATAAGAACACTCTCCCATGTGATAGTGTTGTAGGCCTTAGAAATAAGGATCCATGACTCCTCTCTTTGACATTCCAAATTCAAAATTCATCCACCATCATGCTACTATGTGAGAATATCTCCTTCCTACATGGAAGTCTCTCATGATCCTCCAATACTGAAGGGTAGCCTCCTTGCACCATGAATGTGCCTTTCTTCTCTTCAGAAATATCATGAAAAGTATGGGAAGATTTTTTCCCATACTCTCTCAAGTGCAACCATAGCAACAACAACCTTTTTTTTTGCCTCATCTCTCCCTCATACAAGCTTCCTTTGAAAAAGAACACATCAGCAATACATGGAAGCAAGATACAATAAAAACAAGTTGTCAATTGACAACTAGAAAGTGAATGTTGGTCCCTCTCATGGAACCAGCGCAGTGCACCCTTGGCCTGCATCAAAATAAGAATCAACAAGTGATTTACCAGCCACTTTTTTTCTTCCATATTCATCTCATAAGATGAAGACATGAAGTCACAATATGGTGTCATTGGTGCACACCAAGAGACATATGGCTTCCCCCACAGCTCATCAAAAAGATAGCCAAGATCAATGCTACAAGTAGCTGCAAGTACATCATCATATAATATGCAAGAAGAAATATTTCTTCTTGTTACATCATGCTGATCAAATAAATGAAAGAAGTACAATACAAAACATGAAATGATACCTCCTCCATTATGTACTTGAGGTCTTGGGCTGAAATGGCTCAACTGGAAATTCTCCCTCACTACACATGAGTTAGGAAAGTAGCTGTGACATCCTCTCTATCACCATTTGGGCTATGCATCTCTCCATATGCTGATATATGTCATGCTAGATGCCCTCCTAAGTGAACTCATCCATCAACTGGAAATATGCATCAAAGTGCATAGAAGAGAAGTCCTCATGTGCTGCATGTAGTAGCTTCTCCTTGAGACTGGAAGATCTAATCAAGAAGATCCTGCCATAGGAATAGATGACCACATATTCTACCATGTAACTTTCAACTCCATTCGGGTCATCAAGAATCATGCATGCACCAAGATCCTTGGAGTATTCTACCAAAATCTGAGATCTCCAATAAGGATCAATCCTCCTCAGTGACAGCGTTGGTGATCTGACATGTGAAGCTCTACTCATGCTGCTGCCTGCTTCTTTGACATCCCCCATGCCAAATTTCTCCTCAAAACTCTTCACCTCTCCAAAATTCAAGAGTGGTGAACCCAAAGACAAGAAATCTCTCATCAACTAAAGATCAGCTGGCCTCCCAGGTGGAATGCCTCCATGAAGTGAGACATCAATGTCAAGAGTAGACTGCATAGGTGATTGGGAAATATTGCCCTTGCTTCTACAACGCAAATCAGTCTGCCTCTTCCTTGCATTGGCTCTCTGAAATAGAGAAGGGTGTATGCCTCTCATCAACTGATGCTGCTCTTCCTCCTTTCCTCCTTCTTCCAGCTGCAATGCTACACAATCATGCTGCTCACTGATTGTGCTTGGACCTATATGTATGAGATCCTGGGGAACTTCTTGCAAAGATACAAGAATCCCTCCTCTGGGAGCATGTGCTCCTCACTCCTTTGCATGAGGCACTGGATGTGCTCTAGATGTGACAGCGTTGTTGCCCTCTTCTCCATCAATGTGTGTAGGTAACATCGCAACAATTGGATCCCTTTGTGAAAAAGTGATCCCCATGCCCTCTTATTCAAGAATATGAACTGGAAGTTTTTCTTCCGGAAATTTGTAATGCAAGACATTAGATCCTCTCATGGTTTTATCAAATTGAGTTTCATCCATCACATGCAAGGGTTTTGTTTTCTCAAGTTTTCCTTGCTCATGTGTCTTAGGAAGTTTTTCACCAAACCTCTCCATCAATGTTTTTATGAATATTGCAAAAGAGAAAGTATTGGCATTCTTTAAGGAACAAGATTAAAAAATCCACCATGCATGAGCCTTACCTCTAAAATGCAGCGCTGCAACTCTGATAGCTTCATCTCCAGAAATATGGTGCAGCTGCAAATAGGAGTTTAGCTCCTTCACCCAAGCTCCAATTGAACATGTAGGTGATCAGGAAAAAGTAGATAGAAGAAATCTATATGCATCCTACTGCTGGCTCTTCTCCATCTGGATCTGGAAAAACTCTTGGAAATTAGTATGATCTCTAAACCTCTTAGTTTGAGATTCATACTCTCGCAACAAATCACTAAGAGTCATTCTCTTAGGCATTTTTCCTCCTCCCATCCATCTCAGGATAGCTATGGGCATTTGATTGCATTGTGCATCATGAAGCGTAGCTGCATGCTCACACTCACCATGTGAAAATCTAGATTCAGCTCTAGATTCAACCTCCTTTGGAGATTTCATCTCCAATCTCATTTTCTTCAGCTCTCCTTAAAAGCTCTTCATAGATTTTGGAAGAAGCTTTGTAAGCTTGTCTTCCTTTCTTCCTACACACACTGAAGCTTCCTAGATTATTTACATCTCTCCTTCTTCTGATAGCTGGATCTCACAGGCTGAGCCAAGAGATCATGCTCTGATACCGCTGTAATATCCCTTTTTCAGGATTGCTCATAAAGCATGCATAAAAAAATGAATTTCTAGCAACATATATAATAAAACAGTGAAATCATCACTTGGATCCCATGGATACATCTATGTAGCATGTAAATACAATAATATATCAAAAATAAATGGAACTAGGTGGGTTAAACAGACCTCCCACACTAGTGTAGCTGAAAATGGTGAAAAACCCCAAGACTGCAAAATGCCGGAGCAGCTGCTCAATGGACTGCATAGTATAAGAGAGGGTTTACACATAAAATTATAGGAGAATCATATATCTACTCATATATTGATAAATAATTCTGAAGTACAAAGATCTAGTCCCCTATACAAAATACAAGATAACCCAGCAAGAGTTTCTTATCAAACACTCTATATATACAAAGTGATATTCAGGAAATGACTGAATAATCACCGCAACACTGAAGTACATGAGTGAAAAAGGATGAAATATGTATGATATGATGTAGAACCCTCAAGGGCTTCCTCCCATGAAAGGATGGACCTCTCAATCACAAGGAAACACTACAACGGAGCTACCAAACCATACAATGAACACTGCCTCTAAAATAATGCACTCCCTAGCAGAAACAACGTTGGGAGGGTATGAGAAATGTGTGGTCTGATACCACAGATCTGAAATAAGCTCTCTAGCTCTCCAAAAAGATCTCTCAAATGAAGGAAACCTTCCTCAAATGAGAAACTAGCTCAAAAGCCGGGATTCCAATCCCTTCCACTGCTGCACCCAACAACACTGCACAATCTCCGTCCAAGCTGTGATGATGTAGATGGATGAAGCTTGGCATGAAAACATGATGTGGAATGATGAATAAAAACTCTCCCAATGAGCTACTCAAAGGAAAGAGGTGGGATTCTCGCCTGGGAACACCCAGTGCTAAACAACACTGCAGCTTTGCTAAGTAGCAAAGCAGTAACAATTCTTGGCAGCCAAGAATAATAATCTACAACATGATAAATAATGTTGCCATCCTCTTCCTTATATAAGATGTAAGTTTTATTGCCCTTGGCCCCACTCACTTAGGTTACTTCTAACCCAAGTTACATTTCCCTCCAAAATTGCGTTATCCATCCTAGGATTCCTCCTCCACTAAAACTGCGTTGTTGACTTGGTCAAAGTAGCTTCTTTTTATCTTTGTTCGCACATGGAGGTGTCTTATTGAGCTAGAAGGAGTGTCTCGTTTCACACTTGGATTGTTTTTATTCTCCTTAGGAGACTTATGGGCTTTTCTACCCATTTATTTACTGGCTACAGCTGCTACTAACTCTAATGTTCCATTTAGCTTGGAAGCTAAAATTTTGGGAACATTACACACGTGAAACCCTTCAAGGTAATATCTCTCATGGTTATATAATAATTTTCCTTACCCGTAAAATTAGTTACTCTACGTTCGTTCAAAGCTTTATAGGACTAGGATTGGAGTTAAACTATAGGAACTAATTCAGATGCTAACTGGTGATTGATCTCCTCCTCTTCTAATCTCTTGTGTTTTGATCTCTCTTGATGATAATACTCTAATAAAAATATCACTGAGCTTGATCAAAGAAGTATTCAATGTGTGCCTTGCTGGAACGTTTACTAAATACCTAACCCCCCTCTGATTGATATCAGAGTTTATACTTGTTGATCAAGAGGTCAGGCTCTATCTAAGATCTCTTCATTGCGAGGTTGACAACTGTGTATTTTGTATAGGGAATATGTAGGCTCTGAACTAGGTCCTCCCTCCCTCCCTCAATCCATGCAATCTGGGTATGTGTAGTTTCAGTTCGTGGATCCAGGAAGCACTGAACATAGCTGGGGTTGCGCGAAGTAAGTCATGAAAGAGGATTCCAACCAATAAAGGTGCCCATCCATATTTAGAACTTGAAATAAGCATGTCTATAAAGCGCATAAATCACAAATAAGTATTAATCCAGTAGGCTTTCCTTCCGGGGTCCTCCCTAACTAAAAGATATAAGGGATGTGCTGAAGTGGGACCTACTAGGTTTTAAGGTGTTGGGGGGTAACAATCCTAGCCATAATAAATAAGGTTATTCAGATTCAGAATAGTCCCCATCTGCTAGAAAACTCAACGCAAGGTGGTGAAGACAAGAATAAGAAAAATAAGGCATGTTGAATCTATTTCTTTAACATGTATCATTTATGGAGGCCTTCTCTCGACCATTTTTGGGGTCCTTATCTTCTCCTTCCTCTCCAGTGGTGATGTGGGCCTCCTTCCCACTCGGGTATGGAAAACAGGGTACGCAGAATGGGGTATTTTTGAAGGTTCTCTGGTGATGGGGGCTTTCTCTCTTGGGTGTATAACTCTTTCAATATCTCGTATCGTGGAAATTTTTCCTACTCTCTTCTCGTGGGAACATGACATCTCTCTCTCATCATTTGGTGGAAACTTTACTTTAATCAATATCTCGTCTGTTGAAAACTTGGTTGCACTGGGTGTTGTAGTTTTGGTAATGGGTGCAACCACCTCACGCTGGGCACTACCTAACCTACCTGAATGGCACTACCTAGCCCCTCTCTTTGACCCTAATGTCTCAACCTAATTGGTGAGCCTGGGTATTGCACCAAGAGTGATGCAACTCCCAGGGGCTGACCTACTTTACTTTATCAACCCAGGGTTTATACAAACTTGGAGGTGACAGTTCTATATGCACAACAGATGCACTCTGTTCATGTCATCTTATTTTTCTTTAAAAAAGGGTGTTATTTCTTAAACTACGATAAGAACTAAAAAGTAAATTGCTGAAAGGAAATGACAGAAAGGAAACTAAACTAAATTGCTAAAAAGAAAATGATAAGAAAGGGAACTCAACTGAATTGATGTAACGAAATGACAAGAATGAAACTAATTTAATTCGCAGAAAAAAAATAGCAGAAAGGAAGCTAATTCTAAACCACACTTGACTTGGCCAAATGGCTAAATGTGCTCTACTTATCCTATGATCTATCTACTGTGCTCCTAGTCATGCAACTAATCTATCCATGCCTTAATTTTAATTAAAAATAGTTAATTTGCAACTTAGAGGGAAGAAAAGGGCTGAAAGAAGCCAATGGGGGTTTAACTCATGAAACGAGGTTTGGAAGTGGAAAGAGGGGGTTAAACCCTTATGAAACTTGATTATAGCGCGATAAATGGCTTTGGAGCAGAAAGAATTCAAAAGTGCGACGACGGAGTGCGATGGAGGACAAAAGTTGTGATGTGTGATGTTGCAATCGAAATATCGCAAGTTTAAATGGATAGCGGTAAAGGTTAACAGAATGAACTAAAATGTGTGAAGTGTGATTTGCGACGTGGTAAAAGTTGTGGGATGTGATCTGTGATGTGGTAAATTCAGCGAAGTGTGAAGTGTGACGAGTGACGTGGCGGAGTTATCGCATTGGCGGAATAAACGGTAAGTGTGATGCAAAAAGCTTAATGGTGTGATTTGTGATTTCAAAATATTGCAATCGCAAGAACAAACACTAAGTGTTTAAAGGTAAAAGCTAAAATGTGCGAAGTGCGATTTGCAATGGGAAACGTGGCGGTGGGATCGACGACAGGGTGTGATTTCGCAATATCACAATCGCAAGAGCAAGATGTAAGTGATTAAAGGTAAAAGATAAAAGTTGTGATTTGTGAAGTGTGATGTACGGTGGCAGGAGACTCGAGGCGCAAAGGCAGAGGTCGGGTTTTCAGTGGTTTTGAATGGGTTTTCACGTGTTTTGCATAAAATGGGTAAGGCGGTCGTGAACGAAGAAAAATAGAGGAATAAGGCTTTGAAGGGCTTAAGTGCGTTAGGAAAGGAAAAGGTAAGTATAGCGTTAAGATGAGAAGAAAAGGAGGGGAATGGAGGCATAAGAGCAGTGCTCAGAAGTGAGACACACCTGCAGATTCATGCACGCGAAATAGACAGAAATGCAGGGTAAAATAGTGAAATAAAGGCTTGGACTTGGTAATACAAATTCTTCCCAAAGCTTCAAATAGAAAGAAATTTTGGTCTGTTGGAAGGTCTACCCTGCTCAAACTCTATTGAAAGCTGAGATGAGAGTTGGGGCTTGACCACAATTTTTGAAGTTTTTCCTCTATTTACTATGCATAAGAAATTAAAAACTACAACAACACAAAAACTAGACAACAATGAAACTTATCAGAAGCAGAACTAACTTAACTGGTAGAAGCAAAACTAGCTAAATGACAGAAAGGAAAACATGGTAACAAAAGAGAAGCTGAGGCACATGGATTGTGACCTAACCCACAAGCCTAGCCCTCTGAAACTTAAATTAGTCGAATGAAATCAGTATTCTCATTTCATAAAAGAATATCTTCATACATCTCTGAGAGTTTGATCATTGAATAAAACAAAAATCTCAATAGCTCACAACAATATTTTTGAATGGAATCGAGACTAGAATAAACTAACTCTTCCTAGCTCTAGCTCAGCTCTATTTACTCTACAGGGTAGCTACCAACATCTCCCTAGAAAATGGTGGTTGAATCCACTTGACTCCCAATGGAAAAGGATTGGGTGCACTCCTCTTTGAGTTGCTTGGCTACCTCTGAAATTCGAATTGCTGGAGATAATCCTTGGGGATCCTTTGCTTGCTTTTGGAATTTGAATTGCTAGAGAAAATATTTGGGATCCTTCAGCTGCCTTTGAGGGTGGACTATCCTCCTATAATTCCTCTTTGCGGTCTCCTCTGAGTCTTTATGATAAAATCCTTATAAAAATGATTAATAATTCATGATTTTCTGCACTCAACCTTATATTAGGCACTCAAAGTATGTTAGCCTTAATCACCACCTATACTAGCATCATAAAAACAAATAATAATAAAAATGCAAGAAAAAGATATCTAATAAGGAAAAAAGGTGACTATTAACCCCTCCAAATATGTCTAATGATGGAGCTCATCATGACCCCCCTACTGAAAGGTTTCTCATCCTTTGAGCAGCTAATCCTGCTCCTGCATTTCCTTTAAGGCTCTGAAAGCTTCCCTGATTTCCTAAGGAAGAAGTGTGGGAGTTCCCCCAAGGGAGTAAAAACCATTATTCTTTTATGCATTCTCCCATTCACTATCTTGTGCATATGTTTCCTCTTCATCAGTCAGCCCTAACAACAAAGGTGGGTTCAGCTTTAGTCCCAACCATTGGATCTTTTTGGCCTACATGGCCCTCTTGTATAATGGTTCCCTTTCCAATGCACTCCTCATTCTTTCTGGAGTATGGTACTCCCTGTTTTTGAGGCTATAAGGGAGGTTGTTCCATCTCCTATGGCTGGCCATAATGCACTCGTCCTCTATCTTCCTAGAAACATCATCAAAGTGGCTTATCACATGGTTTTGAGTCTGAAGGTAGCTTTCAACCAGTGCAGGGTCCCTTGAAATCTCTCGATGGTTAAGGATGACTCCTCTTGGACTTAAATATTATGGTCTGATATATAATGGTTCTCTATTTCTTCTTCCCATGACCTTCCATATTTCTTTTTCTCTAATGTCTTCATTCACCATCCAAGATTCTAGAGCCATTAACTGCATATCCCCCATTGTAGGATTGGGGTCCAAAATATCCAGATTTTTCAGCACAAAGTTATGCACATAAAACTCTGCCATCTTTTCCAGATCAACCATGTTAGCTTGCTTGTAGAAATTCATGAATTGCCTACAATCTTGGAAAGGTAGTGATCCATGGGAGGCTAGAGTTTTGATTTGAAATCGAAGCCATTTTTCTTTGAGGTACACAACATATGAGTCAGAGGGGAATCTGTAATGAAGGGCTTCTATGCATAAGTCTGCCATGGTGGCTATTTGCTCCTCTTTTTGTTGCAATTGATCCTTCAGTGCTACGGTATCTGCCTTTTCCTTTTTCAGCTACTCCTTCAGAATTATCTCTTCGATTCTTTCCTCCCCCCTGGGTGTTTCTTCAATTATAATTGGGCTTGTGGGAGAAGTTTATGGTTCTCTCTCATTCTTGTTAGCTCTAGAATACCTAGAGGTTTGCCTTTTTCTCTTTGTGCTAAGAGGAGCTATGGTGGAAACTATATTTTTCTATTGAGGGGATGTGGTGTTGTGTTGCGAGTCTGTTTCTCGCCCACTTTCTTGGTTCTCTATGACTTCTATGGCCATATCTTCTGTGTTTCTTTAGCCCTTTGTCTCTTCCTCTTCTTGTTCTATTTCTTCTTGTTTCTGCAGGTTCTTCCTCTTCTTCTTCTGGTTTTTTTTTATTTTATTTTTTTTTATTTATTTTTTATTTTTTTCTGGTTCTTCCTCTTCTTCTTTAAGTGCCACATGCTTCCATCGGTCTCCCTCCCTTTAAAAAATTTCAATCTACTGGTTTGGATGAGACGGCATCTACTTTTATTAGATAAAACAGATAATTTTGGAATGCTTATGTAACTTGGCTCAACTCTAGTTCTATTGTAGACACCTATTTCTTTCTCTTTCTAGTTCATGATGGACTACGTGTTTCCTCCCCTCGTTCTCCTCTACTCCACTTGATTTAAATTATTTTCTTTTGCATGTTGAGGTGGCATGTACTTCCAGTTTTATTCTAGTCATACCTCATGGTGGTGGCCGAGTTAACTGGACACCATTCTGCCCCTTAAACTCAGTCTGAAAATTAAAAATTTCTAGTTATTATGGATGCGTAGAAAGGGGTGAGCAGCTATACCTGATTTTACCTATTGTTTATGAGGCAGATACAAGAGAGAGAGGTTGGAGACAAGCCTTTTAGATGTTATGTTCCTCACCATATTCCCGTACTCTGAATGAGAAGCTTCCTGAATGAGTTGTTAATATTTTCTTGTTGTTTCTCTATGTTGTGGATGTTGTAGTGAGTGATATGAGATGGGCAGAAGTGATGCGGTAGACGGAGGTGGGGTCTCACCCGCAGATCGCATATCGCAAGATTTAGTGGTGCACGGTAGAAGGTAAGAGTTAATAATTGTGGGGAGCGATGTGCGATGAGTGACATGGCAGATGGATGACGGGATGCTTACGTCATTGCGGGGGTGCTCTGGGGTATAGTGCACCCATTAGGGGTCTGCCCCCGCAGTGATCGTGAGCCGTAGATTTGTGGTCAGTGGACTTCTCGCAGAGTCAACTGTGGAGGCACCAACACTGATAACCTGTGGGCTATTTGTGCCCACAGGTTTCTGCTGATCTAAGATTATCGTTCATTTCTTTAAATCTTGCTCAACGACTAGCATGGGCGTTAATCCACGATGGGCGATGAATGATGTGGTATGGCGGAAGTGGGGGCCGCTTGGTCCATGCTTGAAGCATTGAGCCTTCATCTTACTCACTTCAGCTCTTCATTTGATTGAATTTGATGTTGTATTATCCCTTAAAAATAATCACAAGCCAACAGGTGGCATTCTTTGTTATGTAGCTTTTCTTCTTGTTATTCTTGGTAGTCCATGAACAACTTTGTTTTTTTTTATAAGGAACTTCCTGATGTTTGTGTGTTGCTCCTCTTGTTATGTTGTGCTCAGGAATGGAGGAGTGTGGTGTATGGAGGTGATGGAGGAAGTTATGAAGATGAATGGAGTGAATGATGGGATGGATGGTAACATAAAAGAAGGGAAAAGAAGATGAATGCTTCCCTATTTTTCCAGAAACCATTAACAACCTGCAAAACAAAAAATAGTACAGAAAACACAGAGATGTAGATGTATTTTTATTTTTGTTTTCATTTTATTTTTTGGTTCTTTTCCTCTTTTTTTTCTTTTTTTCTTTTTTTGAAAGAAAGTGGGTTTCCTCCATGGATTTTTTTAACCCACAAACTTGCCTTGGGAGCCTTAGAGAGGTTTTCACCCATGTATATTTATTCTATTTTTCTCTTCTTCTTAGTTTTGAGCAAGTGAGCTACCTCCATCGAGGTTTTCAACCCACAAGCTTATTATTTATTTATTTATTTTAGGAGGTGTGGGAAACTATGGAGTTTCCCATCACATACACCTCTCTTCTTATTGAATTTATGAACTCTGCCTTTGACAAAGGCTTCTTGTAAATTTTAAGTCTGTGACCATTGACAAGAAAGGGGATTCCTTCCTCATCTATGGTTCTGATTTGAATTGTGGCATTATCAAAACATTTTTCCACTGTGTATGGTCCTAACCATCTTGTCATCAACTTTCCTTTACAATATTTAAACCTTGAATCATACAACAACACCCAATCTCCTTCTTGTAAGGTCTTTTCTTTGATGTTCTTGTCATGCCATATCTTCCTTTGCAGCTGAGCTACCTTTGTGTGAATAAGTGCTTGCATTTTGAACTCATCCAATCCATTTAGTTGCAACAACCTCTATTTTTTAGCATTTAATAGATCTAGATTTAATTCAGCTACCATTATTAAAGAATTGAATTCAAACTCAATTGAAAGTAGAGCTTTCTTACCATAGACTAGTTCATAAGGAGTGAATCCTGTTGTTGTCTTCCAAGTAGTGTTGTAGGCCCAAATAGCTTCTACCAATCTATCTGCCCAATATTTTCTATCGCTTCTCACAACTTTGGTGAGGATGCTCTCTAAATCTCTGTTATTTACATCTACTTGGCCATTCACCTGAGGATGATAGGCAGTATAAGTTCTATGCTTAATCTTGTGCTTCATAAAAAGATTCTCAATGAGGTGAGAGGTGAATTGTGCTCCCTGATCAGTGAATATTTATCTGGGGTATCCAACTTTTCAAAACACATTCTCCCTCATAAATTCTGCTACTTTCTCCTCGGTTCCTACCTTCACTTCTTTTTCTTCATCCCACTTTGTCAGGTAATCAATGCAAACTATGATACACTTCTTTTGTCCAGATGGTGGATCAATAGGTCTAAAAAATTCCATGCCCCACTTATCAAATGGCTCAAGAGCCACCTGAGGGTGTAAAGGAATTTCATCCCTTTGTGTGGGTTTCCCCATCCTTTGGCACTGGTCACACCTGCTGGTGTATATTTTGGAATCTTGGTGAAGGGTAGGCCAATAGTATCCTGCCTGCAAAACTTTGTAAGGAGTTCTCTTTGAAGCAAAGTGGCCTCCACATGGGATGTCATGACACTTAGAGAGGATATCAAAAACTTCTTCCTCCCTCACACATCTCCTTAGGATTTGATCAGGGCCTAGCTTGAAAATATTTTCCCCAATCCATGTGAAAGGGGAGCTTTTTATGATTATTCTGCTCCTATCCCTGAATGAAAGATTAGGAGGGAGTTTTCCAGCAACCAAGTAGTTGGTTATGTCAAAAAACCATGGTGAGAGTGTTGATATGGCAAAGAGGTGTTCATCTAGAAGCTGGTCATCTACCATTCCTTCTTCACCTGTAGGGAGAACTAGCCTGGACAAAAAATCTGCAACAAAATTTTCCTTTCCAGGTTTAGTCAAATCAAATTGCTACAAAAGTAACAACCATATAATTATCCTAGCATTTACATCTGGTTTTTTCATTAAATACTAGATGGCTGCATGGTCAGTGTGGACAAAGGTCTGATATCCAGTGACATAATTCCCGAATTTCTTCAATGCATGGACAATGCCTAACATATCCTTCTCAGTAACATTATAATTTAGCTAGGCCTTTGACAAATTCTTTTTGATGAAAGAAATGGCATATGGGATTTTGTCCTCTAATTCTACTAATGCTTCCCTTACATCTTTTTTGGATGCATCAGTGTGGATGTGGAAAGGGAGAGTCCAATTTAGACCTCGGAGGATGGGGCAAGTAGTCAACTATTTCTTAATGAGCTCGAAAGCCTCTTGACAAGGGCCAGACCAAATAAACTCAAAATTCTTGGCCAATAACCGAAATAATGGCGAAGCCATCTTCCTGACATCTTTGATGAACCTTTTATAGTAACCAGCTAAGACTAAGAAACTCCTGACATCTTTCTGCTTTTGAGAAGCAGGTACCCTTTTTATGATAGTGATTTTTTTCGAGTCTACCTGTATTCCTGCTTGGGATATGGAGTGTCCTAGTACAACCCATGCTTTCTTCAAGAATTCACACTTTTCTGGGCTCAAGGAGAGATGCATATCAATGCACCTTCTTAGTACTTTACCCAAATTAAAGAGAGCTTCCTGGAAGTCATCCCCATATGGTGTGAAATCATCCATGTAGATTTTGACAGAGTCATGGAATAACTCAGAAAATATGCTCAGGACAACCCTTTGGAAGGTGGTTGGGGCATTGCATAACCCAAAGGGTAGAACTTTATAAGCAAAGGTACCTCAAGGGCAGGTGGAAGTAGTCTTATCTCGGTCTTTAGGGATGATTTGAATCTTATTGTACCCACTGAACCCATCTAAGAAGGAAAATAACTTCTTCCCTGCAAGGCCATATAGGACTTGGTCTAGAAAGGGAAAAGGGAAATGGTCTTTCTTGGTGGCTTTGTTAAGTTATCGATAGTCAACAAAAATTATCCACTTCCCATTCTTCTTTGGGACTAGGACAAGAGGAGATACCCACTCATTGTCAGATATATGATATATGAACCCTGCACCCAATATTTTCTGTAGCTCTTCTTTGACTATGTCCTTTAGAGTCGGGTTCATCCTTCTTTGGGGTTGTCTCACAGGCTTGCATCCTTTTTTATGTAAATGTGATGCTTGCATACTGAATGATGCACCCCTTTCATGTCCTTGTAATCCCAAGCAAATGCTTCAAGATTTTCTTCCAAAAGCTGGCATAGCTGCTTCTCTTCTTCATTCGAGAGTTTTGGGTTGATTTTCAGAGATCTGGATGGGAAAATAATAGCCTAGGTGGTTTCAGAGGTTGCCTCAACTGATTACACTTCCATCCAAGGTTGGCTTTCAGACTCTTTGACTAAGGTTTCGAGAGGAGTGTTAGTGGAGGACTGGTTTTGAATAGCATGGTCGATGATTTCATCTTCGTCAAGCTGCCCCCCTCTAAGAATAAAATCTATGGTACACATAGGGGTAGTGTTATCTAACTCATCCTCTAAATCCTCCAACCATATAGGGAGATCATGATCAATGGAAGGTTGGGCTAGAGGATATAACACTAGATTTTTAGAAAAAGGGCCATTTTTTATAGTCATGTTTCTGACCGACAACTAATATAAGCATCTGAAGTGGCTAACCAAGGCCTCCATAAGATGAGAGGATAACCATTAAAATTGGTTTTTGTTTGCAGGACCAGGAAATCCATAGGATACTCCCAAGATTCAATGGTAACCATAACATCCTCAATAATTCCTTTCGAAGTTATTGTGGACCGATTTGCAAGTTGCAGAAATGTTGTGGTTTTCCTCAAAGTCCCTTGGAGATTAAGTTTGAACATAGTTTCCTTGGTCATGATATTGATGGCAACCCATATATCAATCAGAGTGTTGGGGAATATGACACCGTCTATATGCACATCAACAACTGGGCTACCAGGGTCCAGGTATTTTGGAAATGTCACCTTCCCAAGCATCAGGTTAGACATTTGCCCTACCACATTGATGGTGGGGGTATCTCTCTTGCTTCTCCCAGGCTTCTTAAAGAAATTTTATTTGATGAGCCTTTTGTAGATAGGGACATCCTTAATGGCCTGGAGAAGTGGTATATTTACAAAAATTTTCCAATTCTCCCAGTAGTTCAGTCTCCTCTGGGGTGTGCTGACTAGGGTGGATCAAGTGCTTGGGAAAAAGAGGTTGTTGGATCTAAGTGTTATCTTATTCCTTTTCCTCCTCAAGCACTATAGGTGGATATGGGGGATGGATGTCTGGGATTACTCTTCCCGACCTGAGATTAACCTCCTGTATCTCCACAGCATAAGCTGGATGGGATGTTTCTCCACTAGGAGCCTGTTATGTCTGTCTATTGTTCAGGTTCGAATTGGGCTGTGCAGGTATAGGTAGCCTAGGTGGAGCAGCATGAATAAGCTGAGGTTGAGGTTGGGGTGGAGGCATTAGAGCAGGTAGTTGATTTTTTTGAGGCCTCCACCCTAGGGATGGTTTGCCCCACTGAGGTTGTTATGGAATATACTGCTGAAATTGTTGGTTTACTAGCTGAGGATGATATGAAGGGTTGGAAGGCCAAATAGGAGGTGTAGACCAGGATGGAGGAGTGGGGGTGTACCAAGGTTGCATGGGTGCACTTTGATTGTTGTAATAATAAGAGTTAGGTGCACCTTGCATACCTTGTTGATTGAGGCCTTCTCTAGTTGATGAAACAGAGTTGCTCTGGCATTATTTCCCCACCTTGATATACAGCTTTAAGTCCAGGTAATTAGGGACAATTGTCTGTGGCATGATTCTCTTCACGGAATAAGCAAACCTCTATGAAATTTAGCGGACATTCATTTCTTGGGTGCTTCCTAGTACATCTAGGACAAAATATGGCCAGGGCTCTCTCTGCTTCCTCTTGCTTCCTTTTGACCTGCATTGTGTCCATTTGCAAAGCAAAGGTTTACAGCATGTCACTCTTGAAGTTCTCTAGCATGTTTCCAATATCATGTTTTATGAAGGTGGAAGAGGAAGGGGTATTGGATGTACTTTGGCTAGCTCTTCCCTTCTTCCTAAATGCCCTAGAATGGTTCCAGAAGACATTTTTGATTGTTTCATAGGGTTTTTGGTAGATATATCCTCCTGATAACATATTCAAGATTTATATCATCTCTTCGCTAATCCCTCAAAGAAGTACAAGTTTAATTAATTCAGGATCAAGAGTACAATTTTCTCTCTTATAGTTCAATTGAAACCTCTCTTCATAATCCTCTAGGGATTCATCAGGGCCTAGAGTCATCCTAAATATCTCAGCCTTAGTTTCCTTGGATCTACAGTAGTCTTTGTACTTGCTGCTGATGGTCTCTTCCATCTTTGCCTAGGTAGTGATGTTATCCCCAGGAAAACCCATGAACTAGTGCAAGGTTACATCCTTAAGGGTGGATGGGAATAGCTTAAACTTCTGATCATCGGAGGTGTAGTCATAAGTCCTACAAACAACAACAGATTCAAACATTAATGTGTCAGGGTCCTCAGAGGTAAGTCCATGGAAGTGTGGAAGAGCTGAGGGCTAACGTTTTTCATCTTAGTTTCCCCATCTTCCTCTGTTATGGAAAAGGCTCTTTGGGTCCAACCATGGTTAAGATAGGTGAAGTAGGTCCTTCAATTGAAAAAATGTCTTCTTCTTCTTCCCCAATACGATCCTCAAAATATTCAGAAGGCTATCTTATCGGGGGTTCAATCTCACTGCCACTGAAGAAGAGTGAAGGGTGGCTAGAAGGTGATGTGGGGGTTTTAGGTAAGATTTGTCTTTGGGTATTCCTAGTCCTATGAGGCATGAAAATTAGATCCTTTTGTATTTTTTCAATATTTATGAAATGACATGAAAAGAAAGGAAAGCAAGAAATAATGTTAAAAAAAAAAATCAAAACATCTACAAGACACCTCCTCGGCAACAACGCCAAAAATTTGTGAGCCTTAGTATTTCACCATGAGTGCTGCAACTCCCAGGGGTTGCCCTACTTTACTTTATCAACCCAGGTTTCGTACAAAATTGGAGGTGACAGTGCTATATGCACAACAGATGCACTCTATTCATGTCATCCTCTTCTGCTTTACAAAAGGGTGCTATTTCTTAAACTATGATAAGAACTGAAAAGTAAATTGCTAAAAGGAAATGACAGAAAGGAAACTAAAATAAATTGCTGAAAAGAAAATGACAAGAAAGGGAACTAAACTAAATTTCTGAAATGAAATGACAAATATGAAACTAATTTAATTCGCAGAAAACAAATAGCATAAAGGAAGCTAATTCTAAACCACACTTGACTTGGCCAAACAGCTAAATGTGCTCTACTTATCCTATGATCTATCTACTGTCCTCCTAGTTATGCAACTAAGCTATCCATGCCTTAATTTTAATTAAAAAGAGTTAATTTGCAGCTTAGAGGGAAGAAAAGGGATAAAGGAGGCTAATGGTGGGTTTAACACATGAAACGAGGTTTGGAAGCAGAAAGAGGGGGTTAAACCCTTATGAAACTTTATTATAGTGCAAGAAATGGCTTTGGAGTGGAAATAATTCAAAAGTGTGATGGCAGAGTGTGATGGAGGACAAAAGTTGCGATGTGCGATGTCGCAATCGCAATAGCGCAAGTTTAAATGGATCACAGTAAAGGTTAACAGAACGAACTAAAATGTGTGAAGTGCAATTTGTGACACAATAAAAGTTGTGGGCTGCGATCTGTGATGTGGTAAGTTCAGCGAAGTGTGAAGTGCGACGATTGACATGACGGAGTTATCGCATCGACGGATTAAGCGGTAATTGTGATGCAAAAAGGTAAACGACGCGATTTTCGATTTTCAATTTCGCAATATCGCAATTTCAAGAAGAAGCGGTAAGTCTTTAAAGGTAAAAGCTAAAATGTGTGAAGTGAAATTTGCAATGGGCGACGTGGCGGTGGGATTGATGGCGGGGCTCGATTTCACAATATCTCAATCGCAAGAAAAAGCGGTAAGTGATTAAATGGAAAAGCTAAAAGTTGTGATTTGCAAAGTGCGATGTACGGTGGAGGGAGACTCGAGGCGCAAAGGCGGAGGTCAGGTTTTTGGTGGTTTTGAATGGTTTTTCATGAGTTTTGTATAAAAAGGGTAAGGCGACTGTGAATGGATAAAAACAGATAAATAAGGCTTTGAAGGGCTTAAGTGCGTTAGGCAAAGAAAAGGTAAGTACGACGTTAAGATGAGAAGAAAAGGAGGGGAATAGAGGCATAAGATCAGTGCTTAGAAGTGAGACACACCTGCAGATTCATGCACGGGAAACAGATAAAAATGCGAGGTGAAACAGTGAAATAAAGGCTTGGACTTGTTAATATAAATTCTTCCCAAAACTTCAAACAGAAAGCAATTTTTGCCTGTTGGAAGGTCTACCCTGTTCGAACTCTATTGAAAAATATGAGAGGGGGGACTTGACCATAGTTTTTGGAGTTTTTCCTCTATTTACTACGCATAAGAAATTAAAAACTACATCAGCACAAAAAATAGACAACAATGAAACTTATCAGAAGCAGATCTAACTTAAATGTCAGAAGCAAATCTAGCTAAATGACAGAAAAGAAAATATGGTAACAGCAGACAAGCTGAGGCACATGGATTGGGCCCTAATCCACAAGCCTAGCCCTCTAAAACTTAAATAAGTCAAATCAAATCAGTCTGCTCATTTCATAAAAGAATAACTTATTAAATGTCTGAGAGTTTGATCACTAAATCAAAAAAAAATTTCAATAGCTCACAACAATAATTTTGAATGGAATTGAGACTAGAATAGACTAAATCTTTCTAGCTCTAGCTCTGCTCTATTTATTCTGCAGGGAAGCTACCAATAGCTCCCTAGAAAATGGTGATTGAGTCCACTTAACTCCCATTGAACAAGGATTTGGTGCACTCTTTGAGTTGTTTGGTTGCCTCTGGAATTTGAATTTTTGGAGAGAATCCTTGGGGATCCTTTGGCTGCTTTTTGAATTCGAATTGCTAGAGAGAATATTTGGGATCCTTCGGCTGCCTTTGAGGGTGGAAAATCCTCCTATAATTCTTCTTTGCTGTCTCTTTCGAGTATTTATGATAAAATAATTATAAAAATTATTAATAATTCATGATTTTCTACACTCAAACTTATATTAGGCACTCAGAGTATGTTAGCCTTAATCAACAGCTATACTAGCATCATAAAACCAAATAATAATAAAAATGAAAGAAAAATAGATCTAAGAAGGCAAAAAGGTGACTATTAACCCCTCCAAATATTTTTAATGATGGAGCTCATCACTAATCCCCTCTCCTTGAGGTTTAGTTCAATTCAAGGCTTATGTGTGGTTTATATAGCCACTATCTGTTGCATCCTCTTGCGATCCTTCCTATGGCATATGTATGACCCTCAAAATTGTGAATCAACGTATGTAACGCATGTCATAGAATCCAGTATAGGTATATACACCAATCATGTGGTCGAAGTGCCCTGTATGGGGTAATTTTGTGCACTCCACCCCAAAACAGCAAACCTCTAGCCAACATACAAATCAATAAGCCAACAACCAGCCCCCCCCGTCAGCGAGACATATGACCAATAGAAGAAAGAGCTAGAGAAGAATGAGGGAAAGCCAAACCAGGAAGATGCAATCGTTTCTTCCAATTACACATTTGGGATTAGAGACTAACTAGACTCTTATTGGACTAGGATCGATGGGAAGGCAAGGCCGTAGGGATTACTGATTAACGAACGTGTCGAGAGGAGACCAGTGTTATCTATTTCTAGCAAGATAACCCTCAATCTCCAAGTGACTATTATTTAGTGGCTCGTACCCTGCGCCTCTTCCAAAATGGTCTAGCGGCTTAAATACCCTCACCTTCATACTACTTGGGATAACTTCTCTTATCGTGAAATATGGGTTCCCTCAATATATTGTGTGGTAGACCACTTGGGAGAACTAAGTCTAAATAGCATCGTGGCAAGTCGGGTAACACCATCTCTTGCATTTGGTGGGTTGATGTGTCCCTTCCTTTTCCTCTCAGCCATTGTTGGGGGACATCTCCACATACATATACGAGAGGAGAGAGAAGGACCATGAAACAATGACAACACTTCAAGTCTGTAGTGAACTTATGCGCTGATCAATAAAAATTATTGTTTGCCAAAGGTATCTTGCTTTATTGATATTGTGAAATCCATTTATATGAATAACGTCAATGGTTTCTTGCTTTCTATTCCCCCCCCTCCCCATATTCCCACCTTAAGTGATGAGGTTGAGCCAAGTTACCCGTAGATAAGATATAAATTACCCATGGCTTTCAATAGAAGGATCACAGGATAGACCCAAGAAAAGGGAAGCCCCTACTGAGTCACCAAAGGAAAAAATTGATTATGGATCCAATGTTCCTGCCAAACAAAAAGAGAAGTTCCCCTTCAATGGCCGTCAAGAGAAGGCTACCAAGTTTACAATAGCTGATAGAGAAGGACCCCTCCCCCTTCTACTTGCGGGGGAGCGGGTTTGTCGCTCGCCCTCATGCCTCGGATAAATCCCCTCACCCCGTTAAACATCACAACAGACCATGTTCATTTCATGTACCTCATTCAACGAACCCAAGTGAGAATAAGGCCCTCATCACTTCCAGATGAGAGGAAGGAAGCATAAATAACAAGTCCCACATTCATCACCTCATACCTGAGAGAGGGAAAAGACTTACCCCCTAGAAAATAGGGAAATAATTATAAGATGAATGAGATTGAGCCAATAAGGTGTTGTCATACAAGCATTTCCATTGAGCCAGGGTGGCACCGAAAAATAAGATATCAATTTATGGAGAGGAGCACAAGCATGCTCCACCAATGGGAGAGGAATAAAAAGAAAATATTTAGAGTTAGGAAGTTATGTTTTATTTATTCTTGATTAAGTGTAGGTATAGTATGTAGGATTAAGTATAAGGATATCTTTATATATCCATACATAAATAGAAAGTATCTAAAGGGGTGAGGGACAAGGCCTGAGTCAGCCTACGTGAGGCCTGTTGGTTCTTGAAGGTTGTTGTATCTATATGAATTCCCTTGACCAATGCTCTCTCCCTCCATGTGAAGACCTTCCATTCATCCCATCCGATATGATCCAACACTCGCTTGTTTTTGGGGTATTCCTAAGTGGGTTTCATTTATTTAACTTAAAAGAGGTTTCCCCCTCGAAGTGGCTTATTTCTAAGGTGTTGATCTCTCTTTTCTTCTATTTTTGGAGCTGGTTTCATAAAAACTTTGCAGGACACCACCTATGGGAAAACACTACTCCCATGACTATGTAGGTCCCTGGTGAGCCCTGTTATTGCACCAAGAGTGTTGCAACTCCTAGGGGCTTCCCTGCTTTACTTTATCAACCTGGGGTTCATACAAACTTTGAGGTGACACTGCAATATACACAGCGGATGCATTCTGTTCATGTCATCCTCTTCTGCTTGATGAAAGGGTGCTACTTCTAGTGGTTCTCAGTGAAGTCTATCACACATCAATGAAACTAAACTAAATTGCAGAAAGGAAATGACAAAAATGGAAATAATTTAATGTGCAGGAAGGAAATGCCTGTAAGAAACTAAATTGGATTGTTGAAAAGAAATGACAGGAAGGAAACTAATTTAATTTGCAGAAAACAAATAGCATAAAGGGAACTAATCCTAAACCACACCTAACTTGGCCAAACGGCTAAATGCACTATACTTATCCTATGATCTATCTACCATGCTTCCATCCATGCAACTAGGATATCCATGACTTAATTCTAATTAAAAAGAGTTAATTTGCAGCTTGGAGGGAAGAAAAGGGATAAAATAGGCCAATGGAGGGTTTAACACATGAAACAAGGTTTGGAAGCAGAAAGAGGGGGTTAAACCCTTATAAAACTTTATGATAGCGTGAAAAATGACTTTGGAGCAGATAAAACTCAAAAATGTGATGGTGGAGTACGATGGAGGACAAAATTTGCGATGTGAGATGTCACAATCGCAACTTTGCAAGTTTAAAGGGATAACAGTAAGGATTAACAAGAATGAACTAAGTTGTGAGAAGTGCGACGAGTGACGTGGCGGGTCACGAATCACAATATTGCAAGTTTAAAGGAATAGCAGTAAGGATTAAAAATAATGAACTAAAATGTGCGAAGTTTGATTGGCGACGCAGTAAAATTTGTGGGCTGCGATCTGGGATGTGGTAAGTTTTGCAAAGTGCGAGGTGCGACGAGTGACGTGGTGGAGTAATCGCATCGGCAGAATGAGCGGTAAGCGTTATACAAAAAGTTAAACTGTGCGATTTGTGATTTGTGATTTCTCAATATCGCAATCGCAAGAATGATTGGTAAGTGTTAAGGGTAAACTCTAAAGGATGCAAAGTGCGATGGAGACGTGGCGATGGGACCAACAGCGAGGCGTGATTTCGCAATATCGCAATCGCAGGAACCCAGGTAAGTGTTAAGGGAGAAAAGGTAAACGGTGCGAAGTGAGATTTGTGATTTCCCAATATCGCAATCACAAAGAATGAGCAATAAGTGTTAAAGGTAAAAGCCAAATGTTGTGATTTACGAAGGCGACGTACGGTGGCAAGAGACTCGAGGAGAAAAGGTGGAGGTCAGGTTTTCGATGGTTTTGAATGGTTTTTCACGTGTTTTGCATAAAAAAGGTAAGGTAGTCGTGAACGAAGAAAAACAAAGAAGTAAGGCTTGAAGGGCTTAAGTGCGTTAGGAAAAAGGGTAAGTATAGCATTAAGGTGAAAAAGAAAGGAGGGGAATGGAGACGTAAGAGAAGTTCTCAAAAATGAAACACACTTGCGGATTATGCATGGGAAACAGACATAAATGTGTGATAAAATAGTGAAAGAAAGGCTTGGGCTTGGTAATACAATTTCTTCCCAAAACTCAATCAGAAAGAAATTTTGGCCTGTGGGAAGGTCTACCCTACTTGAACTCTATTGAAAGAGATGAGAGGGGGGACTTGACCATAGTTTTTGGATTTTTTCCTCGATTTACTACGCATAAGCAATTAAAAACTATAGCAGCGCAAAAACTAAACATTAACGAAACTTATCAAAAGCAGATCTAAATTAAATGGTAGAAGCAAAAATAGCTAAATGACATAAAGCAAAAGATAGTAACAACAAATAAGCTGAGGCACATGGGTTGGGCCCTAACCCATGAGCCCAGCTCTCTGGAACTAGATCAATAGAAAGTCATTTGAATACTAATTGCATTAAGAATACAGTATTATTACATCCTAAAGGTCTTAACAACAAAATCCTAATAGCTTGAAGCCAAAGTTCTGAATGGAATCGAAGAATAGAATGGAATCAACTAGAATCAACCCACTGGCTAACTAACTACCCCTTCCTAGCTCTAGATCTGCTCTATTTATTCTACAGGGAAACTAACAACAACTCCCTTGAAAATGGTGATTGAGTCCACTTTGACTCCAAGTAAACCATCGATTGAGTGTACTTCGTCTTCAATTTATTGGCTGCCTCTTGGAATTCGATTTGATTGAGACTCCAAGTGAAGTATGGCTTGAGTGCACTTGGTCTTGAGTTGCTTGGTTGCTTCTGAAATTCGAATTGTTGGAGGGGGATCTCATGAGGATCCTTTGGCTGCATTTCATAGTTAAGGAGGGTGGACAACCCCCTTGAATCTCTCCAGTATTTTTCCATAATTTCCTGACATTATGCTCATTTATTCTCCAATCTTGATCTTCCAGTGGCAGTGAGCAAGTCCCTAAATCATCTCCTTCTCCAAATATACGTAATCTACCCAATATTCTCACAATATTCTACAAAAATAACCAATATTAGGCACAAATATGCAATTACTTTTAAACCTTCTTAAGAAAATATTAAAGCATAAGAAAACATTATTAAGTGCAAAAGGAGAGATTTAATATATCCTTTTATGTGCATAAGAGAGGTATATGGGCCTAAGAAAGGTTAGATGGGCCTTAATTTATGTCTAATTTAGAGGCCCATCATCACCCCCCTACTGAAACTTTTGCTTATCCTCTGAGCAACCTATTCATCATCCCTGCCTTATGGTCTTTCCTGCATGCTGGCTTATTTCATTTTCTGTTTTATTGGCCCATGCGCCGCTCTTCTTCTAATATTCTTGCTATTATTCTTGTTGCAATTCTTCTTGTAGGTGCTTCATGGAGGTCCTCAAAGGCCTTAAGTAAATCTATTTTTCATTCCAAGAGGTGGTGGATCCACCTTTTATTTGATTTTTTTTCTCTCTCTTTTTTTTTTCTTTTTTCTTTTTATTGCATGCAGAGTAAACTCACAGTTCTTTTTTCTGTAAATTGAGTTCACCCTTGGTTACCCCTTGGCACTCCTTGTCCTCTATTACAATGAGCTTCTTACTGCCCACTTTCGCAAGTCCTTTTTACTTTTGTCTTGTTCCTTTTCTTGGTGGAAAAAGTGAGGCTAGTTTCTAGATAAGGCTGAGGTTGCTCTGCCACTGATTTTGGCTATATAAAAAACTTTCCTTCTCACACTTTTTAATGTTTTATTATGCTAAAATAG
The DNA here is from genome assembly GCA_034641835.2 of Pinus albicaulis. NCBI lineage: Eukaryota > Viridiplantae > Streptophyta > Pinopsida > Pinales > Pinaceae > Pinus > Pinus albicaulis. The sequence goes on from CM076571.1 coordinate 629,521,423, forward strand.
ATTCGAAGAAAGGGTTAGATGATTGCATACCTAAGCCTTACCATTGATTTTTTTTTGCATGTGATATTGAAGTTGTTGTTGATATGGCTGTTGAAGCTGTCTTTGGTGGTTCTGAAGTTGAATTCGATAATCTTCTTGAGGTCCTTTTGGAGCTTCTGAGCATAGGAGGAGGAAGCCCAAGTTTGAGTACCTTTGACTAAAGTGTTGACCAAATTTTATTTTTGTGCCAACTTGCTGTTTTCTGCTTGAAAAAGGAGAGAACCTACATTCATCAGATAGAGATATATGGAGAAATGCACGATTTTTTTTGGTTTTTTTTTTTTAGGCCTACTAATTGCCTCCATGAGGTTTTCAACTAGAAGGTCTGCCTAAGCACCTCAAAGGAGGTTTTCACCTAGGATATTTTACTTTATTTTATTTTATTTTTTTATTTTTTCAACCCAATGACCACCTCATGGAGGTTTTCAATCAGTGAACCAATCTCAGATGCCTCAAAGAGGTTTTCATATGAGATTTTATTCTTTCCCTTTTTTTCTTTTTTCTTTTTTCTCTTTTTTTTCACTTTCCTACTCTACTTGAAAAAAAAACAAAACCTTTTTCAAGTATAGGAATACTTCCAATGGAGACATGTACACATCAAGATGACAGATAAAATTAGGTGCACACTTGGAATACATTCTTTGACATGTACCTAAATATGAGAGATGAATTGCTTTGACTAGGATTGTATCGTGTTGTTGGAGAAGAGTGTGTTGTTGCTGCTTAATGACTATTTGGAACCATATTTCAATATAGTTGTGATGCCCTTGGTTCACTTGCTGAGTTGGATCAACTTGGATGTCCTCTTCTATTATGACATTCAAATATTCCTCTTTTTTCTGATTTTTCTCTTGAACACATGGAGGAAATGTTGGTAAAAATGAGGGAAATTTCTCAACATATGATTATGATACCTGCTCTTCATCAAGTGCAGCCCTTGATTCTTTGATCTCCTCATTCATATCTTCTTCTTCTTTATGTTGTCTTTCAATGACATGAAGAAAATCTCTTCTTTGCAATACCTTTCTTGAACTAAGATGCATACAATTTAGATAAAGAGGATATGTTTGGTATTGTTGTACCTTAGCATTGTAAGTGGGTTGAGATACTTCATGGTGTGGGTTTGGAAATGGTGGTACGGGTATTTGAGTGGGGGTGGATATATGAGATTGATGTGGTTGAGGATATGGTTGTGGTGGAGGTGGATGGTAGGGATAGCATGGAGTTCGGTATGGAAGATATGGAGTGAAATATTGAGGATATTGTGGATTTTCCCAATAAGGTCCTTGCCAACCATGTTTCCAAGATTGGTTTTGGGGGTGATATGGCCAATGTTTCCAAGGAGGGAGTGTGTCCCAATTTGTTTGAGATGGATGTGAATAAGCTTGAAATTGTGAAGTGGATCCTTGCATCATATCAAGTTGACTAGGTTTCCAGGGTATCCTTGGAGCTACATAACATAGCTTCTTTGGTGATTGCCTTGCTCCATTGTCTTCTTGGTAAAATTATTTAAAACTGGGGAATGATGAACAACATTTAGTAGCATATGATTCTGCATGGATTAAAAAAATATCAGCATATTATTTTTTCTCATTTTTCATTCTTAACATTTCTACTTGTTCATTTAGATTGCTAAGAATTTATGTTTTAAATTTATCGAGCAAATTTCCAATTTCATCTTGCCTTACCAATGTTGATGTTGATTTACTTAATCTTTCCCTTCCTCTTGATATGCGCTTGCATCTTTCACAAATTTCTTCAAATGACAATTGGTATACATCTCCTCTACTCATGATATTAAGGAGATCAATCCACTCATCCCTAATTATTCTAAGGAAGAGGGTTTTTAGTGTGTCAAATCCTAGATGATGCAATTTTTCCCTCTTAACATTATACATGAACCTCTCTATTAGATACTAAAGGCTCTCATCTTCTTCTCGGTTCATTCTAAAAATTTCTTCTCTAAGATCACGATCTTTATATTATTATAGAAATATCTTTTGCATATCATTCCATGGTCTTATTGAATTAGTACCTAGACTCATGAACCATTTAAGAGCTCTATCCTTCAATGTTGCAGGAAAAAATCTCAGTTTTTGAGTGTGTGATAAGTAGCCATAAGACCTACAAAGTATCTCAAATTCAAAGAGAAATGTTTATGGATCCTCTGTCCTCATATCATGGAAGTTGGGAAGGAAAGATGAAGGGATTTTCTTCATAGGTACACTGATGTTCATATCTTGAATGGGAAACCCAATAATATCTTCTTCATTGTCGTCATATCCATCCATCTCTTATTCCTTAAAAAGTGTATGTTGATGTGGTTTTTACTGCACCATGTGGTCAAGTGGGGGGGGGGGGGTGGGGTTGGTATTGGAGAAGTAATTTTTTTTTTTTAAATATTATGAGTATCCCTACTCCTAAAAGCATGAAAATCAGATTTTTTTGTATTTTTCAATATTTCGTTAACAACATGAAAGGAAAGTAGAAAATAACGATAAAACATAATCAAAGCATCTACTAGACACCTCCTCGATAATGGCACTAGAATGTGGTGAGCCCTGGTATTGCGCCAAGAGTGCTGCAACTCAAAGGGGATGCCCTACTTTACTTTATCAACCTGGGGTTTGTACAAACTTTGAGATGATAGTGCTATATACATAACAGATGATTTTTGTTTATGTCATCCTCTTCTGATTTACAAAAGGTTTCTACTTCTAGGGGTTCTCATTGAAGTTTGTCACACTTAAATGAAACTAAGCTAAATTACATAAAGGAAATGACAGAAATGGAACTACTTTAATATGCATGAAGGAAATGATTGTAAGAAACTAAATTAGATTTCTGAAAAGAAATGGCAGGAAGGAAACTAATTTAATTTGTAGAAAACAAATAGTAGAAAGGAAACTAATCCTAAACCACACTTAACTTGGCCAAACGGCTAAATGCACTCTACTTATCCTATGATCTATCTACCATGATTCTATCCATGAATTAATTCTAAATAAAAAGAGTTAATTTTCAGCTTGGAGGGAATAAAAGGGATAAAAGAGGCTAATGGGGGGTTTAACACATGAAACGAGGTTTTGAAGCGGAAAGAGGGGGTTAAACCCTTATAAAACTTTATGATAGCATGAGAAATTAACTTGGAGCGAACGAAACTCAAAAATGCGATGGAAGAGTGCGATGGAGGACAAAATTTGCGGTGTGCGATGTCGCAATCGCAACTTCGCAAGTTTAAATGAATAGTGATAAGGATTAACAAGAATGAAATAAAATGTTCGAAGTGCGAAGTACGACGAGTGACGTGGCGGGTCAGGAATCACAATATCGCAAGTTTAAAGGAATAGTGATAAGGATTAACAAGAATGAAATAAAATGTTCGAAGTGCGATTGGCGACGCAGTAAAAGTTGCGGGTTGTGATCTAGGATATGGTAAGTTCTGCGAAGTGCGAAGTGTGATGAGTGATGTGGTGGAGTTATCGCATCAACGGAATGAGCAGTAAGCGTTATGCGAAAAGTTAAATTGTGTGATTTGAGATTCGTGATTTCGCAATATCGCAATCACAAGAATGAGCGGTAAGTGCTAAGGGTAAAAGCTAAAGGATGCGAAGTGCGATTTGCGATGGTGGCATGGCGGTGGGATCGAAAGTGGGGCATGATTTCGCAATATCACAATCGCAGGAACCAACGGTAAGTGCTAAGGGAGAAAAGGTAAACGGTGCAAAGTGCGATTTCACAATATTGCAATCACAAAGAATGAGCAGTAATTGTTAAAGTGATCTGAAAGGAGAGTATTGGTTTGGTGTGCTAAGTTTCCTTTTAGTAATAAAAACATGTACAATTTGTCTCCATTTGTTTTCTTAAGGAATGAGTTTTTAAACCATGAAACATAGATGAAACAGTGAGTTTTAAGCATGAAAATAAGCCTAAATAACACTGTACAGCAGTGTATAACAGAGAAATAACATCACACATAAGTTTTACACAGTAGGCACAATGAATCAGTTCACCCCTCCTGTGCTAAATTTGTTGGTCTAGCTCCCAATGGCATGTCCCTCTTTGTCATTATGCTCAAAATTTCAAATACATGTGTTTACAAGCCTCTAATGGTTGTTTTCTCTGCACCAGTGGCTCCAGAATGCTCAAATTAGTCTAGGTAGACTCTTGTTTCACCCAAATTGGTCAAAAATTGACCTCCCAAAGCCTTTTCCCAATATCAGCTAGAAAACCTCCACTACTTGTGGAGAACTACAATTAATTGCAGTTAATTTGGCAATTATCCCTAAATTTTAGGTTGGTGCCAAAACTCCTGCTAGTATTAACCATTTGATTTAAACGCAAGTGGTTAGGGGAGGGCTGGTCACAAGTCGACCCCCCTGACCCTGCGGTCATGGTTTTAAATTTCTGTATAACAGATGGAGCGAAACCCGAAGTCATAAAGGTTCTGACAACCTTTTCCGAAACCATTGCAAGAAATGTCTCCATTCCACGCATGTGACCACGTTGTATACCGTTGGAGGTTACATTATAGGAAACCATCCTATTGAAGTTTAATGTCATGGTGTGACATGTGACCACGAAGATCGCTACCGGAGTCATGGTTTAGGATTGTCACCAGCTAAGTTTTATACAAACATTTCCATTTTTCATGTGACCAACTTCAATGGGCCGTCAGCGGGTTGGGACTGCTGGCGGTCCCCCCCTCAAATATGAAAACTTAAGAACTTAAATTAATGCGGAGTTGTATAAGGGTAAGAACCAAATGGATAGCAAAGACGGTGGAGGTATTTGTGTGTGCGCCGAAGGTCGTGGGGTCGAACCCACCTGACTCCACCAAAATTTTACATTAATCTCATGGGGACACGTGGCAGCCTCCAGGATTGCCACGTGTAACCTATCCAATGAACCAAATAAAAACGTACTGTTAGTCATCAGTAATTTTTGCTGATATCAAAGGATGACTAAATTATGATCCTAGATTTCTAGAAACAACATTTGAGAAATATTGGGAGTTCTAGAAATCTCACTGCCTTCATTATCCTAAGCTTAACTGATTCACTCAAAACTTCATCTTTTTCTTTCTCACAATTTACCCTGCTGCTCTAAGAAGACTTCATTTTCTGGGCTTGTTTGCCTCAATTTATCACCTCACCCTCACCCTCATTCATCCCCTTCTTCCCCTCTAACAACCCATTTTTCCCTTCCTAAAAAACCCTTATAAACCCCCCTTTTTTCATCATTTTCCTCTAAAAATCCTTAAACAATGTAAAAATCCCTTTTTACATTGTTTAAATCTAACTTTTAAGCCTATTGGACCTTTTGAAACCTTATAAAAACCTTGTTTTTATACTAAACCCGCCCTTTTCATACAAATAGGGCTTAAGCCTCTTCTCGTTTCAAACCCCCGGTCCCCCTTACTCCCATATAACCTTGCCCTTAGCTTATTTCTTTTTGTTCACTGTATAAGGTTGCTTGGGAAAAGTGTACTTATGAAAAGTTACTATTTAATGTAGCAGAATCTGAAATATAACAGCAAAAATGCACAGCATAACAATAAGCATTTTTTTAAGCAGTTCACCCCTCTCTTGAGCTACCTCTGCTGGGTCCAAAAGCCTCTAATTAGGCTGTTCCCTTTTTCATTAATGCTCAAAATATGAATTACACTGTGTAGAAAGCCTCAAAATGCAAAATAAGCTGCAAATTCAGAAACAGAAGGCTGAAATCAGTATAAATTGACTATTCATTCACCTCCAATGGATAAGTATAGTCCAACACAGTTCATCTTTCATTAGGCCTTGGTGGCTCCACAACCAAAATCGTTGGTAAAATCACTGATAGAGCACCTTGATGGCTCTGCAACCTATCCCAACAGCTCAAGAATGCTTCAATACCCCAAAATCAAAAACAAATTCGTCCCAAATGGACTTCCCTAGCCAAAGTTATGGCTAACTGAAGTTTGCCCAGTGTCACTTAGAAAAACTCTAGCTAAATCTGGCTAACTGCTAGATAGCTCCGACAAATATGGAGCGGTTGCTAAATTTGTGGAATCCGCCAGCGGGAGGGGGCTAAATTGTAGGGCCACAGGGGTCCATATGATCGCACCCATCGGCCATATTGTTAACTAGAGTTAGATGCGGAAAAGATAAGGTTTGAAAACCGCATTTTTAATAACTCCGCTCCAAGTGCTATCTCCACGGAACCACGTCCCACATTTGATACGCGCCAATAGAACATTCAAACTTTTAAATAAATTTTCGCGCCCATTGATTATTAAGAACCGCGTGTGGCCCATTGGCTGGTCTATTGTTGTGTCTCCGCCCCGACCCGAGGTCGAACCTCTCCGCGTCCAAAATAAAATTTTGAATGCCATTTTCGTGTAACCCTTGGGGCCATGTGGCAGCCTCCAGGCTGGCCACGTGGTGCCTGTTCATTGGCTGCCACTGGAATATTCTGTAGAATATTCTATGGAATATTCGACGGAATATTCCCAGAATATTATGTGGAATATTCTTTTTTTAATAAAAATATTTTTTCTAAAGTCAAATTTGGACCATTTTTTAACTGAAATTGGAAAACTTCAAAGCTGAATATCTTCCTCATACGACGTCGGCTTTCAATGCCGTTCACATCTACAGGATCTTTTTTCCGAGCTCTTTCCATTCGATCTGGTTCGGACCAATTTTGAGCAACTTCATTTTTGAGAATTTTTCTACAAGAGACTTGATCTCCTGATCACACCTCCCAAATGGGAAGCTTTTGGACCCCAAAAGCTCTCTAATTACTTAAACTGATGATGTGGAGCAGGGATAATTTTAAGGATGGAAAATTATCTTGAAGTTTAAAAAATTGGCGAATCTCACTAGTACCTCATATGAAAACTATAAAATGTTTATTGATGTATTTCTAAAATTATTCAAATTTATAATGATATTATATATATTTTCTATATAATGTTGGCGATTTTTAAGGTAAAATAATTTTATATTGTAAAATTTGGGCGAATCATTTTTATAAAAAAATGGAAATTGGCGAATCTTTTTTTTGTAAAAACCATGGAAAATTAGCCCACGTACGAATATTAGCCCTTAAAATTTTCCATGATGTGGAGACTGATTCTCCACTCTTCCACCCTTGAATAACTGAAATCTACCCGATTTCATCAAATGAAGCTTTTGAGAAAATGGTAATCTGTCTCTGGAATCAACTGATCGACCATTGCTAAGATTGACGGAGTCATGATACAAATTATTAAAATTTGTAGAATAGCAATTGTAATCTGCAGAAAACAAACTTTTTCTACACTGATCAAACTTCCCAGAAGACTAAAAATAACCTTCACCTTGCAAACTGTTCTCATGGCGAATTGTACCATTCTCAAACCAACTTTTTCCCATGCTGAATTGTGTGTCCTCCTTGCTTGCACAGCTTTGCTTTGACACTTCATTCACTTCATTGGTTGAACCAAAAGGTAATTTGTGCAACATAACATCATCTTCTTTCAAAGACAAAATGTTATCAAACTGAGACATGTTATTAGCAACATCATAAAAAGGTGAATGCTCAAAATCTGGTCATTTCAACATTAACAAAGTTAGACTTTGACTTGCATTAACTAGTCTTTTCAATTGACTTGCATGGAGTAAAGAAGATTCCAGCTTCTTCTTGTGAGCTCTCACAATGTACTCTTTACCATCTTTGAACAAGTGATACTTGTTTTCATGGCGATAGAAGATGGCATTCCTATCAAATAAGTAAGGACTTCCCAAAACAATTCCTGAGATATCAAGCAGCACCACATCAAGTTCCACTGTGTCAATAAAATGTGCAGTTATTGCAAAGCGCAATATGCACTTCCTTAAGACTTGCAAATTGGCATCCTTGCATATCCATCCAAGTGGATAAGGCTTTGGATGTGGAATGGTATCAAGTTTAAGCTGCTTGACCAAGTCTTCAGATATAAGATTCGCTTGTGACCCACTGTCAAATAGTGTGTCAATTTTGGTATGTTTTGAAATTACCCTCACATGGAAAAGCTCTATCCTCCTCTTTTCTTCACGAGTATCTTTGTGACAATTCAAAGAGCTAGAACTGGGAGTTGTGTCTTGCACCACTTCTTTCCTCTTAGTGTTCTTTAAAACCATGGCTATGCATTTTGTCTCATCTCCTGAGTCTGACCCTAAGTCTTGCTCAACTGTTGCTGCAATTTTCTCCTTTTCTTTGGTCTTGTTTTTGTTCTTATATTTTTCTAGTTTCAGTTCAGGATGAAGCTTCCAACAATGATCTTCATCATGACTTGTCTTTGAACAGTTCTTGCAAAATAACTTTCCTTTTTCTTTTCTTGAATTTGCAACTCTCTTCTTTCCTTTGTTTTTGAAATTACTATCCTCATCAAAAGTATTCTTTCCTCTAGCTTCTAAATGTGTAGCCTGAACACACACTTCATCTAAGCTGGTAGGATTGAACATTAGAATAGTATGTTGAAGGTAATTGTGCAAACCTCCTATGTATTTCAACAAGGTGTCTTGACTTTGTAATTCTACCCCAAGTAGAAGTGCTCTCCTTCTAAACTCTTGGGTATAATATTGCACATTTTGACCCTTAAGTTGCCTAAAATTTTGCCAATTCATGATTTCTTTCTAAATATGAGAAAGAGGATAAATTTTTTTCTTAATAGCAGTAATAAACTCATTCCAAGTTAGAGTTATCTTACCATACTTTTTAATTTCCTCCTTGGTCTTGGCTTCCCACCAAACCAAAGCTGCTCCATCCATTCTCAAAGAGGCTAATTAGATTTTTGTTTCATCATCATACAAATTCTGAATCCTTAGATAAACTTCCAGCTGTCTAATCCAGTTATCCAATTTTTCTGCATTCACATCACCATTAAACATCGGCAACTCAAACTTCACATCAAGCTTTAACAAAGGATTTTTAAGAGGTGTTTTTTTTTTATGTGACTGATTAACAGAAGTAGAAGAGGATGATGTGGAGGATGAGGATGACGATGGAGATGGTGGATCACCATTTCCTCCATTCCCTTTCTTAGACTCATCTTTGTCTTTCTTCCCTCCTAAAGAATCTCCTTCTTCTTTTTGGTTTCTAGACCCTTCTCCAGCAATCCTATCATTTCTCTCCTGGTATAGGATCCTAACCATCTCAGTCATGTCCAAGAAAGCTTTTCTAAAGACTCTTTCTTCTTCCTTAGGATCCATTTCCTCATGTACTTCTCCTTCTCTGGAAGACATGTTTGTGGCTGATTCTAAGGCTAATGAGGATGAAATGGAAGGTGGAGATAATGGCACTCTAGCCCTCCTTGGTTGAGGATTAACTTGTTCTCTAACCAATTGACCTTCCCCTCTTTGCAATTTCAGCCTAGTAAACATCAAATTTTGCAGAATAACACAATCTTCTTGCACAAATTTCACAAAATCTTAAGCAAAACCTAGCGCTCTGATACCAATCTGATCTGAAATTGTGAGAAAAAATTATTTCTCATACAGATATTGACAGTAGGGGGATTTTACTGGTTATTTCACCTTTACTAGAAAGGATGAAACCAGAAGCTTCTGGCCCACAAACTGATTCTGCCTAAAGAAATAAAATGTAAACACTGAAATAGATCCGATTAATGAAAGTATTTGTTTATGTGCAAAGTATTCATTAATCAAAATTTTATGTGTGAATAAGCAAGTTCAAGTATTCTGTAAATGAAGTAATGTGGTTTGAAGTTGAACTAATGAGTTTTGTTCACTGTGTAAGGCTGCTTGGGAAAAGTGTACTTATGAAAAGTTATTGTTTAATGTAGAAGAATCTGAAATATAACAGCAAAAATGCACAGCATAACAGTAAGCATTTGTTTAAGCAGTTCACCCCTCTCTTGGGCTACCTCTGCTGGGTCCAAAAGCCTCTAATTAGGCTTTTCCCTTTTTCATTAATGCTGAAAATATGAATTACACTGTGTAGAAAGCCTCAAAAGGAAAAATAAGCTGCAAATTTAGAAACATAAGGCTGAAATCAGTATAAATCGACTATTCATTCACCTCCAATGGATAATTATAGTCCAACACAGCTGATATTTCATTAGGCCCTGGTGGCTCCACAACCAAAATCGCTGTTAAAATCATCGATAGAGTGCCCTGATGGCTCTGAAACCTATTCCAACAGCTCCAGAATGCTTCAATACCCCAAAATCAAAAAAAAAATTCGTCCCAAATGGACTTCCCTAGCCAAAGTTATGGCTAACTGAAGTTTGCCCAGTGTCACCTAGAAAACCTCCAGCTAAATCTGGCTAACAGCCAGATAGCTCCGAAAAATATGGAGCGATTGCTAAATTTGTGGAATCCGCCATTATTTCAACCAGTGGGAGGGGGCTAAAGTGTAGGGCCACGGGGGTCCATAGGACCGCACTCGTCGACCATATTGTTGTTAACATAGAGTTAAATGCGGAAAAGATAAGGTTTGAAAACTGCATTTTTAATAACTCCACTCCAAGTGCTATCTCCACGGAACCACGTCCCACATTTGATACGCGCCAATAGAACATTCAAACTTTTAAATAAATTTTCACGCCCATTGATTATTAAGAACTGCGTGTGACCCATTGGCCAGTCCGTTGTTGTGTCTCCGCCCCGACCCGGGGTCGAACCTCTCCGCGTCCAAAATGAACTTTTAAATGTCATTTCCGTGTAACCCTTGGGCCATGTGGTGGCCTCCAGGCTGGCCACATGGCACCTGTTCATTGGCTTCCACTGGAATATTCCACAGAATATTTTGGGAATATTCTAACCCTTGGGCCACGTGGTAGCCTCCGGGCTGGCCACGTGGCACCTGTTCATTGGCTTCCACTAAAATATTCCACAGAATATTTTGTGGAATACTTTTTTTTAATAAAAATATTTTTTCTAAAGTCAAATTTGGACCATTTTTTAACTGAAATTGGAAAACTTCAAAGCTGAATATCTTCCTCATATGACGTCGGTTTTCAGTGTCGTTCACATCTACAGGATTGTTTTTCCGAGCTCTTTCCAGTCGATCTAGTTCAGACCAATTCTGAGCAACTTCATTTTTGAGCATTTTTCTACAAGAGACTTGATCTCCTCATCACCGCACAACGCGACAAAGCTCCCCACGTCATCAAGACGGGCCCGCCTTCCACTAAAGCCCTGTCGACCATTCACCTAGTGCCAATTGTCCCCGGGCTCCAGCCTCCACACCTGAATGTTGCTCCTTAGATCTGTCTGCACTGTCGATCTCATCACCCGAGATCTGACGACCCAGATCTCATATCGCACAAAAAGTAGCAATGGTTTTAATAACCCCTGACCTGCACGAAATAGGTGGTTTTTTGCTGGAAACACGTCAAACGCCCAGTGGTATTGCGTCCGATTGATCCAAAACCGTTTACCGCCCTCAATGCGCGCGATAAACCACCCCAGTTTTTCGAAATCGTTTCTTCCCTCCCCACGCCAAATTTCAAATATTTTCACCCCCGTTTGAATTTCCCCAAGTTCTGCCTTTGGAACCATGCGCCTACACCCTCTCCTCCTCTGGAAAATGCTTCCAGACAACCCCAAAGCCTTGAAAACGCAGTAAAACCCTCCCGCGGGTTTAAAAAAAACAAAAGAGAGTCTAACAGTTTGTGTTATGTGCAGGTTTTTAATGGCAGAAAAGGGTCCAAAATTCCCTCCCACGTTCAATAAATGATGAATTAAGCCCTGAATGACGATCCAAGGGTATTAATCCAGAATTAAGGAGATCGGAGGCCCTCTCAGGGTTTGATCAATGATGAATGCATGCTCATCGATCAACCAAGAAACCTCCAGCACATGAAGACCGCATCCCTGCACACAGAAAAAACAAGTAAACAAAGAAGCAGTGAAGAAATGAAGAAAGCATAAGGATTAAAGGGCTAATCCTAAATCAAAGGATAAACACAAAGGATTAGCCAAACAGACAGTGATTAAAGGATAAAAGTCAAAGGTTTAAAAAATGAAGGATAAATGAACAAACAACCATAAAGCAGAGACAAAGGATAAAGACAGTAGGACAAATTATCAAAGCTAAATCAAAGTTTAAAATATTAAAGGCATATATTAACGATAAAACAAAGATAGATTAACCCAGAACAAGTTCGAATGACTCATCTCACATCAGTTATTCCTCTCAAAGATATTTTTAGCCACCTAGGTGCTTTGTTCCCTTCAAAAAGCATTTAGGTAGTTATTAGGCTAAGTCAGAGATATTTTATCTGTCAAACAGTTATTGAAAAAATTATGAATAGGCCTTAAAGGTCAAACATTTCACCTATTCTTCATTAGAAGTTAAGATAGGAGTTATTGAAATAGAGAAGTAGCTGCAGATATTCCTGCCTTGAGCCTTGCATGGTCTTCAAGGTTAGGAATGTACTTACTTTGTAAATAAATGATACTCAAACCCTATCTTGAGCTTCACCTCCTCATTTGCAGCATAAATACTGCATCTGAACTCATTATATGTTGTTATTTGATGACTCTTTGAAGTAATACATAGTCCCTTGGAAGTTGAAAGGAAATTGATGTTTTGGATCTTATGGATGCCCTGATTTGTTTGTTGACGGAGGAGGCTAGATCACTGGATCCCTGAGCTTGGCTGTTGGTGAAGTGCTTCTAATATGTTATTTTTATTTCATGTTTTTCATTGTCTCCATCTTTCTTTGTTGCAGTAGAGAAAAAATTTTAGGCTAAGAAATTTCTTTTGAAAGCACCTTAGTTCAGTTTGCTCTTCATTGTCTTAATGTTTTCTTCTGCAAGGTATGATTGGAGGATTCTTAACTACCCTCCAGTTCCATCTAGCTTGTTATTTTAGAAATGATTCAATAGAGTGAAACCAGGGAAATATATGGTGAGTCCATGTCCCTTGAGTACGGCTTGAGATATTGTTTCTAAAACTCCTTTAAAGTATACTTAGTAGAGTCTAAACCAGGGAAGTATATGATATTCCCTGTCCTCTCGACTACCTCAAAATGTTGCTTTAAAGGTCTTTAGAGAGTTAGTCAAAAGCATATTAGGTTATTTCTATTTGATCTTAGGCTCCTCTCACTATTATCTTATATGTTTTCTTTATCTGAAAGTAGTCTTTTGATTGTTGGATTGTTGTCTGAAAGGTTTTCTTATTAAAAGTTTGTCCAAAGAAGTCTATGGTTTTCCTTGTCCTTTGGCTTGCTTCAAACAGTTAACTTGAAATATTTCTCTTGTTTAAGTAGAGCTAGAAGATTCTTAATTCATTATATATTTTCTACCTTCACAACTTATTAATGTCCATCTCATTACCCTAAAAACTTTGAAGATCCACTGGCCAAGTTAGATTTTCCCTATGATACTCCTCGATCCATTGATGAACTTATCATGACTTTCATTTGACTCCATTGCCCAATGACTTGGATATTTCCTCATTCTATATGTTATTTGATCATCATACCCAACAAAAACAAACAACAAACCTCATACTTAATAAATAGCCTAAAATTAACCCTTAAAAGCAAACAAGCACATATCCTTTGCAAAACAACTTGAGAGATCACTCTCTGAGTCTAGGAAGGCTAGGTCCTAGGACTCTAAAGATTGGTTCCATGTTACCTTGTCATCTGGTATACCAATCTGCCAAATCATAGGACCCTAACATTCTGGCGATCACGGTGGCACCTTCTGACTATAGTTCATAAGTAAACATTCCTTAAAAGATTTAAAAACCTTTGATTGATAGCATCTGGTGGTTTATCTGCCACCTCATTACCACTCTAACATTATGGCGATCACGGTGGGACCATTTTGAGTAAAGTCCCAACATAAAACACTAAGTATCCATCGAGTGAATTATAGCTACCTCAAACATTACCAACACAATGGCGATCATGATGAGACTTTCTGAACCAGTGACAATATAAGTACACCTTAGGATTCCAGAAACTTTCATCAAATCATAGAGGATTCAAGCTATTAGGCATATATTAAACTCTGTTTGTTTCACCATATTAGCTAAATGACGATTCAGGTATAGCACACTCTTACAAACCATAGAACCACATAAAAACTTAGAAAAACCCCAAAAACATCCTTAGATTGGTTTTTATTACTTATTGGTGGTGGACCATAATACATTTTACCTTTAGAAAAGCTAAATTCCACCTGGTGACTCCACTAGCCCCAGTAGGCCTATTACTCCACTAGTAATTTCAGGTTTCCATAAGATTGTATCAAATAAGTCCTTCGAAGTCTAGGAGCCTAGTCCCATATTCTAGAAAGAAACTAAACACCAAGAGAGGTCAAACTTCTGAAAACAGTCCTTAAACTTTCAGCCTCTCTAAATTTTGAATTTGAAATCTGTGTTCACATAGGATCAAAACCAGATCTCATCCAGACCCTGATCCTCCTACGATAGTTGATGATCCAGAAAATATTTTGTGGCAAACTTCTAGAACTGGAGATTTAACTACTGTTAGGACTATCCAAAGAACAAGATATGTCCCTAAAAACTTCACAGTCTTGAAATATCCTCACTTTGACTTGCCTCATATAAAGAACCTATTCAGAACCAAGTCTCATAGTGACATAGACCAAAGTAACCTTGAGCCCACATATTTTCAGCAGAGTTCTAGTAGAGAAGCCTCCCCTTCTACTCCACCTGATTTTCAGCTTCTCCACCACTTTAGCTCCTTCCATAAAAAATCTGCTCAAAATTAGTTTGCTAGTCCAAATACTTCCAACACACCCATCCATACTTCCACTATTCAAAATACTCCATTTCATCCCACTTTCCCTTTCACAAATCCACTTCTTTTAAATCCCCCATTTGTTCCTACCATGGCAACATGGTATGCCCTATTAGTGTTACCGCAACCTCTGGTTCCTTTACCAAATTATTATCAATCTAGAATTCCCCATTTCACTAGAACTGAATCTACTACTGCCCAACAACATGTAGATAAAATGGATGATGCTTTTGATTACTTGGAAATAGAAGAAGAGACCATTAAGATGAGAATATTTGCCCAAAGTTTAGGAGGAGAATCCAAAAAATGGTTTATACCAATGATCTCCCTTATTTATACCAAACATTCATAAACAAATGGGAAATCAAAAAGAACCTGTTAGGGTCCCGTGATTTGGAAAATTGGTAGACCAAATGACAGGGTAACAT
This sequence comes from Pinus albicaulis, assembly GCA_034641835.2. Lineage (NCBI taxonomy): Eukaryota > Viridiplantae > Streptophyta > Pinopsida > Pinales > Pinaceae > Pinus > Pinus albicaulis. The sequence goes on from CM076571.1 coordinate 629,536,639, forward strand.
GGAACCAAGCTTTCGAGTCCTAGGATCTAGCCTTCCTGGACTCAGAGAGGGATCTCTCTATTGGGTGCAAAGGATGTATTCTTTTTTCTGTAGGGTTTTGATTTTAGGCTAGTTGTTTCGGGAAATAATTCCCTAAAGGTTTTTGGGTCGGAAACCTTCACATATCAGGGGCATACCATTCAAGGTCTCACTTAACCTATCTTTTATGCTGAAAACTAGATTTAATCAATTGCGGAACTTACCCTAAATTCCTACGTTTGATGTAGATCCCGCAGGGTTCAAACCCCAGCAACACCTTGTGCTTCCTAACCAGGAAATCAAGAAAGAACAAACACAAAACACTAGTTGTACAGCATATATTGTTCCTAGATGTTAGTATAATCCATGTATAATATCATATAAGAAATACCGAACGTTTAACTAACAATATTCACACATATATAGACATGTGAATATTCAGGAACAAGATGGTACTTCTTATTATAAATGGCATGTACAAGAATATAAAGTGGAGAGATCACCTGAATCCTTCCATGGCCTTCGAGTATACCGTCCTTTGGATCCGTCCAACCCTCACCTCGCTAGGATTCTTCCAAGATGTGTGCACACAAGATGTCATATAGGATGATGATAATCTTCAAGGAAACACGGGTATCCTAAATATACTTAGGAAGTGTAGGAGGCACGGGAACATCAGACTTGAAATAGGGATCCAACAGAGTATAATATCTATAATTTTCTCTCCCCCTTAGGCCATATACATGAGGGGCTTTGATACTCCCTCAAAGTAGTTTCAGCAGTTGGAAACAGTTGGGCCACGGGCTGGGGTGGTTGAATTACGGGAATAACCATCACCCTGCCATGAAAATAAGGAATTTATATATATATTTTTAATTATTTACATGGAATACACGGAAAAGTATGAACGGACTCGTGTATATATGAGGAAAATTCTAGGTATAACTGTGTATGGGAATTTTAACACTGTTTTTTATGAATTTGTTCAAGTCTGGAAGGAAAGGATGCCTAGGGCCAAAGAGACAATCATTATTCACATGAGGGTGAAAAATGATGCTATAAAAAATGCCCCCTAATATATGAGGTCAGAAGGGGTACATGATGGCCGAAATATATTATGTGCATAGAAAGAACCTTGTGAAGACAAGAGAGGACGTCACCAGATTTCAGCTTGTCAAAAGACCAATGAAAGAAGTCAGAGAGTCAACTCATGTCTGAGGCAAGAATCCCCATGCTCATTGAAAGAAAAGCATGTCTATAGATCCAAAATGTATACAAGTATAACTGAACTGGAAAGTACATAGTGAATCATCTGAGCACTGCCCAGAAGTACAAGTTGAAAATCAAGTGCAAGTATCGCATATAGAATATTGATCAATGATGCTATAGTAGATATCTGATCACTCAAGTAACTGAATCTCCAGGTACCAAATCATAAGAGGTGGAAAACATGGTACAATCACGCAACTCGGGGGCCAACATATAAGATGCTTCTGTACTAAAACTACAACATATAAGAGTGGACGGTGTCACTGGAAGAAGCTGGATGAAATGTCAACAATGAACCGAAGCATGTTGAAGAAAACCCGAGGTCTTCACCAACCACTATGGCACAATTCTACACAATGGGAATGAATGAGCTGAAGTCGACCACGTGAGAAATCATTTGATTACTGGTCAATAATGTAAATCGTTAACAAATGCAAGACAACCCACCGATAATGATAATGGGTGTCAAGGTGCCCCAGTACAATCTAACAAGTGCGAATGAATGAGTTGAAGTCAAACACTTGTAAGAATCTATCAATTAGGAGGCAATAATGAATCATTATTGTCGACAGCTAAGAGTCTGCCACTAATGACTGCAAACCCTAAGGTACTAACAAAAATACTCTAGACCTTATTCCTAGAGCAATGAGTTGGAGTTGATGGGAAAAGATCTGCTGGAAGAAAGGCATTGAGGCATCCCACATCAGTCCAGGGCGAGTGTAACTCATAGGCCAAGATTTGGAAGGAATCGGACGAAGTAGAGTGAAGGAACCAACCTGAAGTATGTTTCCGACATGCACAAGATGAAGCTAGCACATGGAAGAAACCCTCTCAACCAACCAAGAATGAATGTCACAAAGAGGCGAGATATCCACCGATAGGGTCAAATGGAAATCAAGGTATTGCACGAATCCCAAGTGTGATAATGTATGCTGACGTCGAACACAAGGAAAACCACTCAGTCAAAGACCCATAATGATGATCAAATGCTGAGCACAAGGTCACCTATCAATAATGTAAATAGGGCCAGGGTGCGGCTCTAGGCTTACTCTCAGAGAAATATTTCGTAGTCGATAAGAGACAAACCCGCCGGCAAGAAGTCAATGGAGACCTTCTCAAACTAGCATGAGAATAGGACCAAACATCTGATGTGATAGTACAAGATACTGACAAAACTGGGAAGGCCTGAATAATAAGTCAAGAGACACTGCAAAATGGCCGACTCAGGGTTAACTTCCCTTGAAAAAAAGCACGACTCATGATGACCATGGCAGCAAATAATGACATTGTATAAGTTTGTTATGCAGGAGGAAAAAACAAACTCTCCATATGATTGGAAGAGATAACCAACCGGGGGAGAACTGACTCATGAAACAAGGCTATGGCATCTCCTAGGTCAAAACTAAAACCATCCCAAATGAGGAAAAGACATAGTGGTATGTGCTTTGTTCAAGGGCGACAAACTGATACTATAACTACCATCAAAATATGAAGTAACATCCTGTTCCCGCTCTTTTTTAACATATTTTATTTTTTTGTCTTTTTCATATAATAAGCTTGAAAAATAATAAAATAATACTATGGTACAATGGATAGAACAAGTATCAAGAAACATATTCACTAGTTCCTAGGATAGGAACAATCCTATGCTCAATGCAAGGTGGTGGAAACTGGTAAGCGATACTCAAAGGAGTGTTCCATCCATGGGTAACAAAGGTGTCAAGTTGCGATAGATGAGTGCTTTGCAATGGCTAACTTTGTATAGAGAGTCAAGGTCAAAATATGGCTTAAACATCGAGTCCAAAAGAAGCCGACTAAAGGCCAAGATAAACAAGTAGTCAATATGCAATGCAGTAATGCAACTGAAGAACACCAGGAAGCCTCTAGGGTAATAGCCAGAAAAATGATAATGAAGAAGAAGAAGAATGAAGCTCCATCATATAATTCATGGCGGGACTAAAGAGGATTCTCGAGCCTACATAAAGTGCAGCATGGGCAGCAAGTGCTAGCGAGGAACTAAATAGGAATCCCATGTAAAGGAAGGCTCTACCACCAAGTCATGATTAAATAATCGGCGAGTGAAATGGGTTGAATACTCATGAAATGATGGGATCGACCCTATGGCAAGTAATCAGAATGGAGACTAGAATGCAGAATGCAACAGAAAGTGGATTACCTAACCTATATTCCAGTGGAGATCATATACCTGCCATGACAGGTCATCGGTCATGGTTTCGAAAATCGGAAAAAATTTCAAAGTTAATAAAATGTAACTGAAAATATAACCATCCCAACACTTCGAAGCAACTGGGTTATGCATCTTAATACAGATGTGAAAATGAAGCATAATGAATTTTTGCAAAAAAATTTCAATTTCTAGGCATAAATACACATTTTACCTCACATTTGGTTCATTGTTACTTTGCTGAATTGGAGAAAAGAGCTCTGGAGAAAAAACCTCTTTCCTCAAATCAGGAGCAAACAGCCGTCAAACTTCGTCGGATTAGTCAGGTAAGCCTTAAATTCATCTTTGTGATTAATTTCATCCATTAATAGATTAAAAATTTTGATTGTTCACCATTGAAATTATTTGTTTTGATTTATCATTCTGCGTATACACGGGTTCATGTGGACGAACCCGCATATGATACACGACTGTCCAAAAGGGGAGTCGCGTCTACGCAGACTGTGATTGAAAAAAATGAACCTAATGATAAAATTAATGATTTTTTGTAGGATGACAATCTCTTGGAGAGAACGTGAGCACAATGTCATTGACCAAGAGGTCATGGGGGACCAAAATTCGCTTACTATTCTCCGAAATTGTGGTTTACTCAAATTTTTCAAAATTCCAAATATGAAAAGTAACGTCCGGTTACTTGAAATGCTAGTAAATCATTGGGAACTGGAGGAATATTGTTTCATGATTGATCAAATACCTATACACATAGAGGTGGAAGACATTTATTTTATTAATGGACTCTCTCGAAGAGGAGATCCGGTATATTTACATGGCAAGCTTGTGGGAGGGCTTACAGTTGAGGATTATGTCCATGTCTATTGTGTAGAGGGGTCTCAAAAAGTATGGACTCGAATTGTAATCAAAGATTTATCAGAGTTGCATATGAAAATTCTCCTCTTTACCATTGGCAAGGTGGCAGGATCTTCTTCCTTGCACCAAGCATTGAGAACACATATGAGTATAGCGGTGGAATGTTTAGTGCATATCTTTGATTGGTGTACAGCTCTTCTGACCAACATGAAAAAAACAACTGACCCCCATTCGAAAAGCTAAAACTAAGAATTTCGGGTATGGAACCATCTTGATGACATTATTCTTTGAGAAGATTCCTGGGCTTCGACCCAAAGTGATCTCATCCATCAGCAGCCCTAGAGACCCAAGAATAGCCCAATGGGTTGATTTGATGAAGAGACTGGGGGGAAGTGAAGTTCCCCGAACGACATGGGATGATGAGTTCTTCCAATGGTGGGAAGAATAGATTATTGCAGTGGATGAATATCCCTATTCTGGGATGGATTTTCGCGGTGATCTAGATTTGGTCCTTCCACCTGGCGCAGCATGGGGTGTTATTGGTAAGACTGCAATATTTGATTGATTTTTTGATTTTTTCAATATACGTGAAAAAATAAAAAAAAACATGTTTTTGATTGGATTCCAAATGACTTACAAAATTATATGACCATGACACAAATATGGGACTAGCTTGTCCGGAAGGATACCCACGACACAAACGTCATAGAGGCGAAGCGGATGCTGAAGACCCTGGTAGGACTCTACACGTCGTTCAGAGAAACTTGGAGAGTTTTCCTCGCCAAGTGCCTATGTCTGCAGTAGAAGACTTACTAGAGGCTATCTAGAGACGGGTAGTCGGGGTACCGCAAGACTAGGTGCGATTATTCTGTCGTGTGGCTACTACGATCGTGTTCTATAGGAACACGAATGTTGGACAGGGATCATAGATTTTGTTGGATGACTGTATTATATTTTTGAGACTAAACATGATCGGGCATAAGCCCTAATTTTGTAGGACAGATGGGTCCAAATTTTTGTATAGTTTTTTGTACATTCTGATGATATATACATATATACAACGGTTTATGATGCGATGAAACAAATGTGTGAAAATGTATGATGATTTTGATGATTTGATTTAAATTATGGAATGAATAATATGCCAGTCAATTATTGATTATCTAATGAATATGCCATGTGATTTTTATTATGAATCTTTCGTCGTAAAAGATCACTTTAGCTACGCATAAAAAATAGCCCTAACATAGATTATGGCTGCAAAATATCTTTAAGTTTGCTGCACAAATTCAGATCTAAGCACAAAAGACATTAAGCAGATAAGATATCATATGACACCATGCATCTAATAGACAAGACAAGAACAATGTTTTTAAAAGAATTTTATATTATATTAAAGAATGGGGCACCTGAGAGGAAAACAAGAAAGGTGTTTTCCGGTTCTCCTCAGTGGGATGGGTTCTTGGAAGTCCTCAGTGTTTCAGATCTAAAATTCCTCTCTCTTATTGATGTAGAAAAACAAACATAGAACTCAATGGGAGTTCACAAAGAAAAAATGGAAAAATGGTGACCAAGAGTAGATCCAGAGTGATCTAATGCAATGGATGTGACTAATGAATGGGGAAAACCCTCCTATTTATAACAAAATATTAGGGTTATCTAGAACTTGTTGCATGAATAAAATATTATTAATCACATTCTAGAACTACCCTTTAGGAATATTTTATTATATTTGTTGGAGGGAAAAGGTCTTTTGACTTGGGTCAATTCGTTTATTTATAAACAATAAATAAATAAATGATTTATTTATTATTTTAGGGAGATAGTGGGAATATAATTAAATAAATAATGATTTATTTAATTATTTAAAAGTGATTTAGTCAAATTTAACTAGGAATAGTATTAAATAATGATTTAAATAACTTATTCCTAGGAAATATTTAAATAAATAATGATTTATTTAATTAATTTCCTTGTTTTGGGTTAAATATGACCAGGAAATATAGACAAATGTTATTTTACATGGTGAAAGCAATTTTACTTAGGGTAAAATTGGTCTTACATGGTGTACTTGGGTTCATCTAATGGTAATGGGTTAGATGACCAAAAAAATGGTGTAACAGATTTCCCCCTAACGTACGAGTGTTAGGAGCAAATCGTATGACCGAAGTACGTTGTAAGAAATCAATCACTAGGCATCAAGAGGGGAGTGAGAGAGAGGAATGTAAGGTAGTCTAATGTGATAAAGGACTAAACCCGGAGGAGACGAGACTTACAGGTGCAACAAGTCTCTAGGGGAGGAAGTGGTACTAGTGTTAAAGGCGATGGGGGAGGCATACCTATGCTCGCTGAGACAAGAGTACAAAGAATAAGGCGCCCGAAAAACCACAGAACACAATGAGGAAGCATGTGTTGGACTAAATATGAGCCAGAGAACTAAAATGATGAATCCCACATACATGTGATGCCTGGAATAACCATTAGGACTTCTACAAGAATATTTGAGTACATGAGATACAAAGACACCCAAATACCCCCTACACACGGGGAAAGGCTCGCAAAATTTGACTGATACATGCAAATCGAAGAGGCGCTGCAAGCGGTTGAGGCTGACGTCATCAAATGGGAGGAGCTGCATCAAGGGCGGAATGAAGAAGTCATCCGGGCATGTGGGGGGCTACCTGCAGGGCCACTCGCTCATGAGGGTTGAGACATCTCACACACACCCTGGAATCACCAATAGCTGCTGCTGCATCACTGGACTATCAAGTGTATAGATCATGATCATGTTGAAAAGAGCTCGAACCAAGGTACACTTCCCCCCAGACCTGGCTTTTGGAGTAAATGAGCTGATGTCGACAAAATTAGGTCTAGCATAGGTGAGGTGATAAGGGAACCCCAACTAAGGCATGGGAAAAAATAGTAGAGCGAATAACAGACGGACACTAATGATGATGATGAAACGGGGGATACTGAGTAGCGGATGGACGACTTCCCTTGTTAGAGCATAAAGGGCATGAATGGCTTGGCAGCGACTAACACAATATCATGAGGGATAGGGGACAGTGGGACTGAAGGCCATAACGTGCGACATGAGAGAGGGACCGAGCAATGAAGGATGGAGGGCGATATCGGAATACAAAGGGACTCAGGATAGATTCCATGAATGTGATGATGACTCAACTCGGATGCTCTAAACAAGGGTGACTCGATGGTGTTTCCACACAGTAAAGGTCCAATGGGGGACCATAAAAACATGAGTACAATAGGTTATCTCATGACAAAAATCGACACGAACAAGGACAAGTAAGGAGGAAAAGTGGTGCCCCTAGTGTTGTAAGTGAGGAAATTCGATTTGGAGGAGAGGTGAATAGACACTTCGGGGACACAATGGGTCTTGTTGAAGTATCAAGGTACTAAAAACTAACAGGTACTTAGAGCTCATAAACAGGCCAGGTCGCACTTTTTGGGGTCTGTGTTGCGACCTGGGTAGCAGGTACTGGGCAGAAAACTGCGACCTCTCCCAGGAAATGACCTGAAAAGTGCGACCTGTCAGAGAAAGGGGGTTGCAGTGCTGTTTTTGGCTGAGATATGGGATTTGTATGGTTGAGGGGCCTAGGTGCCCCCAAGCATGTTGTGGTCATGCCAAAATGTATTTAGGAAAAGGGGGATCTAAACACATTTTAATGATGTGGTGCGCCATTTGTTTTCGTTATGGTTATGCAGCTTGAGAAAGGAAATGGAGGATTACCAATCTCTTTTAGTACTGCATATATGAATCAAATGGACATTAAGTTTTTGGGTTGGCATACCTGGTGTCATTATCCCAAAGAGAGGATTTGGAGATAATGAACTGGTGCTCTCCTAGAAAACCTATAGGTTGGTCAACAACAATGTCTAAAAGACTGGATTGCGAATGTAAAATGAAGGAACGATAAGGGGTATCATCCTGAGAGTGATCTGCAGTGGTATGGGACTCTAGGGGTTCTTCTAAGTGTGGAAGAATAATGGTACTAGAGTTGACATGACCAGAGACACTAGGAGAGTTGTGGAGAATTACTTCTCCTAGCCTCTCAAATATGGGTGCCCCCTTACCCAAACATTGGGTTGCAATGTAATGGCCACAAGGTGTATGTGGTTCGAATGCATGGTTCCGATGTAAGGGGGAATAGAGAAAGTCAGGGGAGATGATTCCTTCCATAATGTCATCATCATGATAGGATATGGGGTGACTGGTGGAAGAAAGACCACCGGACACGGTGAAGCTACCTGACTCATCATCATGAGAAGAGAGGTTCACATGCATATCATCATAAGGGGTGACAGAAGAATAAGCAGATAAAGGATCTACCGATCATGAGCCCGGGGTGATCGCTGAAGGAAGGTCAAGTGAAAGAATAGGGGAGGATTCAGAGGGAATGTTCCCCGAGGGTCTCATGGATGATGATAGGTAGTAAATGGTGGATGAAGGTTCCTTCATCTTGAAATTAGGAGGGGGAATGTCAATGGGAGAAGTCATGTCTGGTAGTTCTGCCGAAGCAAAATGTGCAAATATGGGAGAGGTGGACTCGTTGTGTTTGGCCTCGAATTGGCAGACTGTGGCTAGAGAGGTGCGGAATTCCTCGAGGCGGGGACAGAGGTGGGTGTAATGGCCATGGAGATCACACAAAGCACAGGGGTGGTTGGTGTGAATAGTCTTGGGGTTCTTGTCCATGGTCGCGTAAGGAGCAGAGGCTTCTGGGACCATGGAATTAGGGAACGCGACATTAACCATGGGCTTGAGATGGGGCAATTCAGGACAGGTATGGGTGGCGTGACCGACAACATCACACAAATCACACTGGATGGTATGCTTTGGAGGCAGGTTTTGTCGAGGCAGCCTTTTCCTTTGATGCCCCCTTGCGAACTTTGCCCTTCTTACCCGAAGTGGTTGCAACAGGAGGTGGTTCCTGGTGAGGTGATTGAGGCACTGGTGCAGCGGGAGAAGTGATGGGGACTGGTTGAACTGGGGTCAAAGAAAGATAAGTTTTGGGTTGACCAAGCAGGGTTGCGGCTGGAGGATCAAGGTACCAGACGGGAATCCCAAGTGTTAGGTTAGGAAGAGAGAGGGTGGCCATGACAAGTACGGTGTACACTCCTGGTGGGGGAGCTAGGAACGGTATCTGACCAGAGGGGTAATGGCTAGGTAGGACGGCTCCTAAATGGCTAAGGCTTGGAGTAACCGTTCCAGGAGGGTAAAGAGGCTCATGAGTATTAGCTGGATGGGAAGGTCCAAGCAGAAGAGGTTCGGGAAGCTGAGGTGAAGGGCTAGGAGCAGGTTGCTGCAGGTGAGGTTGAGGTTGCGGACTAGCTGGAGCGGGTTGTTTAAGGTCAGCCCGAGACGATTGCATCATGCAAACATTCGCTAAGCTGGGATCAGAGATAGGAGGAGGAGGAAGACCAGGGAAGGTTCCAAGCAAGGAGGAGTCTTTATAGACACCGGGGGAGACACTGGTCAAAGAATCGATGGATTGCTTAGTGGCTATAGAAGAGATGGTCGACTCAGAGGGGGGCTGAGATTTTGGTTCATGATATGTCAACTGGTTGATGGTGACAATCTTTCCATTATGAGGGAAAAACATCTTGCAGTGGACTGCGGATGGGACGGAAGAAATGGCATAGGTGTAACTACGCCCCAAAATAATGTTATAGTCAAGAGGGGCGTCGATAACTTCAACGTCAACGCAAACAGCCTTGCCCACAAGAGTGATAGGACAGTTGTGAAAAAGGCCAATGGGCTGGGAGGCGTGGCCATCCCATGCGCGAAGAGTGATCGTGGGAGGGGCCAACTCAGGAGATCCGAGTTGTTTCAAAACCAAAGCGGACATCACACAAGTGGATGCCCCCTCATCAATGATGCACCAGGAAATTTTAGCATTCTGGATTTTGACTGGGATTTGGAAAGCTACAGAAGCAGGGAGAGAAGGAGACTCTAACTGATGGGCGTCGAAAACAATCAATTGGTCATCTGCGGGATCTACAGCACCCAAGGCAGATAGTAGAGCTTTTCTTTGATAGGGGCACGACTGGAGGAGTTCCAGCATTGACATGGCAGCAGGAGATTGGGCCAGCTCATCTACTATGCTATATGAATGGGCATCACGGTCAGAAGTAGCATTTCGGCATAATGGTCCCCTAGGAATCTTGGTATGAACCTCAGCTTTGGGTGGAGGGATATGAAAGGGACCATTAGTTGTTGAAAGAGGCTCTGTAGAACCTAAAGAAGGTGACTCGGGGACAGATGGAGCAAGAGGCTGGGGGTATAGACTGGACTGAGTTTGAAGGTTAAGGTCGATGGTCATAGGTTGGTCAGAGTTCATCATGAGGATCTGGTAATCAGAGGTACTAGATGGAGGAGGTTGAGTGGTTACTAGTCCGAGAGGTGGTTGGGTAGCCACAAATCCTTGCTAGGCATCCACCTGATGTTGAGGGGGCGGTGACTACTGTTGCGGGGGTTGAGAAGACAAGGGAGGCAGGGGTGCAAATGCTGGAGGAGCTGGAGCACTAGGCTGTGGATATGGATGAGGTTGGGTAACAGTGTGGTAAACCGGAGATTGGGCAGAAGGAGGAGGCATGCCAGATCCTGAATGCGTGCTACTAGTAGGGGGAGAAGTGCAGGAGGTGGTGCCCCCTCCCCCAGGAAAACCATAGCTCATGGGAGGTTGAGTGGATGGATGAGAGAGAGCTCCAAAAATATCGTCGGCGGCATGAGGTGCCCCTGGTGTATTAGTGCTACCAGGTCTGGAGAGGTCAGGAAGGATGGTATAAACATAACCAGATTGAGCATAGATCAGGTCATATGTCAAGGCTATTTGGAGGGCATCTTCTTCGGTTTGAGGAAAATGGGATGCGACATCTTTTCCGATGGCGGGTAAGAGAGATCTAAGGAACCAGTCCATGTAGACACGGTCTTCTAAGGTAGGGGCTTGACATAGGCTCTTTCTTCTCCACCATTCTTTAACATGATCAAATAGGCGGGTCGCAGACGATTAACGGAAAGAAGTCAAAAGTTCGATACCAGTGTCATAATGAGGGGGAAGCTAGAAATAAGATAAGAAGGCGCGGGCAAGGGTCGCAAAGGTGGTATGGGAAGAGGTGGGCTGGTTAACATACCACTTAAAAGCTTCGCCGGTAAGCGTGCGTTGGAACAATCTAAGACGGATGGAGTCATCAGTAATGGAATTGGATGAACACCACATATGGAAAGATCGGATATGGTTGGAGGGATATTCACTAGCAAGGCCTTCGAACTTGGGAATGTCGGAGGGGAGCTTGGTTGGCATATCAGGCCAACTAACATCGTGGCAAATAGGATCATTATTCAGCTGATTGAAATCGGGGAGACTGAGGCTGGCCATATAAGGGAGTAATGGGGCAGTCGAGGTAGGTCCCGTAGTGGTTCCACTGGAAATGGACCCAGCAGTAGAACTGGGGTTAGGGCTAGGTCCTGAACTAGACATGGTGAAGGTAAAAGAGGGAGAACCAGAAGTAGGGGGAGAACCCGAACAATCAGAAGAAGAGTCGGAGTGCGGACTCAGGGGAGGACTTACTCGATTATGATGGGAAGGAGGAATTCGAAAGACCGGAAACTGAGGGTGAAGGCCAAGAAGTCTTCAGGAGAAGTGCCTTGGGGGTGCAATGATGACGGGAAGAAGAAAAACTGACAAGGGCAGAGAGGGACAAAATCAAATGAGGTCAAGGGCGAAAAGGTGTAGTGACAATTGATTTTAAAGTCTTTGCAAGGCGATGTTAACCAGGCTCTTCTTCACTTAGGGTTAGTGTGTGGTGTGCGTTAATTTTAATTGTTTAAACCTAGACGTTTTGAGAGTAAAAGAAAAAGTGTGCTGTGTAACTGAAAATAAATCTGCAGTAAATAAAATGAAAAGAACAGAAAATTAACAGCTACTAATGCATCAATATAACCCAAGAAGGTGGGTCTCTCAAAACTAGTCTATTAAGAGGGAAAAAGCTAAGCCAAGCACGCAAAAAAGGGGGCCAATAGATCTAATGTCAGGAGGGACTGGGATCTAAAGGATAAATCTGCTGAAAAGTGGTGCAGAGAACAACAAATAGGTAGAGGCAAGGTTTCTGTTAAAAAGGAGGAGATCAGCTAAAAACAGAAGAGACAAGGTGGTGGCCGTGGAAAGGAACCCAAACAAAACGATATGAGGTGATTTGAGAGGGAGAAGAGCTGATCTAAAGGGATCTGAAAAGGAGGTATCAGATCTGAGAAAAATAAGGCTGAAACTCTAAAAATTCAGACTTCTGAAACAGCAAAGACTCTCCCACAAAAGGTGGAGGGTACTAGAGCCCTAAGGGGCAAGATTCCCTCTTAGTTGAGTGGACAGATCAGAAACAAGTCTAAATGGGCAGAGACGGAGGTTGGAAAACCCTGACAGAAGCTTTAGACAAACCTAGACAAAGTGCTGAAAATTTTGCAGAAAAAGTGCAGGTCGCAGGTTCTGACCTATTTTTGGTCCAGGTCGCAGGTTTGGGGCAGAAAAGTGCGTCCTCAAGCTCAGGTCACACTTTTTGGGCCGATAAGTGCGACCTGCAGATCCGGCTGTCTCGGCGGCAAATTTTAGAAAAATTTGTCGTCTCAGCTGCGGCTGATGTCTGTCACCTGCGCAATAAGGCTAGAAACACACAGAAGTTAAAAATTTGACTGTTTGAGGGTTTTAGGGGTGAAAAACACCATAAAAATAGGGAAAAAAGAAAATGGAAGAGAAACCCTAGGGTCTGACACAGCTAGATATGCAGGAATATATAAAACGACAACGGTCGTAAAATAAAACCCGTGTGGAGTCGCCAATTGTTAGTATGAATATTTCGTCGTAAAAGATCACTTTAGCTACGCATAACAAATAGCCCTAACATCGATTATGGCTGCAAAATATCTTTAAGTTTGCTGCACAAATTCAGATCTAAGCACAAAAGACATTAAGCAGATAAGATATCATATGGCTCCATGCATCTAATAGACAAGACAAGAACAATTTTTTTAAAATAATTTTATATTATATTAAAGAATGGGGCACCTGAGAGGAAAACAAGAAAGGTGTTTTCCGGTTCTCCTCAGTGGGATGGGTTCTTGGAAGTCCTCAGTGTTTCAGATCTAAAATTCCTCTCTCTTATTGATGTAGAAAAACAAACATAGAACTCAATGGGAGTTCACAAAGCAAAAATGGAAAAATGGTGACCAAGAGTAGATCCAGAGTGATCTAATGCAATGGAGGTGACTAATGAATGGGGAAAACCCTCCTATTTATAACAAAATATTAGGGTTATCTAGAACTTGTTGCATGAATAAAATATTATTAATCACATTCTAGAACTACCCTTTAGGAATATTTTATTATATTTGTTGGAGGGAAAAGGTCTTTTGACTTGGGTCAATTCGTTTATTTATAAACAATAAATAAATAAATGATTTATTTATTATTTTAGGGAGATAGTGGGAATATAATTAAATAAATAATGATTTATTTAATTATTTAAAAATGATTTAGTCAAATTTAACTAGGAATATTATTAAATAATGATTTGAATAACTTATTCCTAAGAAATAATTAAATAAATAATGATTTATTTAATTAATTCCCTTATTTGATTTAAATATGACAGAAGTATGAAAAATTTATTTTACATAAGTGGCTTAATTTACTTAGGAGTAAAATTGGTCTTACATAGGTATACTTAGGTTCATCTATTGATGATAGGTTGAATGACCAAAAAATGAGTGTGATGATTATTATTTTTTAACAGAGAATGTGAATAAACGTTATAAATTGAAATGATCGTTGAAATAAATGTACCCTAAAAAACAATCAAAACAAGAAAGGATTCCAAACCCGATATATATTGTTCAATTGTGACACCACCAATTGGGAGTCCAAGAATACTACCAACGAATCAACACCCGAAGATATTGTTTCTAAAAGTAGATAAATGACTACAGTGTATTCTGCTACGTTATTGGAAGCAGCACCAATGCAGACCCCTTTTGAAACTAACAGTTGACCAGATGGATAATAAAGTACCCAAGCCACGAAAGCTAAGTTCCGGGTGTGTCTACTAGCACCATTGGCGAAACCATAATGACTCATGATATCCAATACAACCTGCCAAAGCAGATCAAAAAATCATCACCATCACCTCATAGACCGAAAACTCAAATATGTACAAAAAAAAAAACAAAATATATACAAAAAGCAAGATGCTAGGCCAATGCCTAGGCATAATACCTTTTCAGATAGAGCCCATTTCTGGGCTCCGCCAACTCATTTCCCTCAAAATCAACCAAGGTATAAGCTCCTTTTTTTAGGACCTTTTTAACGATGAAGGGGCCATACCACATAGACTTGAATTTACATGCCCCCATGGCATCCTTTTCCTGGGAATAAACCAGAACAAGGTTGCCTTCAGAGAAAATCCTAGGTTTGATCACTTTATCGTACTGAACTTGTACCCATTTCTTATGCGCTTCGTTTATCATGGCAGCATCTCGACGCTGCTCATCAAGATGTTCCAGATGAAGAAGGCATTCTTCAAGACTAGAAGTGTCAGGAAGAAGTTCTACAACCAACTTAAAAGAAGGAATCTCACACTCAATGGGAAATATTGATTCCAACCCATAAGCTAGTTGAAACGGAGTAAAACCAGTTGTGGTCTTGACTGACATCCGGTATGCCCAAAGCACAGGATAAAACATAATGTGCCTATTATATCTAGCTTTATCAATTGTCCGTTGAAGAATGGTCTTCAAGGATTTTTTCATGGCTTCCACTTGCCCATTGGCTTGGGGATAATAAGGAGATGAATGCTCTTACCGGAAACCCAATTTGAAAGCTAACTCAGTCATCATGTTGTTCTTAAAATGACTGCTATGATCATTGACAATATCTTTAGGAATACCAAAATGAGCAATAACTTGATTGAAGAGAAAAAGAGCTACTGTCTCACCGTCATTCCCAAAAGTAGGCATAGCCTCGACCCACTTCGTGAAGTAGTCTACTGCTACAATAATGTACTTGTGACCTTTAGCCGAAGGTAGGTTACAAGTAGTATAATCAATACCCCACTTTTTGAACGGGTCGATAGTGACAACTGGGAAGAGCGGAGCTGGATGAGCGCACATATTTCGAGTATACACTTGACATAGATGACACCATTTGACCGACTCAACACAATATTTGAAAATTGAAGGCCAAAAGTATCCAGCACGCAAGATATTTTGGGCTGTAGCAAGCCTGGATAAATGACCACCACAAGCTCCACTATGGAAATCATTCAGCACAACTTCAGCTTCTTCGAGAGTTAAGCAACATCTTAGGATCAAATCCACCCCCCAACGGTATAAATTATCACCAATGATCAAGTAATTTTTATCCAGGTGACATAACTTGCGGCGCTCGTCTTTCGAAAGAGTTGAAGGAAAATTTGCAGTCTGAAGATATACAATGAGATTCCCATACCAAGGATTCTGTGAAGAGATGAGAAAAATATGCGCATCCAGAAAGGATTCGTCATAAATTATATCCTCTCCACAGGGCAACTCAGAAATTAATTCTGCGAAAACTAATGATTTCTTGGACTTGGCAGACATAAACTTAAGATCAAATTCCTGCAAAATCACAATCCACCAATTGTATTTTCCCCCAATCACTCGCCTGCTGAGAACAAACTAAAATGGATTAATGCTGCCAAAACATAAGTTTTCGAAGAAGAATATAATGTCTGAGAAGCTGCACAGCATGGACAGCTACTAAAGCGAGCTTTTCTATTAGAGAATACCGGAGTTCAGGTCCTACCAAACCTCGACTAAGGTAGTATATAACATGCTCAACAAGAGCATCATCCTCTTGAACTAGAACCATATCGATAGTAGATTCTGTTGCTATGAGATATAAGAGGAAATCCCTGTTATAATCAGGTGGACTTAGAATAGAAGTAGAGGTCAATGCTTTTTTCAAAGCATCGAATGAGTTTTGAGCAAAGTCATCCCACAAAAATGGGACTCCTTTCTTTAATAATCTCATGAATCCTCTTGTAATCTCGGCATATTACAATAAATCTCCGTAGAAAATTATCTTTTCCTTGTAGACTTTGAAGTTGAAAAATGGATGACGAGGGAGGCAACCGAAGTATTGCCTCAACCTTGAAGGGATATACCCAAATCCATTATGTAGACACAATAAATCCCAACAACTGACTAGATGTGAGTGCGAAAACGCACTTGTTCGGATTCAACCGGATTTTGTAAAAACGACACCGTTCAAATACTTGACGAAGGTGAGAAGGATGATCAATTCTCTTGCGAGAACGAGCAGCTAGATCATCCAAGTATGCCTCGATAATATGTTTGATGTCATGGAAGGCATATGACATGGCCTGTTGAAACGTGGCTCCAGCATTTTTAAGGCCAAAAGGCATTTTTTTGTAAGCAAAGGTTCCCCAGGGACAAATAAAGGCAGTATTATGCTGATCTTTAGGACGGATAGTAATTTGATTATATCCAGAAAAACCGTCCATGAAGGAGAAAATTGCATTGCCCGCACACTCATCGATAATCTGATCTATGAATGGTGTGGGGTAATTATCTTTCAGACATGCTTTATTAAGATCTCTGAAATCAATGCAAACCCAAATTGTTCCTTGTTTTTTGTCCACTAGGACTGGATTTGAAACCCATTCAGTCAAAGGAACAGGGAAAATGAATCCTGTTTTGAGCAGCTTCTCTACCTCAGCTTTGATAGTTGCAGCCTTCCTAGGGTTGACCGGACAAAGATTTTTCCTCACAGACTTAGCATTCTTGTAGATCTTGATCTCATGCTGGAAAATAGATGGATCTATACCAGGTATTTCTTCATAATACCAAGCAAACACATCCCTAAACTCTTTAAAGAGATCGGTGTAAATTTAAATCTCTTCAGGGGAAGATTCAGCTCCTATGAAATCATTATCAATAACGTTGGGATTCCTGGAGATGTTCATCGGGATAGTCGGAGAAATCACAACCATGTTCCCTTCAGCAAATTCTTGTGCTAGTGCTAAAGGGTTCAGGACTGGGTGAACAGGACCAGAAGACCGAGGACTTGGAAAACTTGACTCAACTTTGTTCAAGTCTGGTAGAAAGTAAGACCGATGATGAAAATCATCCCACGGTCTATCTACACCAGTCATAGCTTCCAGGATAGCCTCTTCAGATGGAAGAGTGGTATCTAGGAAATCCTGGGTGGAATAAGAACTAAGTGTCCAAGCCGAGGCCACATCGCCATCCAATTCCTCTGGTGAAAGAGAAACGGGAATGGATTCTGCAGATTCAACAATGGATATATAATAAATCTCTGCTGTAGACATTGGAAATGCCATTCCACCCACTTGACCTTCCACTAATGTGGAAGTAGGGGAAGGTAAGGTCCAAGGATCCGAAAAATAATGAGTTCTGAAGAACTCTCTTCGAATAGGAGCCCTGGAGGATGAAATTGCATTTATATGAATGGAAGGAGGTGGAATATCAAAATTACCCATTAGAGAAGAATACATTCCAACCCCAATATTCTCAACAAGCAGCTTGACATTATCCACCAAAGGGATAGTTGAGTAAGTAGATGCATTTTGGTCTACAGGAGAACAATCCAGTTGGTCAACTGTGACAATCCTCCCTTCGTGAGGGAAACAAATAATACGAAACAAGGAGGACGCAATAACATCATCTCATAAATCCATTTTCACCCCAATAGAAGGTTGTAGTCCAAGCTTGCATTAACTATCTCAACCTCGATATTTACAGTTTTTCCCCCAACACAGATGGGTAAAGCCGAGACAATGCTATGCGGCCTGTGAGAATGACCATCAAACGCAGTTAGAAGAGTGGGTGATGGAACAGTTGTAGGAGATCCGATTCCTTTCCAACATGCGAGAGACATCACACACATGGAAGCACCCTCATCAATGACCATTCGAAATATAGTGAATCTTCGAAACGACGATCTAATATGGAAAGCCATATGATGTGGGAGTCTCTTTTTAAAATTAGTCATATCAAATGTAATCATAAGAGATTTTTTTGGATCAACAGCCCCAATAGCAATAAGAAGAGCACTTCACTGAGCTGGACAAGACTGGAGCACCTCGAGAGCAGACATAGCACAAGGACTTTGGGCCAGATCTTCTACAATAGAGTAGTTCTAAGCAGCCTTGGCATTTGGATTAATCTTCATACACTTTGTAGATGCTTTTGGCATCTGAGTTATGGGCTCAACAGTTGGCTTCGAAATGTGAAGTGGTTCAGTACTATCAGGAGCACCCTTGGCTTTCGAAGACTCCGCTGTGGAATAATCACGAGATCTCGTAGTGATAATTGCGTGAGCACTCATCATATATATGTTTGATGGGGTTTCCCCTCCCTGGGTGCCTCTAGAGGAAGACCCAATATTTTGATTCCCGACAACAACTAACTGTTTCCCTTGGGGAAAAGGGTTTGTTAACACAGCCTGGGAACTGGAAGACCCCTGTTGAGCTAAAAAGCGTTGTGCATCCTGAATTTTAGGACAAAGGTGAGTAAGATGATCTCCAGTACATAACTTTCATGGAAATTTCACTTTCTTTTTATCCTTCTGTCCCTCACCAACATGCTCGTTGGATTTATTTGCATCGCCCTTCCCATATTTGCACTTCTTTCTATTATTATTTCATCCTTTCTTCTTCCCCTCAGATTTTTAATTTCCTTTGTGGTTTGAAGTCTGGACAACATTTATTGACAAATCTTGAGAAGAGGTTGGCACTAAAGGTACAACTTGACATGAAGAAGTAGATTGTATGGACAACTGCTGCAATTGGTTAAGCAGGTTAGTTGCATCACTATCGATTGACCCAATAAGTCCATCACCATGAGGACTAGGTTTAGTTTTGGACAAATCCAATTTGGAGTGAGGAGCATTAGGCAGAATTTTATTGAGGACTCCAGACTAAGAATAAATCAGTTCTAATTGTTGGGCCTTGAAAATAGCCTGTTCCTCCGAAAATACCCCAGACAGAGATACATCCTTCGAAATATCTGGCTGCAATGATTTAAAAAACCATTCTATAAGGAATTTTTTTAGAATGTAGGCTTTAATGAGCCATTTCCTTCTCCGCCATTCCTTAATATGATCATAAATGTGGGTTGCCTTGTCTTGCTTAAAATTAGCCAAGAGTTCAGTCTCGGCATCATAACGAACAGGAAACTGAAAATGATTTAAAAACATGGTATCCAAATCTCCAAAAGTGGAAAAACTACCCCCAGGTAACTCAATATACCACTTAGCTGCATTTCCCGTCAAGGTGCACTGAAATAATCTCATCCTAATCAAATCATCGATCAGGGAGTTTGATGAACACCAAAGATGAAAAGTGGTGATGTGATTTGCCAGATCCTCTCCATTCTTTCCTTCAAATTTTGGAATGTATGAAGGTATTTTGGTGGGGACTGGAGGCCACCCTGGACTATATCGGATTGGATCATTAGTCAATTTTGACAAATCTGGCAAGTTTAACGTTGCCAGAAATGGTAAACGAGGAGGAGCCTAGGAATTCCATCCCTGATAGGATGAATTTCCCACATTCTGAAAAGAATACCCTGGATTTGATGAGGCATCAGGTTGCTAGAAAGAGTTCGTAGAAAAATTTGGGCCATAGGAAAACCCTTGTGACCCAACATTCAGAGAAGGACCCCCTCCCAACATAGAGTTACTATAAACTGGACCAGTTCCCCCCACTGAAGTAGTGAATGAAGAAGAAACAACCTAATAAGTGTTCCAAGCATTTGAAAAAGGAGAAAAAGCCTGATAAGCACTAGATGAAGAGATAGGAACATTCCCTTGGTGACCAACGAGAAACTGATTCCCTGCCCCTACTGCTATAAAGATAGGGTTCCACCTCGTGAAGGTAGTAGAACTTTGACCTCCAGACCATGGACTAAAATTCTGAGTCTGGGAAGTAAAAGGAAAAGACCCTAAGGAAGGATTTGAGTGAGGAGTATGTCCACTTCCAAAGGGTAACCCTTGAAAATAAGCCGATCCACTAGCCATAGAGGAGATGGGTGTGGATGCAGTTGCAGCAGTAGAAAAGGAAAACGGAGGAATTCCACTAACGAACATTCCAAGACAAAAGGGACTAGATTGAGAAGCCTGTGCTTGGGTATAACCGGAACCAAACACAACACCACTAGAAGAAATTGAAGATATAGAAATAGTGCCTCCTCCTTCAACTTTAGGAGGATTCTGTATACTTGCAGCACTCACAGCCGAAGCTGTGTTCCCAGTCGTGGCCATTGAAAGGTGAGAATGTGATGGATAAGGACTCTCAGGTCTCTTAGACTCAGGTCCGATGTACTCGATGATAAACAAAGAATTAGAAGAAAGAGGAGACAAAAGCGATTCAGGAGATTGAGGTACTTCCTCTACTTCTACTTCTGGAAATAAAACTCTCGAGATTGGTGGGGTACTCCTCTCAGTACTGACACCAACACCAAGACCAGCTACAGAAACTTCAATCCCTAATGTAGGATCTCTCTCCGCTGCGTCAGATAACACTGAGTGATAACCGCCTTCTGAATTGCTCCTATGCCTTCTTGAAGAAGGCTCGACACTCGCGGGAGACAACCCATGAAGCCATCTCAATCGACAAATCGATCGGTCAGCTACTTTAAAATATTGATTAAACTCAAAAAAGTATAAATCTAAGCAAGCTAGGAGCAAATAACACTCACTACAAAGTCCCTAAGATACATCCAAGCAAATGGCATTCAAGTATTTCCACTTCGGGTGATTAGAACCGGACACCAAAATACAAT
The DNA here is from genome assembly GCA_034641835.2 of Pinus albicaulis. Taxonomy (NCBI): domain Eukaryota; kingdom Viridiplantae; phylum Streptophyta; class Pinopsida; order Pinales; family Pinaceae; genus Pinus; species Pinus albicaulis. The sequence continues at coordinate 629,557,851 of CM076571.1, forward strand.
AGAGCGAAAAATAGGACCTCCCGAAAGTAGTCTGGGGTAATTACTACCTAGATCCATACGATCACAATTTAGGAGGTAATTATCAAACCTCTGCTGTGAGTCTTTTGATGAGGTGCAAGTACCAAAACCACGAGGCTCCTCGAGAAATCTTTGCTAGAAGTGATAAGAACCACACCCTCCCAATTCACAGGTATTCCCCATGGGTCACGTGGCCAGTGCCTAGGATGGGCAACTAAGGACACCAATCTGTCTCAGTAGCCAGGCGGAACAATATTAGGTCAAGATTCAACAAATCATAGAGGGGGTATCTCTCTTCTCTACCTGCACTTTCCCTCGCGCTTGAATCTCTGGAGGAGAGCTTTCCCGGTCCACCTAACGATGTTGGATTTTTCTCATTAATAAAATTATATGTTTCAAAATGAGCGGCCTTGGAGAGTTAACTTTCCACTAACCTAATCCAAGGCCCTACAACCTAGCTAGTTGATGTATGACACTTAAAACAAAAATTTTTAGTTGTTTTTAATTTATATCGCTTATTTTAATTGGCTGTTATTTTATGTCAAGAGAATATGGAAGTGAAACCAATGATTTTTTTATGATGCAACAAGAACCAATGAAAACCAAACTATATGCAAATGCACTCATTGCCTTTCGATGAAGAGTGATTTCTACACAGGTTCTATGAGACTATATATTTTACTTTTCTTTTCAGATAATCAGACTTCACACACAAAAAATTACGAAAAATACTAAAATGCTTATGTGCACCTAATGCAAATCACTAATGGCATGCAAATTCTAAGATGCAAGACCTAAGAAAGAAAAGAGAAATCTCTAATGATACCAAGGTTCAATCACTTTTTGGCAGTCCATCAATCTAATTCCAAATCAGAAGATCAAGGTATAAAAACACCAAAAAAAAAATCAGACTTGATATAACAGAATGAAATCAAAAGAATACTCCTTTCGTAATCAATTCAAGAACCAAAGAAACAATATTTCAACAAGGCTTCAAAAAATATGAAAAGAAACCATAAATAAAAACAGAAGCAATGGGAAACAAAAAAAAAAAATTGGCTTTTGAGTTTTATGAAGAAAAGAGACTTCAAAAAAAAAAAACTAAGAAACTATCAAATTACTGAGCCAAACCAGCTTCGAATTTATAGCAAAACTTCAACAAGATGCTCTAAGCCAACTATGCTACTCTCATAGCAGGACTTGTATGAGAAAGAGGAAGACAAGAAACTCAACAAATCAACTCAGTACAATAGCATAAACTTGCGGCAAACTCAGACTCCAAAGAATCCAAAGGGACTCTTCGAAAATTGCAACAAGACCTAGTCAATGGAATCAAGAAAACCAAACGCAGAAAGAGACAAAATTCAAGACGCAAAGCCACTCACAAAGTTTAGGAAAGAGCAAATGAGCAAAAGCTCTTTGTCTTGAATACTCAAAACAACCAAGAATCTTCAGAAAAAGATCTTGGTGCTCAAGCCAAAATTGCAAGCACAATAAACGAATATTTCACCAAATGATCTGGTCTTCAGACAATCAAGAGAGAAAAAAGTATAAAACCACTTTAAACACAGTCTAGAGACTTCAAAGATATCACAGGAACAAGTCTTCACAAGTAGACAAGACCAAAAAATCCTAAAACCAAAAATTTCAAAATTTACCCAAACATACGCGCTTTAGTATTTTTACAACACGGGTGCATACGCTACTGTGGTAAAGGAAACTCGTGTATACATGGGCTCCTTTACACAAAATAGCGTATATACGCGACTATGTAGAAGAAAAACCGCGTATGAAAAGGTAAATAAGAAAAAATAAAAAAGGTCAAGCCTGATCAAGAGACCAGGTCTTCAGTCTGACTAGAAGAAGATTTACTGAACTGGAAAAAATTATTAAAAATATTGGAAACCTTCAAGACAGATGAAACAACCCAAAGGGAAATCACAAAAGTGCGATCCCCAGCGGAGTCGCCATTTCTGTTTCGAGAAATAACTCCCTAAAGGTTTTTTGGTCGGAAACCTTCACAGATCAAGGGCATACCATTCAAGAAGGACTCACTTAACCTATCTTTCATGCTGAAAACTAGATTTAATCAATTGCAGAACTTACCCAAAAGTCCTACGTTTGATGTAGATCCCGTAGGGTTCAAACCCCCAGCAACTCCTCGTGCTTCGTAATCTGGAAATCAAGAAAGAACGAACACGAAACACTAGTTGTACAACATATATTGTTCCTAGATGTCAGTATAATCCATGTATAATATCATATAAGCAATACTGAATGTTTAACTAACAATCTTCATACATATGTAGACACGTGAATATTCAGGAACAAGATGGTACTTCTTATTATAAATGGCATGTACAAGAATATAAAGTGGAGAGATCACCTGAATCCTTCCATGACCTTCGATTAGACCATCCTCTGGATCCGTCCAGCCCTCACCTCACTAGGATTCTTCCAAGATGTGTTCACACGAGATGTCATATAGGATGATGATCATCTTCAAGGAAACAAGGGTTTCCTGAATATACTTGGGAAGTGCAGAAGGCACGGGAACATCAGACTTGAAATAGGGATCCAACATAGTATAATATCTATAATTTTCTCTCCCCCTTAGGCCATACACATGAGGGGCTTTTATACTCCCTCAAAGTAGTTTCAACAATTGGAAACAGTTGGGCCATGGGCTGGGGTGGTTGAATTGTGGGAATAACCATCACCCTGCCACGAAAATAAGGAATTTATATATTTTTTTAATGATTTACATGGCATACGCGGAAAATTATGAACGAACTCGCGTATATCCGCGGAAAATTCTAGGCATAACCGTGTATGGGAATTTTAACACTGTTTTTTATGAATTTGTTCAAGTCTGGAAGGAAAGGGTGCCTAGGGCCAAAGAGACAGTCATTATTCACATGAGGGTGAAAAATGATGCTATAACACTAGTTGTTAAGTGTAGGGTTTTTTTATTGTTTTGGATGAGTAAGATGGTAAAGTGTAATAGGAGGAGTGAGAGGATGTCAAAGCCATTGGGCTATGGAGTCAAATGAAGTCAAGGGTGTCTAAATGATGAAACAGAGTGTATTGCAGGGCCAATTTAGCAAGGTTAATGGATCCTTAAGGTGATGTATGAGGTGTAGTGAACATTAAGTTTGGGAAAAACTAAGAGGTCTTAAATACATACAGTTAAAAGTTACAACTCATGAGGTAGGGAAAACCATTAAGCTCAATGAAAAATACTTAAATTGATAAACATCCAAGATAAACATTCCAGTGAAACATAGAGAGCATAAGAGCTTCTAACTTTAGAAATTCACCTTCATATTTTGAGAAAATCATATAAGATAAAACAAATAACTCAATTTATGAAGAGGGAACTCCTAAACATCATATATCAAGCTATTGGGAACTTTGAAACAAGTTGATAAACATGGACAAAGGGCAAGATCGAACGAGACCTCTTTGACTTAACCTAGCAATCAATATTCCACATAAAGGCTTCAAGATAGGGTTTTGAAAACTTCAAATAAGCAGGGAATACCATGAATCATACTTGTAAGCTAGCATACTAACCATACATGAAACAAAAAACAATTTTTGGTGGACCTAAGGAGCTATCAAGAATTCCTTAAGATGGCCAAAAGAGGAAAACATCAAAGCTATAACAACCAGGAGGATTGAGGTGCCTCAAAGAACATGTCTCAACCTATACTTTTCTGATCTATAGCAGCCAAGAAGAACGAAAAAAAATGAGAATAATAAAACATTAACAAGTTAAGAAGACATCACCATTCACCAAGCTATGGAATCCTGCAAACAAGCTTCTCCATCATCAAGTCAAACAAGCCATTCATCCACTTCACAAAACCAATTTCTTCTCCAAGCTCATAAAACCATGTATATTTCTCTTCAAGCTCATCAAATGCCAACCAAATACATAGGGGCCTCATGCTCTATTTATGGAGCAAAGGAGGACTAAAACCCTAAATATGGTAGGAAAATGTCAAATTCAACCATAAATGTCATTTATGGCCAAGAGACTATGCAAGGCCCAAGGCACATAATATCCTAAGAAATAAATGCCAAAATAACTATTTGCACCTAATTCTAGATTAATTAGCCTCAAAAAACTCAAAAATATATATTTGCAATAAATGAGTGTGTTTTGTTGACTTTTGGTCCAAAACACACTAGGCAGTCCTGTGTGCAGCGCCATTTCAGCAGAAAATAGGGTCTCTTGTGGCTGAGTTTTGGACCTCTTCACGATACCAGATTTGGCTTCGTGATAGCTCGTTGGAAAGCCTGATGAGTATAATTTCAAAAAATGATTGATTTTTCTTGAATGGGTTCCATTTTCCTATTCAAAAGCAAATTCTCCCAACACTTCTGTGTGCGCAGCACTTGGTTTGAAAATGAGGCAGAAAGGTCAAAATTTTGATGTTTTTTGACCTTTTGGGGGGTCAAAAATGCTCCAAATGATCTGAAATTTGGTGAGAGGCCTCCTAGTGATGAGAGGAATCCAAAAATGCAAATTTTGCAAGCTGAGGATGCACCAAATTTGTGCGTAGCACCTAGAGTGTTGCGCACAGAAGCCTCAAAAATTCAAAAAGACAAAATTTGCTCAGAATTCCCTCAAATTTGGTGGACAATTTCTTCACAGGTTTTGAGAAGCCTGTGGAAAATATTAAGCCATGTCTCTAAGTTTTTCTTGGTATTTACCTTCTTTGAGTGCTTAAATTTCAACGAGGAGGTGTGATGGTGGTTTTGTAGGTGCCTTGACCTTTAGTGTTGTCACAAGCCTTTTCATTCTTGTCATGGCTTCCATGAGTCACCTCATGCCTCGTTAGGTCACTGCTTTGTTGATCTTTATCATCATCATCATCATTTTATTCCTCGTTGTTTTCCATGCTGTCACTTTGGCCTTCAAATTGATCATTACCTTCTTCACTTGCCTCATCTTGACTCTGTCCTTCATAAATGTCCTCCTCTTTATCATTTCCTGCACTGTCACTTTGATTTTCTTTGTCATTTAGAAGCTGATTAGTGTCATGACAGTCATGATAGCTGTCATGATTGTCATGACTATTTCCTTGGCTACCTTGCTCATCATTGGTTGTCTTATCAGTGCCATTACCTTGGTCACTGCCTGCTTCTTCAAAATCTGTTTCAGCATCATCATTTCCTTGTCCTTGATCTTCTATTTCCTCATCATCTCCCTCCGTGTCTTCATATGCATCATCTTCATTTATATTTTCAGTGTTTGCACTAAGACTAGGCTCACTTTCATGCTCATGTACATTCTTCTCTTGGTTGTCTTGTGCACTTTCATGTTGACTGTCTTCTTCATTATTTCCTTCATTATCCTCTGTGTCTGCATCTTGCTCATCAGAAATACCTTTTTCTACACTTGGGAGTGATTCCTTTGTATCATCACCATCACTGCCTTGTTCCAAGTGTTCACTGTCTTTATCTTTGTGACGTCCATGTTTATCTCCCTCTTCCCTGTCATCATCATCCTAATGCTCTTCCTCATCAAATTTTGTGTTTGCCCCACTGTCTTCATCATTTCCACCATCATCTTCTTTTTATCAATATTCAATATCTTCATCCATATTTTCAGTGTTTGCACTAGGACTAGACTCACTGTCAAGCTTATGTACATTTTTCTCTTGGCCGTCATGTTCACTTTCTTGCTGACTGTGATCCTCATCATTTTCTTCATTGTTCTCTTGGTCTTAATCTTTCTCATTAGTACCACCCTTTTCTGTACTTGGGAGTGATTCATTAGTATCACTACCATCATTGTCTTCCTCCAAGTGCTTTGGCTTGATAGACCTTTGACCTTCATCACTGTTGGTACTGATCTCTCCTCTACACATAGTGGCTGATCTAGAAAAAATTGGTCAGAGCCTTTAGGTCTAGGTAGGAAAAATGAGTGATTTGAGGGAAACTTTTGGCAAATGAGGCAAAATGAATTAGGTCTAGGAATGCTTTCAGATTTTAGAAGGAGGCTTAGCTTGATTTGAGTGTCCTTATGCTAATGATCACTCTTCACTTGGTAATTCCTTGCCCTAGAGGGTTAAATGATAGTTGGCCATAAAGATTAGGGTTTTAGTAAATTTAGGTTTTTTGAAGTTATCCTTTGATTATGCATATAAAAATATCAATGGGAGGGAAAGAAAATTACCACTAACCTTGCTTCACTCATGCAGGAACTTGGGGCAACTTTGAGGAGGAGAAAATTTAGTTTTGGCAATTTTTGAGCAAATTTGACCAAGTCTCCTCTGTGCGTAGTGCCACTGTCTGTGTGCAATTCCAGTCGTTTTGTGCATAGCGCAGTGTTATTTAACACTACACCTTCCTCCTATGTGCGCAGCGCCAGTCTGTCTATGCGCAACGCCTAGAAATTTTGCCAAAAATGACCTTCAGCCAAGAGTTAATTTCAACTGTGCGCAACGCCAATTTGCAGAAGGCATTTGGAGGCCTTCCCGATGTCGGAATGAGCTTTGTGACAGCTTGTTGGAAATATTTTGGAGTATAATTTCCAAAAATTCTTTGTTTTTTACATTTGGTGTCCATTTACCTTTCCAAAAATCGATTTTCCAAAAACTGGTAAAAAAGTGTTGAATGATGGTGTAGAAATGCAAAGTGCTAGTGCAGACAACTTTTGGGGGCTTTCCTTAACTCCCAATTTAGATCATGATAGCTCATTGGAAATATATTCAATTCTAGGTGTCTTTTTATCCATCAAGCAAGTCATTTGGACACTCCAGCTGTGAGAAAACCTTATTTTCCCAAGGTCACTCCAGCAGTGTAGAAATTCTCCTAGGACACCTGTGTTTTTTATATTTCTCCCAAACCATGATACCTGTGTAAAAACTGAAGGAGTTTTTTTAACTTGGGCCTATATTGGACAAAGAACTCTCTCACTTTTGTCAAATTCCTCTCTGCTTGGTCAGAAACATAGTTTGAAGCAAAACTGGCCCTAGGTGTGACACATGGCTTGTCTCTTGGAATGAATTCTTGGAAAATGATGGAGGCATGATGTTTATGAGCTGGTATGGAATTATTCTTGCTGACATGATCTATCAAATGAATCATTTTCTCCTGTTCCTCTTTTTCATATCAAACCCTAGCTTACTTGGAAGAGGAAATTAGGGTTTGGCGTAGGGGATTTAGGACTGTCTTGCAGAGGGAGGGGAATGAAGGGGTTAAGAGTTGTCTAAATTCTTGTGGAAATTTTGGGGGATAGGGATAGATGTTAGAGAGTAGGGGAAAGTGGAATTTCAAGAATTGAGTGAGGGGAAAGGGTCCAAAAGGGAAAAACACAGGCCTAGTCTCGAAAAGTGTCAAATTGTAGTGAAAGGCTAGGTTTTGTAGAAAAATGATGCGTTTGAGGGATAGGAGTGATAGGAAGTGTTTATGAAGTTATATTAAGGATAGGAGGAGGTGTAAGAACATCAGGATACAAGCCTTGTTGATGTTTAACCATGGAGGTCATGAAACTAAGAAAAATGCCCTTAAAAACCCTAGATGGACAATGGAGGAGTTAGGAAAAACAAAATAGAGGGCTAAGGCCAAAGGTGACACAACAAAGACAAAATGAGTGACATGAGCCCATGATGGGTCTATTTGGGATGGGTGAGCTGATCTTGACATGATGGGATGATGAAATAATGAAGAATTTTATCTTAAGGATGATGAAGGTAGTGAGATTTCTAGAACTCACAATGTTCATGAACTTTGTTTCTAAAAATCCAGAACCGATACTTAGTAATCTTCAGATAGTGAAAATTATGGATGACTAACAGAACCCTCTCCAAATCCTTTTAGAATATAGCAACCTCAAAAGAAACACTGGGGAAAGTGTCCATGATTATTGCACTAGATTCAACAGTGTTTACAATGCACTTCCCCCAAACATGAAGCCTCTACTAGGCTTAGCCTTAGCTAAATTTCTTGAAGGCTTTGATCCAGACATGGCCTACCAGCTAAGAGAAAGAGACCCATTAACCTTAGAAGATATGCAGATGGGAGCTATAAGTGTAGAGGAAAATCTAATTGAGAAAAGAGCTAGGTTGAATTCAGAAAAAAGAGTCACATATAAAGATGAAACAATGGCATCAACCTCATCATCCAATGCCAAAATTGACAACTTAGTGAGGGTAATGGAAATAATTCTTGAGAAAATTAAATTAAATGATACAGTGCCTCCTAGAGAAAACTTAATCGATCCCCAAAACAGAAATAGAAATCCAAACTTCAAAAGAGACCCTATTCAAAATATACAAAGAGATAATGACCAACAAATTAGGCTTAATTTTCAAGAAAACTATGTAGATCAAGAAGAAGAAAGGGAAGCTAAAAGGTTGGAAGAAAATCATGTGAATCTGAAAGGATCTGATAGTGAGGGTGATGCTTTCCTCACTGAAGAAGAACAAGGATTATTCTCCTCAGAACAAATTTAAAACAATCATAAGGATTCTGAAGATTACCAATTGGGGTTTGAAAATGCTATAATGGAGGTACACAGACAATATGATCCTAGAAGCAAAAGGAACCCAGAAATTTCCAATGATAAAAACACAAACACTGTTGTTAGGAAAACTTCAGAAAACCTTCCTAAAAATACAGCAAACAGTAATAACACTTTGACTAAGACTGACTCAAACAAGGACAAAACTAGTCAGCAAAGTGTTGAACCAAGCTTCCCTAGTACCTCTGCTGGTGGCCCTGAGAAATCTGTCCTAAATAACGGTCCTAATAAAACTCAGCAAATCATAATTGTTGAAAAGACTATGATTGACAAAAAAGATGTAAATATGTCAAAAACATTAGTGCCTTTCAACCTTAAGGGTGAAATTGCCAAGATCAAAATTAGCATACCCTTAGCTGAACTAGTAACCCAAGATGTATATAAAAATCAAGTTTTGAAAGCTTTGAATATAGGCAATGATACTGATACTTTGAACTTGACAGATGATAAACTAGAATTGTTGTTTGGTCCTGAAGTAGAAGTAAAATACCAAGAAGGGGTTGTCCCCCCCTTCTATGTTAGCTTAAATATACATGATAAGATCTTACACAATGCCATGCTTGACTCTGGTACCTCTCACAACCTCATGCCAAAGGTGGTGATGGAGAGATTAGGCCTAGAAATTACTAAACCTTACAAGGACCTGTATTCCTTTGATTCAAGCAGATTCAAGTGTTTAGGTCTGATCAAGGATTTATGTGTCAATCTAGCACAAATTCCTGCTAAGGGTCTAGTTATGGACATAGTGGTTGCTAACATTCCCCCAAAGTATGGCATACTTTTATCTAGATCATGGGGAGCCAAACTTCAGGGAAGCCTTCAAATGGACATGTGTTATGCTACCATTCCAGTTTTTAACCAAACTAGAAGATTATACAGAGAATCTCATATGAAATATATGGTAAACAACATAGATAGGCCAAACAACACTCTTGTCTATTTTATTCATTCAGATCTAGATTCCTTTATCTTGTACAATGAATATGAAATCAGCCAACAAGAAAAGGAAAATGAAATAGGATTATGTCCCCTAAAACAATCAAATTTGTCCCTAGAAGAAGAATCTGACAACCTTAACCTTAGCAGCCCTGAATAGAAAAATGACAATGAGAATGAGATAGAAACAGTTTGGGAAATGAGCTTTGATGGCTTCTGCAGCAAAACAGGTTCTGGAGTTGGTGTATGGATACATAATACAAACAATGGACATTCCTATAAGCTTGACTTCCCATGCACCAATAAAATTGCAGAATATGAAGCCCTCCTCCTTGGCCTACATTTGCTCAAAGATTTAGGAGCCAAGAAAATATCAGTCCAAGGATATTCAGAGCTGATCATTAGGCAAATAAAAGGGGAGTATTCAGCCAAAAACCTAAGATTAAGAGAATATAGGAATGATTCCTTAGATCTCCTGAAAACCTTTGAAAAATATGAACTCAATTTCATCCCTAGAGGTCAAAATAACATTGCAAATGAACTTGCCTTTGCTGCCAGCAATTGCCAAATACCCCAGGTAAATGAACAATTCAATGACAAAGTAAAAAATCGGCCTACAGTCCTTGACAATGAAAACTATTGGCAAGTTTTTGAGGGTGATAAACACATTGATGAATTTCTGCAATCAAGAAATGATTTTTCTGAACCAATACCTAGCTGAAGCCTTGAAGAAGGCTATTTTGATGAAAAACAAGTCCATAAAATAGAGATGTCCTCTACTACTGATATAAACCAATTTGAATATCTTTATAAAGCAGAATTACTAAACAAACCAGACCAAAAGGACCTTGAATTTTTACAATGTAAAAATGATTAAATACCAAGAGGCGTTACACCATTAGAGGAGCTTTTTGACTTCAATGACGTAGCTAAAAAACCAAAGATGGAGCCTACAGAAAATAATGTAGAAGAACATAACATAGGCAGCATGAATGAAGCCAAAATGATCAGATTATCCAGCACTCTCCCTACTCATATTAAACAAGAGTATATTGAACTTTTCAAGGAGTTTGGAGATGTGTTTGCATGGGGTTACAAATATCTGAAATCATATGATACCAGCATTATCCAACATAAAATTCCTCTTAAGGAAAATCAGAAACCTTTCAAACAAAAAATAAGAAGGATAAACCCTGTTTTATTACCTTTAGTTGAGAAAGAGATCAAAAATATGTATGATGCTGGTTCCCCTTAGATACTCACAGTGGGTTTCCAACCTTGTGTCCGTTATGAAGAAGACCAGGGAAATTAGGCTTTGCATTGACTTTAGAAATCTAAATAGAGCCTCCATGAAAGATAATTATGCCTTGCTGAAAATGGACCACATACTTCAAAAGGTGGTTGGATCTAAGAGAATATCACTGTTGGATGGTTTTTTAGGCTACAACCAAGTGCTAGTACTCCCAAGTGATCAAAACAAAACTATTTTCACCATTCCTTGGGGAACATTCATGTATGTTAAAATTCCATTTGGTTTGATGAATGCAGGAGCCACATTCCAGAGGGCCATGGACATAGCTTTCTCAGAAGACATAGGCTATTTCATTGTCATTTACCTTGATGACATCACTGTTTTCTCCAAAACTGATAAAGAACATTTGATTCATTTGAGAAAGCTTTTGAGAAATGTAGAAAATATGGCTTATATTTGAATCCCAAAAAGACACTCTTTGGTCTCCAGGAAGGAAAAATTCTTGGCCACATAATTTCTGAAGAGGGAATAAAAGTAGACCCTAAAAGGATTGAAGGCATATTGAAAATCAACCACCCTAGAAACCTCAAATGGTTACAATATTTCATTGGGAAGATCAATTTTTTGAGGAGGTTCGTCCCCAACCTTGCTGAACTTTTAAGAAATATCACAAATATGCTCAAAAAGGAAACAGGGGTTAAATGGACCTTACAATCCAAACAGTCATTTGAACTGGTGAAACAAGCTCTCACTCAAACACCAATTCTTATTAGTCCTGATTTCATTAAGGATTTCTACATTTTCTCATTTTCCTTTGAACACACCATTGCTACAGTGTTGTTGCAAAAGAATAATACAGGGCAAGAAAAACCAATATCCTTTTTTAGTAGAGCCTTAAGAGATGCTCCACTCAAATATAATATAAGGGAGAAACAAGCCCTAGCCTTGATAAAAGCATTGAAGGATTTCCGAGTCTACATTTTACACTCTCATATCATTGCTTTTGTCCCACATACAGTTGTCAAGGACATTCTAAATCAAGACCCTGATGGTAAAAGGGGAAAATGGATTGCAATTATCTTAGAATATGATTTAGAGATCAGGCCTACCAAGCTGATTAAAGGACAGGGATTAGAAAAACCCATGGCAGAATCATTACACTAAGCCTCTCTCATGACAGTAAGCCTCTCTCCTTGTGGTATACACAACTTGCCCAAATGAAACAAAAAATTTTTATGCATGTGATAATCATTTTCCTCAACTTGATTCCCTTCACTCAAACTAGCAGACATATCTTGAAAATCATCATCAGATGCATACTGTTCTATGTAACTCTCATGTACAGTAGAATCATTTTAAAGTAAAGTAAAAGAACTTATAATTGGCCTTGAAATCATATCAGCAAATTTATTGAAAATACCTTTCTTGTACCTTATAACCAAGTGAAACTGTTGAAGAAATCCCATCCACCTGAAATGTCATGATTGCTGCAATTTTGTTCGCAACTGCAAGTACTATAATGGTTGGTGATCGGTATGTATAATTGTCTCTTTACCCATGAAGTAGTGTTTCCACTTATTGACGCTTTGTACCAACACATACAGCTCTTTTTCATATGTAGGATAATTAGTTACAACACCATTTAATGTTTCAGAATGAAAAGCGATAGGCTTACCATGTTGCAAAAGTATTGTGCCCATGGCATAATCACTTGCATCAGTTTGTATCTCGAATGGATGTCTCAAATTTGGTAATGCAAGGACCGGATCTAAACTGATCTTGTATTTTAAAGCTTTAAAATCTTGCTGCTATTTGCCTCCTCATTGGAAGCCTTTATTCAAACTTGTCACTGCATGCATAGGAGCTGCTATGGCAGAAAAGTTAGCAATAAACTTTCTCCAATACTGAGCTGCGCCTAATAAACTTCTTACCTCGGTTACTGTTTTGGGAGTGGGCCAATTCACAATGTCTTCCACTTTAGAAGGATCAATTCTCAACTTGCCTCCTCCTACAATGTGTCCCAAATAAACCACATAAGTCTTTCCAAATTCACACTTTGACATCTTAAGAAATAATTGCTCTTTCTTCAAAACATCAAGCACTCTTTTTACATGAAAGAAATTTTCTTCTCTTATTTTTCTGAAAATGAGTATATCATCTAAATACATAATCACAAATTCATTAATAAATGGACGCAAAAGATTATCCATAACAAGCATGAAAGTCGTCAGTGCATTACACAAACCAAATGACCTAACCAACCACTCAAAGAGTCCTTGTTTGGTTTTGAATGCAGTCTTCCATATGTCACTTTCTGCAATTCTTACTTGATGATATCCACTTCTTAAATCCAACTTAGTGAAAAACTTTGCTTCTTTCAGCTGATCTATCAAATCACCTATCCTTGGGAGTGGGTATCGATTCTTTACCATTATCTTGTTCAAATCTCTGAAGTCGACACACATGCGCCAAGTCCCATCTTTCTTCAGAATCAAGACTATGGGTGAACCGCATGGCGAAGTGCTTGGCCTTATGAGTCCCTTTTCCAACATTTCCTTGATTTGCCTCTTTATTTCAGCATTCTCCATTATCGACATGCTATACATGCCGATGATTGGAAGAGGACAATCTTCTTGTAACTGAATCCCATGTTGAATCTCCCTTTTTGGAGGCAATCATGTTGGCTCCTAAAACATCTCATGATGTGCATCAACTAGATAATATAAATCTGATTTCAACTTAGGATCATAATCCTCAAATGATTCATGATTAACACCAGCTTTAGGCTTAACCATTATAAGAACAAAATTCTTACTTGAATTCACTAGCCTTTTTACCTATCCAACATTTACCATTGTAATATTTGTCTTCTTGCAATGTGCTCTAACAATGAACTCCTTGCCATATTTTAATAAATGGTATTTGTTCTCATGGTGAAGGAATATTTCTTTCCTGTCATACAAGTAAGGACTTCCCAACACAATATCTGTAATATCAAGCGAAACCACATATAATTCAACTGTGTCAACAAAATGTGAAGTTATTGCAAAGCACAATATGCACTTCTTTGAAACATGTAAATTTGCATCGTTACAAATCCACCCAAGTGGATATGGTTTTGGATGTGGAATGGTCTCAAGATCAATTTTATTGACCAAGTCTTTAGAGATTAACTTTGATTGTGACCCACTGTCAAATAGTGTGTCAATCTTGGTATGTTTGGATATGACCCTCACAGGAAAAAATTCAATTCTCTCTTATTCATTTGGAGCTTGTATGTGACAGTTTGATGTACTAGTACTGGGTTTTGTTTCAATTTATTTCCTCTTCATGTTCTTCAATCCCATGGCTATAATTTTTTATTCATCACCTGAATCCTCTCCTAAGTGATGTTGAGTTGTAGCTGCAGTTTTCTGCTTCCCTTTGTTATTGTTATACTTGGGTCTATTTTCAGGATGTTATTTCCAACAATTTTTCTCTTCATGGCCTTCTCTTGAACAATGTTTACAAACCACTTTTTCTCCTTCTTTCTTGACAGATGCATTATTTTTTCCCTTACCTTTTGAGGTCTTCTCTTTGTTTTTCCCCTTAAAATGTTTCTTCCTACTCTCATCAGTAATGTTTTTCCCTCTAGCTTCTAGATGTGTGGCCTAAACACAAACTTCATCTAAGCTTGTAGGGTTAAACATGAGAATAGTATGTTTTAGGTAGCTACGTAAGCCTCCTATGTACTTGAGAAAAGTATCTTGGCTCTACAAATATACCCCTAATAAGAGAGCTCTTCTCCTAAATTCTTGGGTGTATTCTTGCACATTCTGTCCTTTCAATTGTCTAAAATTTTTCCATTTCATTATGGATTTCTGCATGTGAGCTAATGGATAAAACTGTTTCTTTATTGCAGTAATTAAATCATTCCATGATAGGATAATATTACCATAATTTTTGATCTCCTCCTTTGTCTTGGCTTCCCACCAAACAAGTGTTGCACCTTCCATCCTCAATGAAGCTAGTTGGATTTTCGTATCATCATCATGAAGGTTCTAAATTCTCAAATAGACCTCCAATTTCCTAATCCAATTATCAAGCTTTTCTACATTGACTTCACCATTAAACATTGGAAATTCAAAATTAACATCAATTTTTAGAAAAGGACTTTTACCAATGTTCTTTGACTTGTGTGACTGGTGTACTGAAGATGAAGTAGAGGATGATGATAATGAGGGGGAGGATGGTGACTTTCCACTGCCTCCATTTCCTCCATTGCCCTTATTTGATTTATCTTCATCATTGTGACCTCCTGATGATCCCTGAACTTCCTTGTCAAGTTTGGATCCTTCTCCTTCTAGTCTTTCATTCCTTTCTTGATAAATGACTCTCACCATTTCAGTCATGTCAAGGAATGCTTTCTTGAACACTCTTTCTTCTTCTTTGGGATCCACCTCTTCATGGATTTCTTCTTCCTCTGAAGGCATGCTTAATGCTTCTTCTGCTTCTTTTGGAGGTGAACTAGGAGATGGATAATGTGGCAATCTTGCCCTCCTTTGTTGTGGCTCACTTTGAGAACCTCTTGCTTCCACCAATTTTCCTTCTCCTCTCTTAAGCTTGAGCCTAGTAAGCATGTGAACACTTGCAAACATTTAAACAAATATTTGCACACAAAACCACCATAGATTAAACTCTAGTTCTGATACCAACCTGATCTGAAAGGAGAGTATTAGTTTTCTGTGCTAAGTGTCATTTCAGTAATAAAAACATGTACAATTTGTCTCCATTTGTTTTCTTAAGGAATGAGTTTTTTAACCATGAAACATAGATGAAATTGTGAGTTTTAAGCATGAAAATAAGCCTAAATAATAATGTACAACAGTGTATAACAAAGAAATAACATCACACATAATTTTTACACAGTAGGCATGATGAAGCAGTTTACCCCTCCTGGGCTACATCTGCTGGTCCAGCTCCCAATGGCATGTCCCTCTTTGTCATTATGCTCAAAATTGCAAATACATGTTTTTACAAGCCTCTAATGGTTTTTTTCTCTACACCAGTGGCTCCAGAATGCTCAAATTAGTCTAGGTAGACTCTTTTTTCACCCAAATTGGTCGAAAATTGACCTCCCAAAGCATTTTCCCAATATCGGCTAGAAAACCTCCACTAATTGTGGAGAACTGCAGTTAACTGCAGTTAATTTGGAAATTATCCCTAAATTTTAGGTCGGCCCCAAAAATCCCGCCAGTATTAACCATTTGATTTAAATGCAAGTGGTTAGAGGAGGGGTGGTCACAAGCCGACCCCCCTTACCCCGCAGTCACAGTTTTAAATTTCAGCATAAAAGATGGAGCAGAACCTGAAGTCATAAAGGTTCCGACAACCTTTTCTAAATCTGTCGCAAGAAATGTCTCAATTCTGCGTATGTGACCGCATTATATACCGCCGGAGGTTACGTTACATGAAACCGTCATATTGAATTTTAATGTCACGGTGTGACATGTGACCGCAAAGATCACCGTCGGAGTCGTGGTTTAGGATTGCCACCAGCTAATTTTTATATAACCATTTCCATTTTTCATGTGACCAACTTCAATGGGCCGCCAGTGGGTTGGGACCGCTGGCGGTCCCCCCCTCAAATATGAAAACTTAACAACTTAAATTAATGCGGAGTTGTATAAGGGTAAGAACCAAATGGATAGTGGAGATGGTGGAGGTCTTTATGCATGCAAAGGAGGTCACGGGGTCGAACCCCGCCCGCCCTTACTCCACCAAAATTTTACATTAACCTCCTGAAGACACGTGGCAGCCTCCGGGCTTGCTACGTGTCACCCATCCAATGAACCAAATAAAAATGTACAAACCCAAATGTTCAGCCCTGGATACACCACGTGGTGAGATCTGATTAGTTATTAGAAAAGGGAATATTCCTAGTATATTCCACCTGCTGACTATACCTGCATGCTAACTGGGCATCCTAGTCACCCTGTCACAAAATTTTTAGTTGTTTAGGAAAATGAAAAAACGCGATATCTTACTCATACGACATCGGTTTTTCAAACCGTTTGTGGCACCAAAATCGGAACGATGATACCTACCTAGTCACTTAGGTTCAGTACAGTTTCGAGAACTTTAAATTTTGATCAAAACACATGATCTCCTGATCATAAAGGTAAAATCTAAATGTTGCAATTTGCGAAGTGCGACGTACGGTGGCAGGAGACTCGAGGAGAAAAGGTGGAGGTCGGGTTTACAGTGGTTTTGAATGTTTTTTCACTTGTTTTTCATAAAAAAGGTAAGGCAGCCGTGAACGGGGAAAAACAAAGAAGTAAGGCTTGAAGGGCTTAAGTGCGTTAGGAAAAAGGGTAAGTACAACGTTAAGGTGAGAAGGAAAGGAGGGGAATGGAGACGTAAGAGAAATGCTCAGAAATGAAACACACCTGTGGATTATACATGGGAAATAGACAGAAATGTGTGATAAAATAGTGAAAGAAAGGCCTGGGCTTGGTAATACAATTCTCCCCAAAACTCAAACAGAAAGCAATTTTGGCCTGTGGGAAGGTCTACCCTGCTCGAACTCTATTGACAGAGATGAGAGGGGGGACATGACCACAATTTATGGAGTTTTTCCTCTATTTACTACGCACAAGAAATTAAAAACTAGAGCAACACAAAAAATAAACAACAATGAAACTTATCAGAAGCAGATCTAACTTAAATGGCAGAAGCAAAACTAGATAAATGACAGAAAGGAAAAGATAGTAACATCAGAGAAGTTGAGGCACATGGGTTGGGTCCTAACCCACAATCCCAACTCTCTAGAACTAGATGAATGGAAATTCATATGAATACTCATTGCATTAAGAATACATTATTTTTACATCATGAAGGTATTAACAACAAAAGCGTAATAGCTTGCAGCCAAAGTTCTAAATGGAATCGAAGAATAGAATGGAATCAACTAGAATCAACCCACTGGCTAACTAACTACCCTTTCCTAGCTCTAGCTTTTCTCTAATTATTCTACAGGGAAGCTACCAATAGCTCCCTTGAAAATGGTGATTGATTCCACTTTGACTCCAAGTAAACCATCGATTGTGTGCACTTCATCTTCAGTTGCTTGGCTGGCTCTTGGAATTCGATTTGCTAGAGACTCCAAGTGAAGTATGGCTTGAATGCACTTGGTCTTGAGTTGCTTGGCTGCCGTCGGAATTTGAATTGCTGGAGGGGAATCTCATGAGGATCCTTTAGCTTCCTTTGAGAGTTAAGGAGGGTGGACAACCCCCTTGAATCTCTACAAGATTTCTCCATAATTTTTGTAGAAATTTTAATACTATTACGTATTTTCAGATTCTCCTGATCTAACAATTATATGCCACTATTAAATACATAATTCTTCTACTTAAATCTTTGTGGAAATTTTATCACCAATTGCAAACACATGAAGAAATATCAATCACACATAACACAGATGTTTTTACTGGGAAATCATAAAGCTAAAATCCCCACTATCATATATTATGTATATATCATGGATCATGAAACAATCTCATACAAAAATCTACTCCAAGAGCTCGCAGTACAATATAAAATCGTCTCACACTGTCATACAAAAATTGGCATAAACATGCACCAATTTACTGCCTCTTGACAACCTACCTCCACTGCGCAATCCCTGTTGATCACAATCCCTGAATGAATTCGATCTTTCCTTGCCTTGATTGTGCAATTCTCATTGCCATCTCCATTGTGTGTTTGGTTCCAAGTGTGCACCCACTATAGTCACAACTGATAGTCAAATTGTCCCTTTCACCTATCTCTCAACTGGGTCTCCACTAGATCTGACATGCATGTAGTTAATAGTAGTAAATCTTCAGTTGCATGTGAGATCACTCCATGTGAATTAATTTAATATTTAATTCAATGATCTCTCACTAGTGTATCTTTAGTTACAACTAGTTACAACTAGCACAACTGAGTTTAACTCACTTAACTGAGTTAAACTACTTTACAACTCACATAACTACACATCCAACTCTATTAAAACTTTGTATCACTCAGTTACAACGAAGCCCACTAGCATGTCCCACCAACCAACCTTAGAACTCAAAATTCCTTCAGTTAACTAGTTTTCCACATCAGTTAACTGAAATCAAGTGCTTCAAGAGAATATATTATTATTTATTGCCTAATTATTGTTAAGAGATAACAATAATCGACATGCATTCTATTTTTAGACATGAGATCGAAGAATCGTCTCCGCGCATGCATTCCAAAAATAGACGCCCATCCATCCATACAATTTTATCAACCATCTATACATATATTACTGCTAAAAATAGACTTTGATCCAAATTCTAAAAATAGACATATCACCTAAAAAGAGACTGCGGGCCCCACCTAGTGTAGGTGCTGAATTTTCACTACGATCATCATCTTGTTGAATCTCAACAATTTCCTGACATTGTGCTCATTTATTCTCCAATCTTTATCTTTGAGTGGCAAGGAGCAAGTCCCTAAATCATCTCCTTCTCCAAATTTGCGCAATCTTCCCAATATCTCACAATATTCTACAAAAATAACCAATATTAGGCACAAATATGCAATTACCTTTAAACCTTCCTAAGAAAATATTAAAGAATAAGAAAACATTATTAAGTGTAGAAGGAGAGATTTAATATATCCTTTTATGTGCACAAGAGAGGTAGATGGGCCTAAGAAAGGTTAGATGGGCCTTAATTTATGTCTAATTTAGAGGCCCATCAACCACCACATGTTGGATTCCCCAAGGCCCAAGTATTTCTATCCATCACTAGACAAAAGCAACCACCACCAACTTCTCATGCAACTACCTGAAGGATGCCACTACACCCTAAATCTGCAAGCCACTACTTGCCTCACTGAAGGCCCTAAACTTCAAGCTCTCATGGACCACGTTTAAAAATGTTTCATATTGGATCTACCTGCAACAAAATCATAAAAGCATGGGCCTCGTTTCATCCCATTTTTAGACTATACCCACATTAAACTCTATCCTCATCAACTGAATAGAAAGGACACTCTCTCGACCAATATTTTCTTATATAATCACCCTCTCACAATCAATATTCCCTCACTCATGCATCATCATATCACCATCACTTTGTCCTAAAAAACATACATATATCAATGACATAACAACTTGGCCATCTTAGAACAAGCATCTCACTCATACAATGCATAGTAATTTTGCATACAATTCTCTCTGAAAACAACATACACACTCAAACATAGACTTTATTTGAAAACACACAATATTTGAAAATATTTTTTTCCATATAAGTGTGAATATACTAGATACAATGAGCAAGAAAACATAAAATAAATTGATAATAACACTTTTATTGAATCCAAATATTCATTCATTTATGATGTGGGCAGTTGAAAACCCTAGGTCATGTACAAGAAATGCATAATCAATTATCATATCTTTACATAAAAACATTCTTCAAAGCATAAAGAAAAGTGTAATCAAATAGGATCAACAATGCATCCAAATCCAACAAAACCAATTAGTTGAAAAGATTCCAAATACAATTTGTCAATATCACCCAAAAAATACTAAATTGGAACATTGATAGGCAAAATGAAGGACATCAAGAGAAAAAAAAATCACAAGAAATGAAAAAACACCTTTAGATATAAATAATCAATAAATATCAATATTCAGCCCCCTAAGTAGTTAAAAAATAAATAGTAGGCTCATAGTGATCTAGTGGATTAAGCATTAGAGTTAAAAAATTTGTTTTGGGGTGGGGGAGGGGTGTTTCATTTTATTTAGCTTGACCAATAAAAATAAAAGAGGTGTTTATTGTGGCTACAACAAATCCCTCGTATTATTGTAATTAATAGAGATCCAATTTAACTAGTAATTTTTGGACTAAAGTATTTCCTATTTGGGTACTCAATTTGCTCACATCTCTTCTAACCATCCTAAAACGATTTGATAAACTAATATTACGATTAAATGTATAGAGGCATCTTAATTATTTTCCATCTAATAAATACACACAACAAATCAAGTGGTTTCCTTTCATAGAACATCATGCAACAAACCATTCCCTACTTCATAAAACATGTCCTAATTTATGTCACTTTATGTCTATTATCCTTCATCCAACACATCACCCATGAGAGGGAAAAAGTGAAGGTTCAAGTAATTGGGGATCACATAGAGCACAAACAAGAGGTTTTCAAACTATTGAGGTACAACTTAGGTACAACATGAAATAGGATGAGATAAAAATAAAATCAACATAACAATGAAAGGTACACTACAAGAAAAAAGTTCATTGGTGATGGTTGAAAATTTTCACCATAAGATCATTGGTGAGGGTCGAAAAATGTCACCATCAGCTCATTGGTGACGGTCAAAAGATCCTTTGTTGCCAAAAACTAAACATCACCAAAGGTGGGGTCACCAAAAGTATAGGTGTTGTGGTGACATTCAAAATTTGTCACCAATAATTATTTATAATTATGGATAGTGACCGTCACCATTTCACATGAGAAATGGTGACAGACATTAGCCTTCATCACCAAAAAATTGAACGTCGCCAAAGGTGGCATCACCGAAAGTATAGGTGTTGTGGTGACATTCAAGGTTATTCATGAATAACGACTAAATTATGGATAGTGTCAGTCACAATTTCATATGAAAAAAAATGATTTATTGTGATGGACCTTTCATGGTCGTCCCTATTGATGCATATATATCGCGACGTTCATTAATCGTCACCATTTCATATTTTGGTACGGGTCAAAAAATGTCACCATAAGCTCATTGGTGATGGTCAAAATAGCCTTCGTCACTAAAAATTGAATGTCACTATTGATGAATATATATGGTGGCATTCGTTGACTGTCACCATATCATATTTTGGTGAGAGTCGAAAAATGACACCATAAACTCATTGGTGATGGTCAAAGAGCCTCCATCGCCAAAAACTAATCGTCCACATTCCATGTGAATATCAGGGTATGATGGATTCGAACCACCAACCTCTTGCTTGTAAAGAAGGTACTTTTCCATTGAGCTAGAACCCTTTAAAGAATTGTACCTTGAAACTTTATAAATTGTAAATTATACAACTTTCAATAAATTGTAAAACTTTGTAAAGTCTTGGAAAATATTTAACTAAAAAAACAAAATAACATCGAAGTTACAGGTCCCTACCTAATGGTTATGGAAGTTATGAAAAGTGGGTGGAGGGAAAAATAATTGTATGTCAAATACTCAATATGTTCAGTTGAAAACTCAATTATAAGTGAAAATTTGAAGACATTTATAACCTATAAATGACCTATAATTATCAAACCTAAAATCTGCAATTACACTAAAGATTGATTTTTCACCTCGCGAATCAAGTAAATTTGTTGTTCATTTGCATACCAGGTTATGCCATTCAGTCTCAAAAACGATGGAGCCACCTTTCAGCAGGCCATGAACTATATCTTCCATGACCTAGCTCATCTCATCCTGGCCTACTTGGGCAACCTCATAGTACTGTCCAAGAAGCGAGCTAACCATTTGGAATATTTGTGTTTGGTATTCCAATGATGTCGGCAATACAACCTACGCTTGAACCCTATAAAGTGTGTCTTATGCGTTAATTCAAGAAGACTATTAGGATTCATTGTATCCCAAAAAGGAATCAGATTCACTACAAGGAAAAGACCCTCTAGCGGAGGTTATAAAGGAGGTTTTTAGTGTTATAAAATTGGCCAAAATTGTCAAAAAAACATATGCTACCACATTCGTTTCTGGTAACGGAGGTTTTGGCGGAGCTTTTACCGGAAATTCAACACAACTAAAAAAAAATGGGTGGCCGGAGGTTATTACAGATGTTTTTTCATCGGTGCTCTTATCAAGTTTTAACGCACCGGTGCGTATCGGTAGATAGCGCACCGGGGCGGTCGAAGGTGAATGCACCGGGCCTGGTGTTGGTGATACAACGTACGGGGCCATTCTAATTGGTATTGGGATTTGAGCGGTTCCCATAGGTCGTATCAACGCGCCGGTGTGTATGCTTATATAAACGCCCCAGTGCATCGTATCACACAAATGCATCGAGGTTTACAATTGGTATCGGTATTCGAGCGGTGAAAATATGTCATACAAATGCACCAGCGCTTATCGACACATAAATGCCTCGGTGCGTACTATCACACAAATGCACCGAGATTTGTAATTGGTATCGGTATTCGTGCAGTGCTTATTGGTCATCCAAATGCACCGGTGCGTACAGACAGAACAAATGCCCCGGTGCATAGTATCACATAGACGCACCACAGTTTATAATTGGTACCAGTATTCATGCGGTGCTCATAGGCGGTAAAACAACACTGGTGCATATAGATACATAAACGCACCGTAGCACCGTACCACACAAACGCCTCGATATTTTTAACTGGTTTTGGTATTTGTGCGGTCCCGATAGGTAGTATAAACACACCGATGCACTTAATAATACAAGTGCACCGGTTTTCATTTTGTATTTTTTAGAAACATAGACCTGTGGCAATGCAATTATTGTGATTGTTTTAAATTCATTATTCATCAAAAGTCGACACATATTATAACAATATTCATATTAATTAAATTTTTATTAATGGATTTGAATGTGATGTTTAGATTAATTTGTTATATCATATCATAATTATTGTGGTTTTTTAAAGTTCATTATTCATCAAAAGTCAACACATATATATGTTATAACAATATTCATATGAATTAAATTTTTATTACTACATTTGAGAACGAAAATGGAGAATGCAATAGCAACAATAGAGAACACAATAGAATAAATTAAAACATTCTTTATTTTGTATATATATATATATATATAAGACATTCTTTGTCATACAAAATAGGACAATTATTGGTATCCCTTTATCTTTCAATTGGGACACTATGTCCATTACATTAAAGAAAATGTCTGATTTCACAGACATTTTTCCAAAAATAGTACATGCCTTGCTTTTATATCCAAACATAGTGATCATCATTCTTCGCTTGAACTGCTATCACTACTAGAGCTACTTACATGACTTGAGTTATTTTCAAAAATGTTTTGTTCACGACGTTGATTTTTTTCTTCTTCTTCACCTTCTTCCATCTACAAACATAAAAATAAACTATAATGAGTGTATATACATTGGTGAGAATAATGAAAATTGCAATATTAAATAATATACATCAATGTAAATCGAAAAGAAATGACGTACCAATGCAACAATTGACTCATAAACTATACACATTCTTTCAAAACCATGTAACATGTCATCTTTCAAGATTTGATCTGTTGGCGCAGTGCCATACTTTGTTTCATGCAAGTTTTATACCCCATAAGAAATCATATATTTAATATAAAAGATTTATTTTTTCTATTAATTATAGACGGAGCTAAGTAAAACAAGATCGATAGATGCTTACAAATTCCACAATTAAGTTATGATATGCCAACATATATGCACAACCCATATTTAAACCAATTTCAATCAATTCCTCTGATGGTTCTTCTTTGTATGTTAGCACTTGTTTGGAGACATTCAATGATGATTTTTGTAAAAAAACTTAAAAATACAAAAATGAAATCTAGTTAAGTTGTTATAAGGAAGTAAAAATTACTCACAAACTTAGATATCAATCATTTTCTTCCTTGTCGTCCTGTTTTATGTGCTGAATGGGTTCCATTTTCTTTTCTTTTCTGCAAGAAAATACTTGAAAATTAATATTTAATGCTAAATTGTTTATTTATTGTACCTAATGATAAAAAAATTCAATGATTACATATTACATTTGAAGCACGTTGTTGTTGAGATGGCTCCTCCCGCGATGCAATTTTGTCCATTTCTTTGACCATCTCCTTGTACACCCTTTTGGACATTCCTATTGGCATATTTATGATATCAGCTCATTCATCTTTTGAGATTTTAATAATCTTCTTGAAAATGTAACATGACAATAAACTATTTAATTTTTATATTGATATATGAAAAGTAAGTATAACAAAAGTGATATTTATAAATAATTCTAGACAAAAAATTTAAAGGAATATTACTTTTTCATTTCCTTCTTTTTTTGTTGTTGTGCGTTTTTGCTATTAAAAGTGTGACATGTCTCATTGACCAATTCTCTGAAACTCTTCACGTAGTTTAGATAAAATTTGGTTCTTTGAATCATTGGATTTATTTTTGTATTGTAAGTGGAAAAAACATTTATACATTCGTTCCACTAGCTCCCTCAAACTTTTGTAAAAGTTTTCCCCCCTTTCGTTAACTTCTAGCACCACTCTAGATGAGCTAAGGAGAAATTAATTTTCATTTGCATGTTCTATTTTTTTCTTAGAACAAGATTCATTTTATGAGTTGTTGGTCGAGTGTAGAACATTAAATAGATGTGAATTAATAGATTGTTTGACACATGTTATCTAATAATTTTAAGTATATTATTAATGATAATTAAAAAAGAAACTCATATTGGATCGATAGCATTTTTTTTCATTCACCTCATTCATCCTTTTGCAATTTTTCCATTAGATTTTACGCTCTTCGGTCCTAGATCGAAATAACCTTATCGAGCTTCGTTAGTCTGTGGCTCTGCATGATACACAATAAACAATATATATTAGTTAAACTTACATATAGTTCAAAAATAATATTTTTAATAAAGAATTTACAAAGAACTTGTCTTTTTTTCTTTTCTTGATGTGTTATCGGTGTTTTTGTTACTTGATCTCTTGTTAGTAATATATTCATCAATACGAAACTTGTACCATATCATTCATTAATATATTTATAAATAAATTCTCAACTTTTCGAGGTAAAAATTAAATCTCAAGACAGGTGCACCTTTCATGAGGTACGCATCATCGCGATTGCGTGGGTGTATTAAAAACGCACGCAAATAGTATAATAGACCATACGATGTGTGGGGTATTATAAACGCAAGCACAAATAGTGTAATAGACCGTACGATTATTATCCTCGTAAAATGGAACACCAATGCCCTATTTCGGATATGGCGCAACGGTTAAAAAAAATTGTTTTCAAAATTTTTATTACACGGTATAGCGGTGCGCTATATAATACAATGCAGTGCGTTGTATAATACAAGGCAGTGCGCTAGGGTACACGGGGCGCACTAGATAAGAAAAATCTATTTTTTTCGAAAATTTAAGTAATAGTAGAATGGATTGGGATGCGACTATGCAATTCGTCTTGTGGTTTGTATGTCAATCTAAAATGAAAAACCTAATTCTAAAATCACGAAATAGGAGAAGAAAGGGCAAAAACAAAAAAATGAAGGGTTTAGGGTAAAAATGGATAGAGCTGAGAAAAAGTTAAAAAAAATGAAGAAAAAGTAAAAAAAATAATCAAAATTAATCACCGAGATGGTTTGAAATTCTATGATACGAGGGGTTTGAATCACCGAGTTTGGTTTCGATTGTCTTAATACTTCGGTCGAACGTATTTATTTTGCTCCACAGTGCCTCGTGCTCTCTTACTCCAGGTATGTCTCCTGCAAATATCTGGCTGAAAATTTTAGCAAAAATAGTGAAATAGTAAAAAGGGTTTAGTATTTAAAGAATTATTTTATGAAATTAGATTGTCGAAAATATTTTTATGTCCATTTTTCAAATTGCCTCTTTTTTCACTTAAAGAAAATAGAGTTGCGCTTTTTTTATTTGCGTTTATTCGTGACCGGTGCGAAAGAGTTGTGCAACACCGGTGCATATTATGATGATAAGTGCACCAGACTGTATAAAATTCTTTTTTTCTATGTAAGATCATAATAAAATAATGATAATTCTAAAGTACATGAATTTATTTGCATTGTTTTCTAAACTTTATTATGTTACAAAAATTCATATTATTTTAGATTTTTTATTTTACAATTATTTCGTAAATTTACAAATTTAAATATTTTAATAAAATAATACACATTAATACAATTAAAATTTTAAAATATTTTACATACAATTACAATTAGAATTACAATTACAATTACAATTTTGCATTAATTTGCATACAATTACGATTAGAATTACAATTACAATTTTAATTTTATATAGAAATACACCATATACATAATTACATTTTTACAAATATTTTACATACAATTACAATTAAATTTACAATTACAAATATAATTACAATTTTAGAATTTTACATACAATTAAATTACAATTACAATTTTACAATTTGTCATATATACAATTACAATTAAAATTATTAAATTACGCTTTTTTAGAATTTTACATACAATTAGAATTAGAATTATTAATTCTTACAAATTGTCATATATACAATTACAATTACAATCATAATCATTTCACAATAAATTAAATATTACATCAAATATTTTACATACAAATACAATTTTACATTTTTACATACAATTAAAATTTAAATTTCAATTACAATCACAACATAATGTTTAATGAATATCATGATCATTTAATATTAAATTAATTAATAAACGTCATCACGATCATGACAATCATTGTACAAACATCATACTCGACTAACAAACACATTCAAACATAAAATTAACATTAAGTATTAACATCATCACAACACAAACATCAAATATACATCTCATGTTAAATAACTCATGCTATCACATAAACACATCTATCTGCAAGCTAAACATTAAATGAACATATCTAACATGACCTAACAATATGCACATCATGATGATCACCAACATGTAAATTAAGTACAACTATAACATGAACACAAAATACATGGAACATATATATCTATAACTGAAAAATGTTAAAAATATACAACTGTAATATAAATGTCATGGATCAGCTGGTGGTAGTACAACATCAATAGCAGTACAAGGGGAGGCCTGCTCACTAAATGGTGTAGCCTCGACGGTCGATGGTCTAGCTTGCTCATGATCATGACTAGTATTGATGGATGGATCAGCTGGTGGTAGTACAACATCAATATAAGCAGTAGTAGTGGAGCCCTTCTCAGTTAATAGTGCAACCTCGACAGTCGATGTTCTAGCCTGCTCATGATCATGACTAGTATTGATGGATGTTGCAGGCTGTTGACCGGACGTGGCCGATGGTCCAACCTCATCTCCATGATGACTGCTAGATGTTGCTAGTGGAGCCTCATACTCATCAGGCACGGCGCGAGGTGAACAATCATGAGATGATGAGTCGCTGCTCGCGAACTGTCCATCACGTGCTGCGGCTCAACTACACCTATAACGTGTAACCATCCTCCTTAGTCGCATAACAGCTATCGTAGCTCCTATGACATGCCTCATCAAGCTGTACATGTCACGCGGCATGCCTCTCCACATTCATAATAGCCTATCATCGGCTTGTATGTCTCTGTAATGAGCGGGCCTTATACCCGCCTCAACAATCAATGCACTGAGTTGGCTGCCCAACTCCATCCTATATATAGTATCAAGTCGACCGCGTCTAGCAAAAGGCAGTACCGGTGCACCAGCAGGAGCATGTCTCTCTACACCAGCCTCATCCTGATCACGATCCTCAGTATCAGCCATGTCCTAATCGTCATCATCAAGATCCACACCTAAATCATGTGGTGGTTCTGGTATCTCTTTGCCATCAAAAAAGCCAATGTCCACAAAATATATACAAGTACACAACAATAATTAGACAATTTCATTACACAATTTAATAAAAGCAAGTTAAAGAACATGTTAGAATAAATATCAATAAAATAGTAATATTATCTCTATCATTTGGCAGCTCATCATCTGTGAAGAGGATGTTGGCACACCCTCGCCAATCTAATCCAGCATAAGGACATGGGACCATAATGAAGGGATGTAGCTCGTCAACACTGGCTAGTAAGTCTAGTGCATCATGCGATATCCTGGCTAGAAACATAGTCGCTCTCCACTTGGGCATCATCTGCTCCCACATGTGCATTCGGGCCTCCAACATTGACCTACGAGGTTGTCGAACAACAGTAGGCCTCATCTCTGAAAACTTTTCAAAAATAAACAAAAAATCTCTGAAGAAAAAGGGAAGTTGACCCTCCCTTGTGCATGAGCACGACATCTATCTAAGGCTATACAAAACTGCCGCAAAAAAATGGCAGACCACCCAACAAGTCGTGGCTCCTGTACTAAATAATCAACATAATATAAAAGCGAGAAACTAATGCGTTGCCCGTCACTAGTGTTGTGCGAAATGGATAAGTGAAAGGCGCTACACATCTTGTCTACCAAATGCACCTATGCGTAACTAACCTCCAGGTACCTGAAACTCTGCAAGAGACAGTACATCTGCTCCAATGTATCTCTGGGAGTAAACTAACTAACTCCCTGCTATACAACCAGCTGGAACCTCTGGGAATGAGGGAAAACCCACCCCTCTCCTCGATAGTCCTGTAATAAAATAAATATCCTCCTCATTGGGTGTGTACCACTGGTCAGGACCAACCTAGAAAGTCTGTCGATGGGCATTCCACTTGCGGATAAGATGTCTCAAAAATACACTATGGGCCTTTAGGGAAGTAGCCTCCTCATAGAACTTGAGGAGGCCTACCTGCCTTAGGATCCCCTGGGTATCTGCTGTAATAGGGTGAGAGTATGCATCTCTCTTCCTCTCTCATGCCTCCCACTGATGAATCATGTCATACTGCTCCGTCTGTTGTTATTGTTATTCCTCCTCTTCTCTCTGAATCATTGACATATTAAATAATTTTTTTTTATTAAATCAAACATATATTTAGGAATATACATATATATATATTGAAAAAAAAAATAGACAAGTCAATGTGCCACAAAAACAGTCATGCACCGGTTCTGGTGCGACTTGTGTTTGTAGTGCACCGGTGGTAGTGCCCCAAATGAAATAAAACGCACTGTCCTCGGTGCACCTGAAATTTTTTCAAGCACCATTAACTATATATGATGTCACAAGAGTAGTGCGCTGGCTAAAATATATGCCCCGACGCATATAGTCGTGTCAACGCACCGACTTCCTGACAATTACATAGTCAACGGTGCGGTCTTTTACCCGACCGCACCATTGACCCTTTCGGAATCCTGAATGCGGTACGCTAATAGAAATCGGGGTGGATAATTCCGTCAACACACCACACTGCTATTCCCATGGTCAATGATGTGACTGGCTAAATGAGCGCACTGCATTTTTTTTAAATTTAACATAATGAGGGGTGTTTTTCGGTACCTCCCCGAAAACGGTGCAACACCGCTTACCGGTGCAAGCCAAACGGCTCGTGCACGTCGTGCGACAATTTTCTTTTTCTTTTTTAATGGTTATTTTTAAGGTTATTTCAAATTATAATCCGCTAAAAAGCTTAATTATGGAAAAACTAGAAAAATACTTGTACATTTCGTTGTCGATGAGGCATATTAGTTGTAGAAATTACGAAAGAAAATTTTCCCACCGTTTTGCAAAATGCAAGCTGGAGATTGGTGGCTAATACACAGCAACAGTGCGTGCAATGGGTGCAATGGGAGCACCGATGTGAGGGCGGCTCAGAGAAGGGGAAACATCACCGGTGCTTAAGAGCTCTAGAGCACTGAGGAAAGTGAAAAATGAGGTTTTTTGGCCGTAATTTTTTTTTATTTAACCCTGTTCCGTTGCGCGAGGTTTTATAGGTGCACTGGCGCGCTTTCTTACAACCGCACCGGGCAGTGTCAGATTTGGCGCGTTTTTTATGATGCACCAGGGCGGTTCCTTAACACCGCACCGGGATGTTTCTGTTTTGGCGCGATGTTTTATGATGCACTGGGGCAGAATAGTCGTAAAGCCCCTGTGCGGAATAGTCGTAAAGCACCAATTTTTTGGCCGTAATTTTTTTTTTGACACTATTTCGGTGCGTGTGTTTTATAGGTGCACCGGTGCTCTTCAATAAGAATGCACCAACACGTTTCTATTTTGGCACGGTGTTTTATGATGCCTCGGTGTGGTTTTGTGACATCGCACCAGACGGTTTCAGTTTTGGCACGGTGTTTTATGATGCACCGACGCGAAAGAGTTGTGAAGCACCAGTGCGTTACAATAATAAAACGCCCCAGGCGAATGTGTACATTGCGCATGTTTTCCGGTGGGCCAATGTTTTTTGCGCATCGGTGCTTTCTATGGTAGAGTGCACCGGTAATTGAGAGCTCAGGAGCACTGAAAAAATGAAAAATTCAGTTTTTTTGCCGTATTTTTTTTATTTAACCATTTTCCGGTGTGTGTGGTTTATAGGCGCATTGGTTCTGTTTCTTACAAATGCACCAGTCGATTTCTGTTTTGGCGCATTGTTTTATGATGCACCGGTGCGGTTTCTTAATACCGCACTAAGCGGTTTTGGTTTTGCCGCAGTGTTTTATAATGCATCGGCGCGGAAGAGTTGTGAAGCACCAGTGCTCTACAGTAATACAATGCAC
Organism: Pinus albicaulis; assembly: GCA_034641835.2. Classification (NCBI taxonomy): domain Eukaryota; kingdom Viridiplantae; phylum Streptophyta; class Pinopsida; order Pinales; family Pinaceae; genus Pinus; species Pinus albicaulis. The sequence goes on from CM076571.1 coordinate 629,589,033, forward strand.
CAGACGGGTGTGTACGGAGTGCATGGTATCTAGTGTGCCAATGTTTTGTGCGCACCGGTGCTTTCACGTTTCAGGAGCACTAGTGTGATGTTGAATGATAAATGCACCGAGTGGAAAACATCCGCAAAACCCTCTGCCCACCAACCTTCTCTAGTAACCTCTGCTAGAAACGGATGTATGGGGTATTTTTATGTGGGGTTCCTCAAAAACATCCACTAGAGGGTCTTTTCCTTGTAGTGTTCCTTGGTGTTGTAACTTCCCATAATTGTTGCCACCACCACGACAAATCATTTTTTAAACTAAATTGAAAAATTGGCCAATAGCATAACTTAGTAGTATATTTACCAAGAGTGATTTCTAGTGAATACTAATGTGGCTTATTCCTCTCTTTTCACACATGCTTTGTGATTAAGGATTTTTCCTTTTAGCTCCACTATATATGCTCTCATCCATCCCTATTGCCAAATATAGATTGTCCATCAATAACAAAAAATATTTCTCTCTCATTAAAAAATGTTGATATTCCATTTGACATTCTATAAAAGTTTTCATGTCTAACCCATAGATTAGCCAACAACCTCACATATTCCCCCTTGCTAATCTTCCATACTAGCCAATTTCCTACAAGCGGAAAGGCTTGCACTAATGCATTTTAGACTATTAAACATTGTTACATGTTTTTTTGTCATTCTTATCCAATGAATTATAATTAGAGGATCCATGTATTTTTGAAAAATGACATGCTTCCACAATATTTTTGAGAAACTTCTCCCTGAACAATTTTTGTAGTTGGTATTTTATCATTTTAAAAAAAAAAAAAACTGTGTTTAGCTTATGTCCCCTTCATCTTTTTTGTTTTTCAAAGTACATTTAACCCATAAATGAAATGCTATAATTTTTTTAATTTAAGTTTCATTAAAAAAAATTCAGATATTCCTCAAACCAAAATATACTAATAAATTGAAATTATTCCAATGTTTTGATTAAAATTATCCTTTCTCCTACAAAGATAATTGACTAAACCAACGGCTAACACTTCTGCTTATTTGAGGAAAATCATTTATTCGACAGCAACATGTGGAATCCCTTTTATCAATCAACGAACAGCAACATGTTATAACATATCTGTTTGCTTTTAGTAAAAACTCCAAATATTTCTATCCAGGATTTTAAATTACCCATTTTTTTATTGAATCAAAAATACATGTTAATCGTCTTGAAGTTCATTGTAAATTTAACATATTAATTACCATGGCTAGAGTAATATTATAGGTTTGTAGAAATTTTTTTTTATCTATTCACGTCTTTTATAGGCACGACTTTTATAGGCGTTAATCTATTAATATATTTTATAGGTGTAGAATCCCTTTTAATCTTTTAACATATTTTATAGGCATTTTTTCATTATTTTTAATAAATGTAGAAATATTTCTTAAATAAAATAATATTATTTATTTTTTCCATTATAAATTAAAAGTGACTAACTTTTTACTTGTGTTTTCTGGATATGCATGTTATGAAAAATCTATTTTGTTGGCCATATAAATGTATTTATATAAATCAAGGGTGGAGAGTGGGTAAGATTAGCGGTGAAAGAATAAGGCCCATAAAAATCATTATGTCCAATATGTATAATAAACAAATTATTTTAGACAAAAAAAAACAATTCTTGAGAGTTTTTGACTGTTTTCTAAATGAAGATCTAACTATCAAGCGACAAGAGAAAATAAGAGAGGAAATGTTAAAGGCTAAAATAACAACGAATGAGGGTAAAAGAACATGGTTGTAAAAAGGAAAAATGTGTAAAAAAGTGGCAACAATTTTTTAGTAGGAAACTATGTTGCAAACTTAGTATGGCAAACAGGGATGAAAACTCAACTTTGAGTCTTGTATGTCCAAACAAATAACAATCTAATCCTATCCAAGTTTCCTTAGGTTTTTTTTGGAATTGTAGAGGTTACCCATGGAGACGAGGACCTAGATTAGAGCCTATTGCAGAAGATAGAGACATAATTTGTTTCATAGAAACACATGAACATGAAGGGTGCGAGACACCTTTGTTTGAAGGGTATTTGAAGATGGTAGTGTGGAACGAGGCAATAAGGAATGGTAAAGGATATTGGGATATCATGATCTTAGTGAGGGAAAAAAATTTTGTTTCATATAATTAGAAAAATAAGACTCAAATAAACAATTCATTTGATTTAAAATCTCACAAAATAGAAATCTCATCAGAATTGTTGCCTGTTATTTTACTTCACAAGTTTAAAAAACTGAAAAAAAAAAAAATAGAGGGTTGACAACAATTACCCCTTTGTAGCTTTAAAAATGGATATTGCAATATATTCTCAACTAGGAGAAGTCCCATTAGAGGAAATACCCTTTGTTTGAAGGGTATTTGAAGATAGCAATTTGGAACAAGGCAACAAGGAATGGAAAATGACACAGGGGTATCATGGTATTATTGAGGGAAAAAGAAGGTTGTTTCATTCAGTTGGAAAAATAAGGCTAACAAACAATTCATTTTATTTAAAATAACATCAAATGGAAATCTCATTATAATTGTTGCATGCTATTTTTCTTTCCAAGTTCTAAAAACTTAAAAACGTAGAGGGCTTGAACACAATGACCCATTTGAAGTCTTAAAAATAGATATTGCAATAGATTCTCAGCTAGGAGAAGTCTCATTAAAAGAAATTTTAGCCTAAAAGTGCCCATGAATATTTCATGTAAATTCCATGTTATAATATGCAAACCAATCTAAATTTTTTAAATTAAAAAAAAAAAAAATACATGTCAATATTTTGGAGGAAAAACAGAGAAAATAGTTTTTTAATTGTATTTTTGACTTATCTTCTTATAGGTTTATTCAAATTTCAAGTGTAGACACTTGTTGGACGCAGAATTAAATTTCACATCCAATTATACATATTTTTTATAAGACCTACATTGATAAAAATTGAAAATATATTAAAAAACAATGCATTTTTTTTTTGGCAAATCTAAACCCTCATTAAACTACGAGTTATTTTGTGAATGAACGAATTAAATTTTCATGTCTAATACTTATTAATGGTGTTGTCTGTCAATACCACAAATTTGTCTGGACGGTTTCTTGCCGAAATCTGATATTTTTTTCTTCAAAAAATTGGAATGCTAAAGCGTTTGAAATTTATTTTTATAGTAAAAATAGATTCAACAACATTTTAAGTTTAAGAGTTATAACCAAAATTTTATTATATTCTTGCCAAAATTAATTTTTAAACTATACTATTAATTTAAATTTTTCAATCAATAATAATAAATAATCAATATAATAACCAGACAACTTGATTAACATTCTCACAAGCAATTATAGCTAATTAATAACCCCTTATGATTGATTACCTTATGTTTGTACTTATGTTTGTACTTGGTCACGCAGCAATTAATAAAATTAATAAACATATTACTGATGGGTTTGATTTAGTGATCAATCTGGAATTGATATGATAAATTTTTTCAATCAATAATAATAACATAATCAATATAATAGCAAGCAACGTGATTAACATTCTTACAACCAATTATATCTCATTAATAACCCCTTATGATTGATTACCTTATGTTTGAACTGGTCACGCTGCAATTAATAAACATATGGGTTTGATTTATTGATCAATCTGTCTGGAAATGATATGATTGCATTAGTAAAGGTCACTGATGGATTTGTTCTATTGAGCAATCTATCTGGAATTGATATTTTTGCGTAGCAAAGGATCCCCCAGACCAGATACACACTGCAATAAGGTTAGACACTATAGAAGTTCCTTTGGCGAGAGGCAAAACTCAAGACTACAGATAATTGGAGCTTCCTTGTAACGAGAATCAAACGATCCGTCTTATGCAGTGACAACAGTTTCAATAGCTGCACAGTCCGCTCCTCTTTATGGCACAAAATTTTTGGTGCTCTCGGCCTCTTCTTCCTCCCATATCTCTGGCAGAGCTTCTCTAATTTTGTGAATACTTTCGAGGGCAAAATCTGCTCCCTCTGTTTGGATCGAAGTTCCAACCTATTGACAGTGAAAGCCACTATTAAAATTAGATGAAGATTCGATCAATTATACCCATTTACAAAAGCCTCATATCCCATTTAGAATCAAATTGTCTTACCAATACAGTATGCAGGCCTGCACGCTTTCCTGCAGTTATATTCTGGAGACTGTCATCAAAGAAAATCTGCAGGGAAACATAATAGAGTTAGACCTTGTTACAATGACAAGCGTAAGGTAAAAAAAATGGATGCTATATTCTCTACCAAGCCATAAATAGTTTTGTGATGTTGAATTGCAGGTTGCCAGATTGTTTTGAGACTAGATTACGATTGAGTACAACAGTCCCTTTGTAGCTCCTCTTTTCTGAAAAGGGGGATGTTCGGTAACAAATGTATAATTGAGCAGTGTGTGGGATGTGATCAGAATAACAAGTATCTCTTCTTGTTTAAACATCTCTGTCACACACCTTCAGCTTTATGTTTTGGGATTGTATTATTGCTGAGTACAATATTCTCTTTGAGGATCCTCTTTGTTGTAAAGGGGCTGTGTCTAGAGACAAGTGGGTAATTGGGCAGTATGTGGGACATGATCAGAGCAATGTATACATCTCTTTCTTGTCAAAATACCACTGCAAAATAGCTTTCCAAAAGACAACTAAGTCATTCACCCTGCGGTAAGTTTCTTACCTTTAAATGAGAATTGGGTCTCCAGATTTCAGCGAGGATGGCCATTTTTAGAAAAGGTATAAATAATCCTGGGCCCTCACACCGGGGGCAAAGCAGAGATGCTAGCTATCCTTGTTTGTGTACCAAGGGGAATTTGGTATAAACTTTCTACGTTACCTGGATGGGTCAATCCCAATGTAGATCTATATTTCTAATGTATTATATAATTAATTTTCATGAAAAAAAGGACCGCTGAAGGAAAATGACCATCAAAATCTTTAGTTCCATACCGTTCTTTGAGGATCAGCATTTTCAAAGCGAAGAGCCTGCTCCATGGCCTCCTTTGAGGGCTTGAAAATTATGGGTGTCTTTGGGATTGTAGAGTTATCAGTGGGCATGTTCCATTCATTATTGGTTTCAGTAATTTTTGTAGGAGGATTGAGTGTCTCAAAGCATATTATGCCTTCAAAGCAATCTTCCAACCCTAGCCTGTTAAGGACCTTTCCAGCATGAACTTTGTCACTGTTTGTAAATATTTGTTTTGCATAAACAAAGTTACAAACGGTCAAGAAGTATTCTTATAAATTTCTGAAAAAAAAGTCCTAGGACTTTATCATGTGTTATCATGATATAAAGAATTTGAAGTGATCCATATGATCTTACAATTTTCCTGTGAGGCATGCTTAATAACATGTTCTTCAGCACAGGATCTGGTCTAAGATTCTCATATGGCAATCTTCCATGAACAAAACTGTATAAGAAATATTTGTTTCGAGTGAGGGAAGCACGATAGCGTTTAAGGCCAAAAGCAATCAATGGTATTCGAAACAGTCTAAACAATGAAAGTCAAACCAGTGGCATATTCTCTGGTTTTGTTGAAATTTGAAACATTAGATAGCTGTAAATTCACCAACCAGAAGATATTAGATTTCTTAGGTACCTGTGGTAATCATCATAGTCAAATTGATAGCCCACTGCCTGCGTAGATCAAAGAACATTGTCAAAAATAAGCGATGAATTCATGAACATGAAAGTCGAGAAAGAGGATCTTAATTCAATTGCAATTCTAAGCCATGATGTTGATCATAAATCCATTAGTACCATATTTTAGAAATTGATATGGGTAGTAATTAATCACTACAATGATGTGATTTATCTAAAAGATTCTCTAATTTACAATATGGATCACAAAAGTCTTAAATCTAATATGAGTAGTAATTTTTAAATAAAAACATCTAGAACAACTTAAATTTATATTCATACATCATCATTACATCATCATTATTGGGACAAGAAGAGAGATCCTTGAGGCTTGAGAAACAGGGTTTAAGTCTCATGAATTTGCAAAAGGTCTCTTGGCAGAGTGTTGTCCAGTAAAATCATAAGAACCCATACAGTAATTATGGATAGTATTTCTCAGATGCTCTGCAGACATTCTAGGAAGCAGGTTTTGATTTAAAGCAGCTCATAACTTCAATCTTAAGCTACTTGCTAACCAATTACAGATAAGGGGGTTGCAAAATTCCTCAGTAATCAACTATAGAAGGCCCCCAATGCTAAAATACAGTCATTTTAACCTTAAAAGTTGAAATACCATGTTGAATTACATGACACAATAGGGATTGAATGCTTACCCTGAGTCCAGCCAAAGTTGTCCCATAAGTTTTATACAGCTCTTTGCTCAAGTGAGGGACTCTGCTCTTTTCAACTCCCAGTTTTTGATTCACATAATCTGTGATACAAAAACCAGACCATACACACAATTCAAACCTCAAAAGTTCCCTCAATGGCAAAGTAAAAGTCTTAATTGCATCTACAACCCTAGTAGGGGTGGGGTGATCCAACTCTCAGTCTGTGCAACAGTGCATTGAATCTACACAATACATTGGGGGTATTGTATATGAACACGAAGCCCATGTCCATGTGGGTCTGATCACTTTCAAGTTGCAAAGTTGGAGATGCATATAACGAGCTCACGTAAATTCCTAGGAATTAAATAGGAGCACTCTAAATATGCAACTACAAGCTTCCCAGGGTGCATTTCAGACCCTTATTTAGATTAAAATCTAAAAATTAATATTTCCCCCCCCCCCCAAAAACCAAACACTCTAAAATTACATAAATTTTGAGGCGCAGATTAGCTATAAGATTTACCTACGATGTTGTTGGTGCATGCTGCAGCAAGT